>CM026293.1:10259693-10859693 GCA_014851415.1 Cnaphalocrocis medinalis | reverse complement strand
TTTTATCGCTGTCTTGTCATATTTCGGATTAATTCTGAAACCAAATTATACTTTTCCTTTAAAGTCGGTTTGTTTCTTTATTATTATCTTAATAAAGACATAAGTGTTGTGCATTAAAATATACAAAATTTTTTTAAAATTCGTAGTACAATTTTAGGCCATCTTTTTGCTATAAGCGACGGAGACGCACGAAGTATCATTTGTCGCAAAACCATTATTGGTATTTATACTTATATAAACAAGACTATAATTACGTTCACTTTGATGTTTTTGGTGCAAAGTTATTTTTGCAAACTATAAATAAAGTTTAAATAAATAATCTTCATTCTAAGGAGGTTTATGCAGAAGTGTCTGTGTTCACTCAGATTGTACAATGCACCAAGACCGAGGTTGTGTTTTATTCCCAGTCAGACCAAGAAAGCAACCCAAGGGGAAACACCAAAAAAAAAACAATAAAATTTTGTTAAAACACCAAGCTTGCGTGAACATTCAGCATTATACATTCCTGTCTGCCTTCGTCCCGCAGAAGCTCTATAATGGCAGGGGAATGTGGCAAAAAATACGTGTTTATAGCACGGAATGCAGACGAAATCCAAAATGGTCTATAGAATGTTTTGAATGAACGATCGAAGTTATTGGTGCAATGCGCTCAACTCTATGATTTTGACTCCGGTCAAGTCCGTGTAAGCAGAGTATTTGATTACATTGAAAGTTTATGGTTCTGTTTGTGACTATTTCGAACTAGAATTATTGACCCTACTCGAGAGTAGTTCTTCATAGATGGGCTACAATAAGAATTTTAAGTAAGTACATAATAGGACACGCCTGGTTATGGCATCGTGGTACAAAACAACAGCCAGGGAATATTAATTTTACTTTTGATGATGACCGATCATGAAGCCAAGTCAGCGAAGCAAGTAACCTAGAAGCAAGTAATGTACTTCCTGGAAGCTGGAATCTAAATGACAAAAACTCTTTTCATACGCGTATTTATAGAAATATACACCAAAGTTTATTTATATGATATTCGGCAATGTCTAGCACTTAGTTTATCTTATCATTAATAAATAGCGTTAGAACTTTTTCGATAATTTCGTCTAACGTTAATTTAACTTCTATCGCGGACAGACCTGAGTTTGTAGGTATATTTTTAAGAAACACATTCATAAAATCATGTCAGCAAGCCTTTCTACCCTTTTTTCCAAATCTAGGTTGTTGAAATTACTGCCACAGAAATAATGGCTAGGCAGAAAATCTTAAGACGGCATTAGTAGAACAATGCTTTCAGGCGGCAACCGGGCCGGGGGAAGGAGGTGAGGGAGGGGGGGGGGGGGAGGTACACCCTCGGCCACGGAAACTGCTGTCAGCGCGACACATCGCGAGAATGCGTGCTGTCTGGGGAAATGGGGCAGGCTCTCAGACATGAGTGTTGTGGTAGTTGGATTTGTGTTCGACATTGTCATGAAAGTTATGTCTGTATTGACATTCATTATGAGACCATGGAATGTGCAATAAATCTCCCATAGCTGCTATCTTTTTGCCTTTATGTCAAGTTTCCAATTTCAACCGTCCGTGACCTATATATTGCAGGATATGTTTATTTTTGCTATAGTTTATCTTTGCAATATATTCTAAAGTACCCTACGAACCCTAAATTTTTTTTAGAGTTTATTAACAAATACAACCGATACTGATGTTAATAAAGTACAACCAGCTTATCAACATCTCCACTGCTAAGGCAAATCATATCCTCACGCTCAAGACGAATGCGCACTAGTTTTACCACGCTAGCCCACTGAGGGTTGGAAGATTTCACACACATTTTTCTTGTTCAACATAATATGCAGGTTTTCTCATGTTATTTTCCTTTACCGGCGAGGTATAGGTACCATTATTCAGTACATAGGTACTTATCATTCTGAAGGCGTCACAGTAATTTGTGTAACAATCAAGTTATGAATTTCAAATGTCTACCTACTACCGAGCTGAGGAAAACTTTTGTACTTGTTCGTGGCATGATTCATGTTTCATTCATAACACTAAATTAACCACTTATTTTGTAAAATATTTGAGGTAAATTAACACAGGGATCCCAAAAACTCGAACCCATTGTATTGTATCTCGAAGTATAGCGATATCTCGAGTAGTAAGGGATGCTCCTTATATTTCTAGCTTCTATAAACTACACTAACCTTTTTCTATTAAGCGGACTGTAACATAATCTTGTTTGTCTCCTCAGTGGTTAAAATGTAAGGATTCATACAAGAGAAAAAAAAGAAACGCACATTTAAAGGGAATGTGTAAACTGTAATCGCATTCGTCGTGCTTTCATATAAAAATGTCCAAAGGATTAAATTATATGATGAATTTGTAGAGATTGCATATGCATAATAGACTTAATGCTTAAGTTCTGGATATAATCTTTGAGCATTAAGGAGTATAACCTACCTTTGATGATATAGTCATAATAAGACCTAATTCTTCCAGGACAGACGAACTTCCAAGCGGGACAAGCTCAAGATTCCCCAAGCCATCCGTGACGTCACTCTCGGGAATATCCCTAGAGTATAAATAGATTGAGAGTTGTTTTTCACGTGCCACATAGTAATAGCGACGCTCTCAATCTAAATGAAGCGTAATGTATGGATCCGTGAAGAACGGTTTACACGTGACCTACATAATTATCGCGACTAAAAAAACTGAATATAAATATATAGGACACTCACTACAATGTAGGTCACTCACGGGTTTTTCTTAACTTTTGATTGAACAAGTTATTAGTTTAAATGTAAAATAAAATTTGAAACTTCATAATGATACTAAAGTTAAAAGAAAATTTAATTCGCATGCAAAAAATTAAATTACTGTCCATATACCAACTGTAGCAGAGACAATAGACGTAAAGAAAGAAATGGCTTTTTATAAAATTAGTCAGCAAGAGATAATGTTTCGAAAAAACTGCACTGCAATGTGGATGCTAAAGAATCTGGTATGATAAAATCCACGCATAACCCAGCTTTAGACAAACACGATCTCATCGAACATGATATTGATATTGATTTCATTACACATGATATTGATTTAATTTCCAGAGCCGATCGGGATGTCATGCGGAATGTTTGTTGTTGTCAACCGGCATTAGTGACGCTAATGGCAAAAGTGAACCTTGGGCGACCTCACCTTGGCCGATAAATGCAAACTAAGACTGCCAGCTGCTGCTAAGTTAAATAACTATTAATTTTAGATGCAAGTGAAAATTACTTTCGTGCACGCCAGCAAAAAATCACAAATCGTCATGTTTGTTTGATTCATTCTAACCACAATTTATGTCAAACAAGTTAGGTTTTATATAAATTAAGGTTATTGGATAGTAAATCGACGTATATGTGTCTGACACGTAATAAACTGTGTTCTCAGACAATTGAAAAACCTGCACGGGACTAACGCAAGAAGGTTTAATTAAAACATTGGACGGTAGATACATGATGCAATAACTTTTGATCAATGTTCAGATGCCACTGATATACAGAACAGAAATTAGTTCGAATTATGATATTCAGAGCAACGCCCACGCGCAACCAGGTATGCCAATCGGTGATATCGTAAACTACAGGCGAATTTGGTTTAATGTTGCGTTACTGCAGTTAAAATAGATAACATTTCTCTAATCTTCGTACCGGACACTAAATGGAATTTACTACAAAGCTGAGAGCGTTAACAAACTGTTGCAGAGCAGGTTGATTTGTCCGCCTAGACTGGGCATAAATATTAATAACAACAGAATTGCTACTGACATAAAACATAATTTAAAATACATACTTTTGTATTTTTACTGTTGACCTAATTTCCTAACTATAAACCTCTCAAAAACGAGTAGGCATAAAATCTCTGTCTGAAAAGCAATTTCTGAATTTTTATCGGATGAGATGAGGTACACGAGTCCCGGGAGGCGTTATAAAAACTTTCATCAACAAGCAAATTCGCAATTCTCGACTCCGGCTAGCAAAGTTAAAAATGTCACCAGTATTTTGCATTTGGAAAAACTATCTCTGTGAATAAACATAATTTGCCTCTGGATTCTGATGCTTGCTCTAATTAGGCAGGTCAAATTAATTACGTATTTAATTTTCCGGAAATTGGTGTTGCAATTCCACCGCAACGAGTTGCCTCTGTTGTACTTTATGTGGTAAAATAATTAAAAGGACAATAAATTTCGTGTGCATGGTTAATTGGTCATTATTGTCTTCTACTAAGCCTTCGCAAGTTTCGTTGTAAAAGAAAGACAAAGATAACTTGCACTTAATTTTAGATAGACAACATTACTTGAAGGCCAGACTACAACTAATTGAAATGTAAAGATAGTAATTTCGAGACCTGACGTAATTGAAATATCCAAAAGTTACACAAAAGGATGCTCTCTCGAGTCAAACTGTCCAACTTTCATCCGTATCAACTAGCACAAAGGAGTTGTTGTTTACCGAAGCAAAACGTAAACCAGCCACACGGTTGGTAAAAGCCACGATTTGTCATAAATCACGCAAATCGTGTTTTTTCAATAAACCAATAATATCGTGATTTACTAAGAAAAACATAACTTTAAAAACCTTCTAATAAAATTAAATTTATATTGAATCAAAACACGGCTAACACGGCATTTCATTTAGTAATTTCTTTACACTGTGCCTTACCCCATTGCCAACACGCTGTTTTTCTTTCCTCTACCTAAAAGTTGTCTGGAAGAAATCGCTACATTCGATATGATCGCCTTATTAAACTTGGTGTTTTTTCACTGTGTATTTTATTCTATCTGTCTATCTAACCCACTTTCATGGACTGTAACTCCAAGTGCACATTGACGGTGTCAATTGTATATTTGATAAACATTAATTTTGGTTTTGGATATGAAACTGGTTGATGGAATAATTTAACTTATGCACATAAAAATATTTCCTTTAGTTCGAATAAATCAATGCCATATCACCATTTCAATCCAAACAATTAAAATGAGGACAACCCTGTCAGTGAAAGAAAAGTACTCGTTGAAAAATACAAGTTACCACTAACACCGCACAAAATACGAGCTGGCGATAAATGCCCAGCCTCCGAGGGCTTAAATCGTGTCTCTCCTCAAGTTCTTAATCTGCGTAATAAAGTTTTGTGCAAAATGTTTACGCTAGACGTTGATAAATAGTAAGGATTTGCCAACTTTGCGCCTCTATCTCTTTATGGACTTTCTCGTTTTCATGCTGGCATTTTGTTAATTTTATCTTTTGTGACGATTATTCAAGATTCTCTGAATGAAGGTCTAAAAAGGCAACGAGCAGCTTATTTAGCTTTAACAAATATTATACAAAAAGCAAGTCCTTAATCAAGCAAGAATTTAATCTCGGATATAAGGTAAACCGCGTAATAAGACTACACAATCTGAATAAAATATGAGTGTTGGAAGAAATTATCAATATTGTATATAGCTGAATCAATAGACATTCCAAGTTCCAGTACATTACAAGATATTGTACCAAGACAGGAAAATGTAATAAAACATGAATAAGCGAGTTTTCCTGTTTATCTCAGTAGTTTCTGACTTAAGTATCGTCTTGTGACAAAGTGCGGTGATCATTTAGTAACCGTAATATATTATCCCACCCAAACGAATGAATACTTATGAATCTTATGATGCTAAACTAATCAGGATTAATTCGAATATGATGATTACTTTCCTGTGACATTGAAATTACTAACGTTTAAGTTGACCATCACGTCTCTCGCATTCACATCAACATTACATTAAATGTTCATGCGTACCCTCGTCCCGCTGAATCACATATTTGTCAAATAAACAAGAATAGACGTCGCATTATAACATTACGCCTGTAATCGTAAGATGTGCCTATCTAAATGTTTTACGTCATGACAAACGAGTGAGCAATTCAAACACTTAGGCACGTTTTACGAGGTTCGTTCATGTCGTTGGAGCTGTTGCAACATCCACTACAATGTTATTGGGACACGTTTTGCTTGGGTCCTGGGCCGGGTGTTTACGTACACAGTTATTTCCAGCACTCTTGTGATTCGCTTCCTAATTTGTTGCCAACTTATTAAATTTTCGCACTGTGTTACTATGTGTGAATGAGTGTAGGTATACCTATTTTATGACTACATTCAAATATGCCATGCAGTTTAGCAGGATTTGTTGTAATAGACTTATTCCGTATTGTCAACACGTCAGGAAGGCTTAAAACAAGCAGATTTGCTAATTAATCACTTTGGTCAAATATTGACGAGAACATTAAATAAAGGACGAAACCTTTCTTCAGTCATAGAATTCATTGGCACAGAAATGTCGAAGGACACTGATAAATCCCACATCCAAGCTGGAGACCATGCATCAAAGACGAGTTCCACCTATGTCAGCAGAATCACGAGTTATTGGCTATAAGTTCTAGAGGGGATTTATTGGTTAGATGGTCAATGCCGACATTTCAGCGTTTAGGCGATCGGTATTAGGGAGTTACGAGTTATGGGCATGACCTGTGTCACTCTTATAATTCCGAACCCAGAATACTAGCTGGATTTCATTTTCTGTACTGTTCGCAAGTGATACTTGGTATGTCTTGAGGCCTTAAACATCACTTCACTTGAGCTCTATTTATTGCAAAAATAATGTTGTGTACCATATCAGCAATTCAGCATGTGTCGTTCGATACGCATAGTCGGAAGGCAATAATTTTTGAAGAAGTAGTTTATTTCCCACACAATTTTACTTCGACCTATCAGAAACAGTCGTTAAAATCATGCCCGTGGGAAAAGTTAGGCTGTATGCACAGGTTATACTGATACGAACCGTATATCACTTCTGGAAACGATAAATCGACGAATTCAAGAGTTCCAGGTGAATTTATAGGCTCGATCGGATCGTGCGAGCTGCGGCTCGGTGCTAGGCACCGCTGGCGCAAGGCCTGGGGGTCGCGCGGAATTGTGTGCACGCGAGCTGGTGCAGCCAGTGCAGGATAGGTTTATAGGTGACATACTGACAACCGTTTCAAACGTCTGTTCCAATTTGCAGGCTAATGGATTCGTTTCAATAGTTCATGATAGCTAGTAACTATGCATAGGCTGGGAGGAGCATGCTGACTGATATTTTTCATGGAGTTTTTCATAAGTAGTTTTAACTAGTAGGTAATAAAGATTATTTCAAAATTTAGAGTCTCTGTTCACAGGAGGCAATAACTAAAATTCATATTCCGCAGCCCTAAAATAACATAACGCTAAATTTCCCTCAACGCTAAACTAGTTACACAAACTTCGTGATAACCACTGGCAACGCGAAAAGTGAAAACTATTTCAGGTAAGGCATTGCGGTTAGCCGGTAAACTGAAGTTCACTCAGAGTTATAGTTGGCAAACAGCTGTTCGCACTCGGCCGGTGGCGTCGGTGCTAGGCACGGGCACTCGGGCGCACGGGCGCGCGAGGCGTTGGCGACGGCAATCACATTACGTCGTTACGACTAAGTGTTTGTTGCATTTGTAGATTACCGTGATAACTACGCTAATTATATTTTGTAACTGTTTCCGTCACGACTACAAAATAGGGCTGAGTGAGTGAATCCCACATATACAGAATGGGTTACACTCATTTCACCTCATTGTGTCTGCTGTCTGGGCCTTACGACGTTTCATAGTAAAAGAGAGTATTTTTATTTTGAAAATGTAGCCTTTAAGGAATAAAAGGAGGGATTGAAGTTCGAACTACTTACATTATCCTGCAATGTATGTTGGGGTATATTACCTGACCTCAAAATTGCTAAATTAATTAAATATTAAGAATTATGGTATCAGAGATATTCTAACAATAAGTAGTCTCACTATTGTGTGATCAAAAGCATCACGACAAAAAACAGACAAAGATAAACCATTCTATAGCTGGTTCAAGCACAAAAGGAAATTTGCTTGTTTAAAAATCTGGTAGCCATAATTTCGCTCAGCGGGATTCTCAGCAAAAATTAATGTCCAGCCAAAGGGGACCAATAAAACGAGGGAGAGATGCGCAACACCCCAAAGAGGTTTGTAAACGGTATGCTTGCTTCAAGCGATATACCTACATTAGCTTTCATCTAACAGCTGCATTTTATGCACAGTTTTAATATGGGAGTTGTTCGACATATTTTGTACTTTAGGGTCAATGTCAATGCTGAGGTAGAGATTTTTTGACGCTTGTTCGCTGTACTGGAGTTTGGACTCCTAACTTTGGGGGGGCTGCCGCAGCACGGACGCCCGTGTGCACCGTCTATGTAAATGTCCTGTAGATTAAACTGTAGAGCTAGTTTTTGTTTCGGAAACAAGAGTTCGCACATCCAACCCATTCGGTGCTAGGCACGGCTCGGTGGCGTTGTAACGGCAGTAAAATTATATATTTTATTGTCTTCCATAACTTGTTTTATTTGTATTCCTATGTTTGGTTAACTTTAATAGCGGTACAGTGGGAACGCGGGATATAATTCATCTACTTTTACTCGACTCAGTCTCGTGGCAGGTGGTGCCATAGGTTTCACTGTATGACTGCCACGAGTAACGCAAAGCCGTTCAGTATAGTGACTCAAGTAGTGATTAAACTATTGACTTTATCAATTATCTCATGAAGTTGTTTGTTAGCCTTGATGAACCTTGATGTAAAGTAGTACTTAATAATCATTGACTAAACACTCAGTCTGCAATGCCATACACTCCGTTGAAGATAGGACAAGCTGGCGAAAGACAGTCCAGGAGAATGTGTTTCGTCACCTGATCACGACTTTCCGCATTGGAATAGTCACTGACTATTATTCATCATTTGAATGATCTGCTTCATATGTTACTATACGACTAGAAAAGGAAAATATATTCGAAAAGCAAACACGTTAGGATAAAAAGCGCCCGCATGTAGTACGAACGTGATAGACGATGAACCGAAAAAGCCTCTCCAACCCTGCCTAGGCACACGTTTCTACCGCAGTGTACCGTCTGTTATAGTTATACGTTGTGTGCTCTGTCCGCCGAAACAACGGCCTTTCAGTCCAAATGCTCTGCTGAAACGTTGTCCTCTCAGAGGGGTATTTGATGCGCATCTGTTATGTGTCGTGTCAGACTCGATTTCCTTTCCTTGTCGAGTCAGTAGAGAAATGCGTTGCTCTTTTTTCCAATCAACGTTTAAATGAAAGCTAGAATTCTGGATTTGGAATTATCTGTGCTATTACGGTTTAATATTTAGTACACTCTTAAATGTCCTAGGTGCATACTTAGCTTATATGGACCCCGGACTTCAAAGTTACAGTTTTAGACGCAACCGGGAATGAAACATCGAAAAACGCTAATATATATTTTGAACATTTAAGTATATAGATATATGCTGGTGTTATGTTGAGCATCTACAATACCTACATAATTATCTATGATGAAGACTCCTTGACTCTTTGAAATTAGAATGTGTAACCAAAATATGGATTAATTGGAGGACATTCTATGAGAAGAAAAATTTATGTTTTAAAAAAGTATACCTATAAAAAGCAAGATTCACACAATTTATTGCGAAAGCTCTCCAAGGGCCCTTAAAAGCTCGTGACAAAAGATATAATTCTGACATATCCGGCGCATAAATTTAAGTGCTTGTCAAGTCATATCTCACAGTGACATCGCCGACAAGGAGCAAAAACCCAGATATCCATCCGCCGTCGTTTCACGCTCACTTAATCCACTCGGCTGACGAACGTTTAACATATTCCTCGAGCCATTAGAGCCTCCGCACGTACGTGCCAGTTTAGGAATGTGCAAACGTCCTGACAGAAAGACTAATATTTTGATACGTACAAAGTACAATATCAATTTTGCTAAGGCTGGTGTAAATATGCTATTCAGAGCGAGTAGCATATTTATACATACATACATATCGTAGGGTTCTTCTCAACTCTAGGATTAAAAAAATAAATAATAAAATTATAATAAAGTTTATTGAAACAACATCAGCAAACACGGTACACAAGATTAACTCAACTAAAATAATACATAGATGCTAAGGTTGTTTAAATCGGTAAATGCTTTTTTACATTACCAAGACTTCTACGCTAGGCTAGGCCTGTACTGTAGACAGTACAGGTATATAATTCAGATTCAGTGCAATGAAGCAAAAACCAAAAAAGCTTAGGCTTAGGCTTTTGACTGTTGCTACTTATCTGCTGACAATACAAATACTTATTCGCTGAAAAATCAAAACAATTACTTATGGACCGAAAACTAGTTTTAAAGTTAGATTATTTTACATGTAACTCTTGAAGTTAAGAAGAAGAAGAAGACTTTTTTACTCATATTCCATTTTATTTAAAAACTAGTGCCTCACTTCGTTTCGGGACAGTAGTTCCGCTAGATAATAGATGGCGCTGGGCGTTGATATCATCGCGCAAGTGTTTCGCCATTTCTATTACATAAGGTTTGTCGATGTACATAATCCGGACATGTCCGGACTAATCCGGACGGATGGTAGCCCTATCTGCATGTGAATATTCGCGAACACGACTGTGTCGATTCTTCAACGCCAATTATATTACATCACTTCACTTTTCGCTGCAATTACGCTATTACTTATTATTATTGTTGCGTGTGCGCCTGCGTTGTAAACTTCTTAGATATGGCATTGACTCGCGGCAAGGCTTTCGCCTTCGTTTCTGATTCATTCAAGTAAGATACGTCTTGGAAAAATGTGTTCTTATATTACGTTAAAAGATTCAAGAATTAGTATTAATATATTACATTGTAGCTCGATATGTACGCAGGGGTTAACTTTGAGGCAAAGATCGGGGCAATTCGTTGTAAGGTCCGAGGTGTGGCAAGGCAGTTGCAGCGAAGACATGTGTTCATGATGTGAAAAGTTGAAAATATATTTGACGCAGTATTTTGGGAAGCCCAAATTTTCCGACTTTTCGAGACGCACTATAACAATTTTACTATAAATATATAGCTATGAGCAGTTAAATCGATACAATCTTATCGACGCGATCAACTGAAGAACTAACGAAGCGACGCCAAATCGCTTATCGCTGACCCGGAAGATTGAAGATATTAATCAATCAAAAGTGATGGTGGATCCTTCACTCCAGTGTTCCATCATCTTTAGCGCACGCAAGACAGCCTCCATGAGCATGTATGGTTAATTTTATTACTTTCACTAGAGTGCGATATTTCTTTCTGAGAAATATTCCGCGAATGATCTGTTACGACCATTTGTGGTCCAATTTTAGTTTAAAACTAATTCGAAGATTCTGTTCGGCAGCTCTCCCTCTCCCAGCTAGAGTACACCGGACATAGTATCGTCCTCATAGCGGAGCACATTTTTTCGAACAAGCCACACATCAATAATTACAAATCTGTCTTATAAATCGATTCTCACCTAAATGTCAAACACATTTGGTTCAATATCAGTTATTGTGTAAAGAAAGATAGTAACGACCTCATGTGTGGCTTTCTGTATCCTCTCGAGTAGTATGTCGAGCCTCTGGCTATATTCATACGGAGTGAGATATTGTATAACTCGAATGCTAGACTTTTTAGGTTAACACACGCCACCCTAGACCTCATTTTCACTTATCAAGCCGGATTGAGGTCAGCCGCGCCCATTAGCAGTAAAACAAAAACTTTAAACGAAGCAAAAGTTCGTCATTAACTAATTTAATGATAGACTTTGTTAAGAAGTTTGAACATTTGCCAATTATTTTCCTCATTAGTATTATAACGTGTTGTGTTAAGAAATTGTATAAGTATCTATGTATAGTCGGTTAATTTATTAATACGGCGTTGTTAATGACTGCTATTAAAGATAACGATATCGCCAACGATAGCGTGGAATGTACTGGCAACAATCCGAGATACTTATAATATTTACTGCATAACTAGGTCTCGAAGCTCCTCACTTAACATTCTAAGGTATCCGATAGAAAATAAAATCTTAGCTATTGCTTAAAATGATTTATTTTCTTAATTTGGTGGCGTAGGTAACATTAATATTATTTGTCTTTCGTAATAAGAGTCCAATATACTTGAAAAATTACAAGGTGTTGTAATGTGTCTAAATTAATCGTAAAAAACTCAAGGTCTTTCGTAAAATCATAGTACGAACTCTAATACAAACAGCATGCACATTGATTTTGTAATAAAGAAGATCTTATAAAAATAAAACTTCCATAACGCATGAAAAAAGAAAGTATTCAGTAAACAAACAAAAGCAGAAAACGGCAGAGAACGCTCATTAAAAGCATGTCCCGCGCACAAAGAGCGAGATTGCATCTGCGCGTTGTATTTTCAGTTTTGACAAGCCCATAGTTCAGTATCGCCATCCGGAATCTGAGATGGACAATAAAAAAAGTGACGAAACACGTTGCGCAACTAACGGCGACCGTAGCCGATGGTTAAAAAACGAAAGTATGCCATCACAACATCCCACACCGCACGCCGCATGCAAATGGGCGTAATGGATCGCTAACGTGCTCCTACAGTGCTGTTACTGCTATTAGACTTTCGATTAGACGCTTATTAAGACTTATAAATTGACTATCATACTTTATGGAGCTGTCTTTATTGATTTGATTACAAATACTTTCTCCATGCTAGAAGACCGCTCCGCTTACTTGAACTTAAACATCCCTTTCCATAACAATTATGGTTCAGAATTGAGTGTTGTTTCTGCAAATTAAAATATATCCCCGCCACGCCAAACGTTGCCAATGGGGTGTTGGCATTGTGAAAGGAAATAGAAATATATTTTTTTGTTATATTTCTCTTCTTCTATTTGTCTCTGTTATTCAGCGGTCGTGTTTTACACTTGTTTGATTTTGCTCCAGCAAATACATTTCTAGCTAAGGAATCAAATGAAGCGAGTGTTTCAAATATGTTACGTCACAATCTACTCGTGACGTCTCTCAAAATCGTAGAACCCATTGAATCGTCCAAATCCAATCAAATTCGACTACAGACTCACAATAACCGCGAATTCAATATCAATAACCATAACACTGCCTATGAACCCTCCATGAAAATGTTCGGTTAATTTATTTTCCCTGTACCGGCACAGCGCGGGGAAACAACGACCCAATAGGCGTTTGAATTTGTTCCAAGCCAATATTGGCGTAATAAAGAAAACAATATCGAATAATTTGCTACAGGAGTCACACTTATTTTCCAAATAGACTTCGGTAATGTACCTGACAATAAGTTACATATTTTAGATACTTTCTTCCAAAACACACTATTAAATGCCTGATGAAGAATAGAAATAGTCGTAAGGATCCGGAAGGAGGGTCTGAGAGTAAACTAACAGGAACAAAGGCGATCTAAAGAACCGGATTTGGGAGGCAAGTTTATTGCCTTCGGTCGTAATCGTAAGGATGTAAGAGGGGTAGAGGACATTTACCTATGTGTATAATACCGACGACATCAAAGTGACAAAGAAGACTTCATGGGTAAAATGCCACCTGGAAGCAGTAAAGGAAAGAAAATAAGATATTTGGAACTGAGCAAGATACCGAAAAACGAAAGGAATAATCAATAAATTTCCACAAAAGTATGTAGCTAATGTGAAAAACACCATACCTACTAGTAACTCTATGCGGAAGATGTATTAGGTTTGGTTGGAGGAGTTTCAATGATGGGCATCTAGCGCAACCATTACGATTTCTAAACACGGATTGGCTATTACAAAATCGAAAATCATGTCACCTTTTTAGGAAAATCCAACCAGACTATACTCGTTTGGATGATCCCTAACAAACCAGTCTCAGAATTGGAATAAATTCTCTTTAAAACCTCTTTTGCTATCGGCAAATAGGGTTATAAAAAGTACTCACTGGAGCGATTAGTTCGTTGTGCAAACAAATATTTGCATGGGTTAGATTTATTGTCACGAGAGACGTACTAATTTCAGTTGGGACGCATCGAAACTAAGCGCTATCTGGGATCGCATTTGTATGCTGCGGTGGCATTTCGGGACCGGCTTCAATGTATTTTATAACTTCCCATTTTTGTTGGAATTTCCTACTAGGGTAACTTCCAACAAATTTGCACGGTTAACAATTTTAATTCTTGAGCCACTTTGAAACTTCATTTTTGCAGTTCTATGCGTATCCGATATTAGGTAATTAACTGAGTCAATAAATGATTTGATTGATTGATAACATGAAGAGGCACACATATAGTCAATTACATAGTTTAAAGTGTCTCAACTATTATATCAAAGTGGCCCGACAGGAAATTACAGTTCCTAGTAGGCATAATGGAAAACGCAAGCATTGTTTCCTTATTTTGATGTGTAAAGTTCTTCGCGGATAGTTACTCTTGATTTTCTCCAGGGGTCACTAGTTTTAAACTCATTCGTCGCACAGAAAGTGAATCTTCCAACATCTGTTTAAACGGTAATCCACAAGTGAGTACAGTTACACCATCTGTTAAGTGTAACAACGGAAGACAGCGTAACAAATGGTAAGGACGTTTAATTAGCATTCATCGGCTGCGCGCGCGCATCGCTCGCCTATTGACGCTCCATTCACGACATAGCTCTGATTGTTATCGACGTCAACCTTGTTGACTTCATTGTGAGAAGCAGGGTTGTTGAAAAAAACGATTATTTTAATCAAATCACAAAATATGTTTTTCTAGCTGTCAGTTTATTAAAATTGACATGAAATAGAACCCTTTGACTTAAATGAAAACTAAGGAACCAAAATATAGCCCCAAATGTGTTTCTATCATATACAGTGAAAAATAGTTTGTACAGTTCATCAAATCAATTGCATTACGTACTAAATAATGGCTATTCTTACATCGAAAATGTGTACCAAAAATGGCTATGTAAGTACTGCCAATATTTTTGGACGATTAGACGCTTCGCCTGTGTAAGACGTGATTTTGAAGTTTACAGTAAAGCCCAACATTTACATTCGATTAAAACATTAGATTTTATTGAGAAGAAAAATGGTTTAATTGTTGATTAACTCATGGCAACCCTGACGGCTTCATTGTGGGAAGCATAGCTGAACTTGAATTCAATTTCTATATAGAATAAGTGATGAAGGTCATTTTAGTTACAGTTGACTGGTACAGCATTAGCGCTATTCTGTTAAACGTGTACTTTTGTGTCACTTATTTGTATACTATTTATAAAGAGGTAAATTCTATAAGACAACGTCGAGGCTTATACGTAATCCAAAAAGACGAAACGCTTGAGCGATGTTATCGACACTCAGAGCAATCTATTGGTTAAATTTGAAACTAACCGTTACGAAGTGAAGGCGGACCACTAGTCGTCATATAAATTACAACTACTGTTACTGTTTTAATATAGGTACTTAGCTGTCATGTAATATTTTTTCTCGTATTATATAAAATCAGGCATGTTATGTTATCAGTATTCCGTATAAAACTTTTGTTTCATGAATAAAGTATTTATAAATTGTATCATTGTAAATAACACGAGCCACGAGTAAACACGATAACAGCTCCGCAGTGAGAAAAACAAATAGTTGTAAATTAATAAAAGATACCTACAGTAATATATCTTCTGAAGCAAGGATAGTGAGCTCCGTGAACGAAACTGCTACCCATCCGATATCCAAAACATCTAAAATGGATCCCGATATAAATGTTTTAGATAAGTTACCGATAGGGGTAATGTTTAATAGTTGGACCTCCCCTCCTACCAGATCAATAGACATTATGACAAGTATTTCATTACACTCGGCCGTGATGACCAGTGGTCATTGACCACACTTCTGCATTCTGATCTGTCATGTAAAATATTAAAAAATATAATACATAAAGCTAAAATCCAAAATGTAATGTCCGAAGCGTCCCTCAACATCTTATCTTAGCGTGATATTTGCATCCAAAGTTGCTTTAGAGCCCAAGGTACGCTTAGACCATGATGAGTTGGAAAGTAAGTCCATAACGTCCCTATTATGAATTAAGTAAAAATATTTGAATATCTCGCGAACATCAGGTAAAACGTAATCACAGCGTATCACCCGCTTCCTCAGCCAGTGCTAACAGCGTCCTAATTAACACACATTAACTTTTCAAAGTTAAATTAATCCGAGGAAATCAAGACGGCTCCGGAGGCAAAGTTTAACGCCGCGCTGCGTTGATTAAGGTTCGGTGTAACTCCGGCTCGGATCTTTGGCAACTTTTGATAGCGCGGGAACCCCAGGAAGTCCAGGAACGGTGCCCGTATCACGGCTTCGGGATCTTTCCGAATGTCTAATAGGATTATGCTTCAGACACTTAATGCGTTCTAACTAATCCAATAATAACAATGCACCAAATGTAGCAATAAAGATTTATGATTATGATTATTCAATGCGCTTGGACTGACTAAACAGCCTGACCAACGCCAAGATGTCCCTGACAATGCGGAGAGTATGCGCCTTTTCAGAGTGTAGCTACCAACTTTAATTTGTTTTATGTTTTTAATTATACTAGAAGTTAATGCTTGACTACAATCGCGCCTAGAAGATGCTTGTTCGTTCACTCTTGCCTTAAAGGTCCAGATTATGTAATTTCATTGCGGTGCTCTAACAAAATGTTTTTTTTTCTTTCTTACTATCAGTATTTCTAGCTTATTTTTTTTAATTTCTTGTGTTATTCAAGATTTACAATAAAACGAATATGGAATAAAGGAAAATAAGTGAATAAGAATAAACCGTAAAACAATTAGGCGCGAATCGAATCGATTCAATTCACGGAAAACACTAACTACAATTGACTATTCATTCTAAGTGAGTTCCATTCCAGGTACCGAAGGAGCCAGTGACATTTCAATATCAGTAATGTGGCACATATCGACAAAACTTGGAAGACACATGACGTAAGCAGATGTAGCAGCCGCTACGTGCCCGCGGCGACGCTGTGCCGAGCAGGGGGGCCACGTCTGCGGAATGCCCAATTTCACTTACAATACCTCTGAGCTGGTGTTCAAAACACAGGAATACAATTTGCATTCAATACCTTTCTAACAAATTCACTTGCACTTACAATATTGGAGAGAATGTGGAAATGCGATAACAATTTTAGGTAGATAGATAAGCGCTTCAGACGAATTAAACTACATACAGACAACATTACACTTTTCTTGTCTGTTTAATATATAAAAAAAAGAAAAAAGATTCCAACGAAAAGTGACAGAACCTGTGCGTCAAAGTAGTGACATTACTAACACGAAAGACTAGTCAATTTGCCACACCCTAATAGAACCTGCCATTATAATGGAAGTTATTAAATACATCAAGGCAAAGAAATGACAAAACTTAAACGAAACAACCATTTATTCATCAACATTACAACAAACTTGAGCACACTTTCTCCAACGTGACTTGGAGTACAATTAGCTGATGTTGGAGCCGAAACAGGTTTCAATTAGAGTTAGTAATTAGAGCACACCGCTATCTGAGCGATATGCGGCAAGATATTCACCCGCAAATATACAATGCGATACGTGTTATCACCATACGCCACTGAAAACCGCCGCTTCATAGCAACGAGATCCACTTGCGCAAAATTTGGTACCTGCGTGTCTTTAAGTTATAAAAAGGTCTACAAAGATTAATCATTTTGTGATTGCATTCACCGGCAAAGTTCGGAAGAGAAGCAGTAATTTAATAATCTTTCTCAACGTTCACTTTTCCTAAGTTACTTTCCAATATGGAACGCTTAAAACTATTGAAGGTCTAAGAATGCTTTTGCTTGTAAGAATTTTACTGAAGCAGTGGGAACGTAGAAAATTGGTGAATGACAATTTTATAATGAATCTAATTCCGAATAAATTCTGGGACTTTAATAAATAATACTCCAAAACAATAGGGCTATAGGCAAAAACAAAAAGTACGATCGAAAAATTGGTCCGCGATTGCAGACGGTTCGGTTTGACGGAACAGTGTCTATAGGCAATGTCCAAGAGTTATAAAGGGATATTTGCCATATCTTCTATCAGTAAATATAACTGAAGATATGCCATTACACTGCACACTATCGGCGGAACTTCTGTACTTTATCAGTGTACGTGGTATCAGCTCCTTATCTGACAGTAAGGAGTAACGATATCAGTAAATTAGTTAGTAATAACTTTGCAGCCGCTATCGCAAGATTTCATCGCCTTCAAGATACGACTATACGAGTTTGTGAAGAGGAAATAATACACGCCCATGTGGAAGTAACTGCCATTTGCAATTTGAGACTACATGATCGATCTGAATTGTTTGCCACGCGAAAGTCTAAAATACTTAAGTACATGTTTAAATGAGAACTTAATGCGAATAAGATAGTAGACAAGTGTACTGACGTTGTATACTATCGACACGTAGGTAATTGAGGTGAGCAATTTTATTTAATTCTGTTAATAGGAACATTGGTACAGCTGTTCTCAAAATGGCCTTGAATAGATACGCTCGTGTTTACTATGCAAACTGATTTGCATATTATCTTGTTCACAGGTGCATTAATGATGGAACTTGTCTAATGGGGATTACCAGGGACATATAGTTTTTAAACAAAAAAGTGCACCCGGAACATTAATAATAAGTGTCTGATTATTATTCGACTTAGTTTGAATGTAGGTGTACGATCACTTAAACAGGGCATTTTTTAAGAATTGACCGAATTTTTAATAAACGGCTAGCCGTTTAAACGGTAGTAAAGAGTAACTAAAACGATGACTTTCTGACTCAGGAAATAGTACAGAAAAGTAAACTATCGTAAAAGCTATTTTGGAAAGTCTGTTTGATCAGCCGCCGATCCAATATCGTATTTTACGCACAATGTGCCGGCTTTAGTACAAAATTGTTGTTATAAATTATCATGACGATATGCGATATTGAATTTAAACATGTACAATGTTAAAATGTTACCTACGGCAAAAAACTAAAGAGTTATGTTAGTGTGACTAATCTTATAATAGTTGTTACGTGTGGCAGACTTTGATCAGGAGACGAGTTCAGCATAGAACAGAGGGAGAAAATAAATTAATACTGTTCTCCTTGAGTGGACAACATGAACATTGTTCAATCTTCTGAGAGTGCCTTTCCATGGTTTTTTTTTCTATAAGCAGAAAGCCCAATTAGTTTTTAATTTTTTATCTTAGCTTTAGTCTTACTATCACTTACCACTATCAAATACGTTGAAAAGCCTGTGATTTCTCTATTATTAAGTAAGATGAATTAAGACATTTCATATACTCTTAATCAGATAAATGATCACCTTTCCCACCGTAGAACGCCAATAATTTAGCGGGTTTCGTTAAAATTTCAAAACGGCATTCAATTTAGGGTTTTAAACGCAAATCTCTCTGCTACAAAATTCAGACAGCTTATTTCGTCAAAGTTATTCATCAAGTTATTAACCCGAAATGGCTCTCTTTGAGCCTGGGAACTTCGCAAATGCTCAAGGAATTTCGCTTTTAATTTCAGTTATTTGTCATCGGGCTTTTCAACTAGAACGTATCTTGACGTTTCAACCTGTGATTCAAGTTTAATAAAATTACGTGAGAAAACTCATGCATGAGTTGCTACTTTCTGCGTTTTACTTTCTGTAAACGATGTGGTTGGCACAAGATTAATGATGATAATTGTATTTCCCCGCATTAAAATAATCACGATTTCATTGTCTCACGCGTTGAGGCTACGCTTCCAATGTGTAATCATGAAGATAAATTGAGGCAGCGTTACTGGATATGCACAGGGTAGGATTACTCAATTAAGAAGCGGGTTCAGACATTAATCATTCACATGCCATTTCAGTTTACATATTTTCGTCCACGGGGCCTTAATACAGCCCATGATTCGGTAAATCTGTTCAGAGACAATAGTGTCAAATCTTTCGAGTCTTCATCATTGCAAGAGTTTTCTGTAATTAATCGCCATTTGGAAAGGATGGTTAACGTAATTGCCCCGGAGACTGCCCAGGTTTCCCAGGCAGAGAATCCCGGGCATTACACCAAGGTGGCGGAGAAAATACGCCAATCCTCGTGGTACTTGTAATCTAGGAGGAGAGTTTCGTTAAACTACGAGAAGTTTTCGCTATGCTTTGGTCGTCGAAACATCCTACGGCTTGCTAGTAACTGACTTCAGACACTATGCTAATATTCAGTCATCTGGATATCATCCTGATGTTTCGTAATACACGACAAGGCAATCCGGGTCTATCCGGAGAAGGTAATGTGGGTAGTTAATCTGTTTGGGTTCGCTCCAGATTTAAGCCGTTGAATCGGGGGGAAAAGGTGAATTTATTATTAAGTCAATTCTATATTAATAGGTAAACGTTTTTGAGGGTAATGTAAGCGGTTAATGGCACAAGTGGCAATTGTAATATTGTCAGAAATTTCTTAGTTGTCATCTGACGACAACATTAATATTTTGAAGTTTTTGATAAGTTTTATACTCGTATTATACATTAAAATGTCAAAGCGAGCATATTTTTTTAAATTTGAATTATCCTTAGTTTATAACTCGAAGGCAAGTCAAGATCAATCAGTCAGTTTTCGATTTTGTAAGCATTTGTTGATTTAAACAAGCTAAATACTTAAGTAATTTATAAATAACGCAACCTATAACACGAAGCAGAATTACGAAATCAGTAATTTATTTAATCAAACATTACGAAACATCTCCAGACACTTCCAAACGGCGAAATAATAATGGAATTATGATTTAAAGCCAAAGTTTCGATAGAGCTTATCGTTGTTTCCTTGACATTTGGACACAAATGAGTAAGATTACGTCACTCTGTGTGAATTAAACAAAAACAGGAAATTTTCAAGTTTCTAGTATACCGAGCTTGGTGCCCATAGTCGCGAAATGCACTTAGACGTGCCGAGTGTTAGTATAGCAAATATTTAGTTCACGGAGACACGGCTCTACCTGGGAACTTTGGCACTGGGGCAGCGTAGGACGCTTTCCTTTGTGGGCTCACACAATATTGTCCTTTCAGAGAGAAAGTAAACAGTACTTAGTGTGTATTCTAGTGGAGCATTATTAACGTTATGTAGGATATGAGTGGAGGCGCCATCAGCAAAAAGTTTGCAACGCTTGATGGTTTAGATAATAAATGCGTCTGACTCACTGGCCAGGCCTTGAATAGAGTCTTATACCTACTTTGGGGACAGGTTTCGATGTTTGTCCTTTGAAAACATATTTACGACAGCGAACCTTTGAGCGGTTACGATAGTAAGGCACAGAGCGTATTTACGAAACGAATGCCTAACAGAATTCAATAAGATGGTCTAAGATGGCTCAGATAATGACAAAAATGTGGTACCTAATTACATTACGTAGCTAGTGACACTGTAGTCTGGTCTTGTTTGTAACTATGATTCAAACAAAAGATTAAGTAGACATCAAGCTGTAAAAATTTCAAATTAAATTGTCATTCCATAGGTAACCTATTAAATGAAGACAATAAAAGAATCGTAGACATTAGCAAGTATTATTTCCTAATGCATATATTAATAATCCATAATTAATTAATTATGTTACCTACAAGTACATTGTAATTTCTTTTTACTTATTTAGGATTCTAGTTCAGTAATAATCAGTGGTTTAAGTTGGGGAAATTAGAAATATTCATTCAAGAGTCATTGCCAAAATTCTCTAATCTGATAAGAATCATATAAGATTCTTGAACGAAAATTTATCAGAGTATCTACTGATAGGTACCTAAATTTTATTATATCACATACCCAACATAAAGAGAGTGACAAAAATATTTTGACTGCCTGATATTGCAAGGAAATCCCACACGAGATGAATGTCAAATCATTACACAATAAGCATACACTTGCCACTTATAATGGCTCCATGATATGAACAACAAATTGCTTCTAGTAACCTTGGAACTAAACAAAAGCTACACAACAGAGAACCAACCTTATTCTGTACATGTTTGAGTTCTAAACAGTAATGTGCAGCGACTGCAGCACGGACCGGCAATGACCTTGCCTGTCAGAGGCTGGTCTAGAGCCAGCTCAACCTTCAAACATATGTTTTATAACTCACTACTTACATCTTATAAACATACACCGTTCTTACATATAAAAATCTATTGAATACTACAATTTTCGTTGATAAATGAAATGGAAGTGCCAATCTAGGTATGGACCTAAATACTTGTGTAACATTATTAAAAGAATTAATGAATAGAGAATGCAAATAAAATGTTAATCTTGTCCAATTGTTAGTTTAGTAAATGAATGACTTTCAAATAAAAAGCAAAATAAAGCGTTCAGATATGAAATAATAAATTTCAAGAAGAGGAAATTGCGAACAAGTACACCAAGATGTTCGAGAACTGTACATTAAGGTGATGGTCACACCAAAGATGCAACGACTAAGCCATGATGGGTCGATGTGAGTGAGGCTAGGTACGACATGGCTCACGACATCGAGGCAATGTTTACTGTGCAAATGACGACTGACAGTACGCTGACACCCACGCTGCCGGCTCACTGCCACCCGTGATGGACGTGTCCACCTACATAGAGGATGCCACGAGATGCTGTGGCTGGGCGTGAGCGTCAGCAGCGGAGCGCGTGAGCGTGCGCGCGAGCATGCGCGACACAACAACCACAAAGCCATGAGGAGCGAATGTGTTGACTGACGACTCACCGAAATGAGACGTTATATTGCCATGGCCGTTGGCCAGTGGCAAGGCCGTCACCAAGTCTTGCACTAAAAAATAACGACTCTCTTTTAACATTGCATAAAATTACGTACACAACTAATAATACAGATTACAATAACTAGCTTGCAGCACGCTCGCTGTTGACGCTTATCAACCAGTGTCGAATTGCTTTTGATAACTAGTTTTATGTCGCGGGGACTTATCAAACGTGAGGATTAAATAAACTCATATATTCAAGTAATAAAGGGTATTACAGCTTTCAAACTATTATAAAAACAGTTTATTACATTCATTTGTGCGTGTTTAATCAAATGGTACAACTATTTCGGCACACAATGACCTTACTATCATTGTAAATAGGTCAAACTGATAACAGCGCTGCGCTGATAAGAATCTTGTCAGAATCCAACTAGTTCAGCTGGATCGACCACTAACTCGCTGTCTGTGTTATGCCTGCCCTGCCAAGTACGCAATGAAGTAAAACAACCTAAATTAACTAAGTATAAATGGGCGGGCCACTCACCGGAGCTGAAGTGCGATCTCTTGACGTCCCCATTTTCCGAATCACCGTCCAGCGGTCGTTTTCTAGAGTCCGTAATTTCCGGACTGGGACAAGTATCCATTCCAGTGTCAGCGGCCATGTTGAATTTCAGGGCAAAACTTTAAACTTCTCTAGCATAATTCCCATTACGTAATTGCTTCAGAATGCGTGTACGGTTGCGGCACTATGCATCATTTAAACATTATCAAGTACACTTAACACTTAAACAACTAATATTACGGAAAAAATAGAATTTTTGTATAGTCTAAATACTAAAATAAGGAGAGAAGTGACACTATAGTTTTTACGTCTAAACGTTTTGTGAACGTTTGTCGATACTGCGATTGTTGTGTGTGGCGCACGACCAACCTGAAATTATCTACTAATGTCAGAACGTTATGTTGGCAGCGCTGCGTTTTGACAGCTACCAGCTGATTATTTAGTGATGTCTAAATTAACTTCAATTATAATCGAGTGATTTAGTTATCACGTAAATACTTTTTTTGGAAAATCCTAAATTACTGTAACGATTAGTTTTACCGCTCGCGAATATTTACCGCCCAGACAGTCCATGAGCCACCGCCAAAAGAAACCCTCTCTTCAAAGCAGAATTGTGCGAAACGCTCTTTCTTACGTTATATATCGTCCCTTAGCTAACAACACCGCTCAAGTCGAAAATTGGCGGTTTTTACATTTTAATGCCATTGGATGAAGCTGCGCATTGCGCGTCGAACCATTGGTCTCATGAAATAGATTTCAGCCAATCAGAAGCCGTAATTCAAAAAATAGTAACAGCGCTCAAGTCGGTTGGCGTCGCAACACCGCACAGTTTTTTTCGTCTCCTGTAAAGTTGGTGATTGGCGGTTTTTACATTTTAATGCCATTGGATTGAAGCTGCGCATTGCGCGTCGAACCATTGGTCTCATGAAATAGATTTCAGCCAATCAGAAGCCGTAATTCAAAAATAGTGACAGCGCTCAAGTCGGTTGGCGTCGCAACACCGCACAGTTTTTTTCGTCTCCTGTAAAGTTGGTGAAATTGACTTAGGCGGTGTTGTAAGCTAAGGGACGATATATAAAATATACTTTCAAGAATTAAATCGAAGTAAACCAATAAAATCATGTTTTCCCAGTATTCGATTGTTTGATATGAGCAAACAGGCTCCAAATTGTCCTTTTTGTCTTTAAATTCTGTGATCGAAATTAAAAAAAGACTATTGAATCAAATGACCAATGTGCCAGGTACAAAACTGCATAAAACTTTTTACTCGACCTAATATAAAATTTTAGCTAGGACCAAACGAAGCTGAAAATGCAAGGTGGGCCAATAGATGCGTCCAGAAGTGTATTATATTGTTTTGAATATATGCGAATATTGTTGTACTTTAGACACAAATGTACACACAGAGACTACGATTATGTCATGATGACTGTTCTGCCTGTGTTGTTGACAGATTGTCGACATTAGCTGAACTGTTCTTTTAAATGAATATCTAAAGCAATTAGTTATATCCCAAAATGGTATAAATGTTCAAGCAATTTCCGATTTACCTTCAATAACGGGTAATATTATGTAACTGGAATGCAACAAACAAAATACTCAAATATCTTTCGATTTAGATTTACAGAATGTTACATGGATCATCACTATGCTATCATAATGCGCCAAAGAAGCCTGATAGCCAATCACATACGTTCCTATATTCAGTCTTGTTGATGTAACTTTTGCGCGCGTTCTCTTAAAAAATATTTTTTAAGCCAGACTTCTTACACAAAAATAATTATGAAGGGTAACCATGATTGATCAAAAGACGGACCCTTAGCAATGTTCTAAGGAGCTTTGTTGCTTTCAATCCATCATTGTATGTCAGTCTTTTCTGTTTGGTCTGTCCAACCAAGCTGGCTTCTTCAGCTTCATGTTTATAGTATAGTCAAGGGTTAACAATAGCATTGCATAATAATTAAAAAGTGCCTTTAGAAATTGTTATACCGATTGAAAAGGCTAACACATCTTGCATATTTCAAATAAGGCGCGGTCGAGTAGGAGGCGTTATGGAGTGGCGGCTAATCTAGGTCAAGGTGGAGTGTGTTCTCTCGCTCCCACATCTAGCCGCATTCCGTATTAGGTCATGCAGGAATGAATAGAGAAACAGAAACTTGTTTTAATAAATTCTAACCGCCAAATGCAATGCTCAGCGTAGCTCAATTTTCGATGAACAGTTGCCTTGAAGTTATTTTTGTTCTTGGCCGCATAAGGAGTTCAATAAAGCGTTATTTTGAATGCGATTCTAGTTATGGTGCCTAGTTCTTGTGACCTACATTGTTTAAAAAATATGTTTAACTAAATTTAACTTGCAATGGGGTAGGATTAGTTAGTAGAAACATCTTTACATTATGCTGTTTGAGGCTTACATACTGTAGTAGTTGCAAAGTAGGATCGGATATGTAGAGATGCATTTAGATACAAAATCCAGATAAAATTATTGTTTGGTAGACAGTAGGGTTATCGATAGGTACATAGTTAGACCTTAGAAAATGTTATTTGCTCTAGGCAGGTATATATTATGGTCCATAAATACCCTTTAGATTTAGGTACACATATACTCATATACCAAATCTTAGGACGCTGTAAAAAACAAAACTACCTACTATTCTAACACATACAACGAAGTTCATTAGCAGAGTAATTTACAGAGTCAATAGAACGAATAGTTCCAATCAGTAGGTGTTTCATAACGAAGCAACCTGATTGCGCTGGCGGCGATAACAATACGCAAACCTACTTGCGTGCGGTTATGTATCATGTGTTGATGATAATGAGTGGCTGAGAGTGAAAATATGGCTGTACAAGGTTTACTTAGAAAGCGGGGTGGAACTGTGTGTACGGTTTTGAGTAAAGCCTGATACATCTCTTTAACATCGTAAGGCCCAGACAGCAAACATAATGGAAAATGATTGTAAATTGTTTTATGTCTTCTAATGGCTTTTGGGTCTTACGAAGTTAATTTAATTGTATAAACTCATAATCTACTTCTATGTATAAAGAGGTGGACATGGACTAATTATTTTTAATCTATCTTGAAATATAGACGGCTAAAGTATGCAAATAAAAAACTTCACTGTTTAATTTCCATTTTTATTTATTTACATAAATTATATATCTCAATTTGTTATCGGTAATTAATTAAGTTCTCTGACTGCGGCGCAACAGACGGCGTTATTGCGAATAGCCAAATTTAACTAGCGAGTACAAAAACAGTTACACAATGTATAAAAAGATAAAGCAAAAGAGCATTAATATTGGCACTAACGCCACCTATCGGCTTTGTTTAAGTGTTCAAAAATATTTGATTTGGCATGATTTATATTTATGTCCTATTTACACTAAATTTAATATTTTAACGAGTGTAGGTATGAAAAGTCAATTTTAAGATTTGACTGCTGCCTTTTTGCCTCATAAAATTACTTTGTCACCATCAACAAACAGTTTCAAACATTTTGTTTTGTTTATTAGTTTCTTCACTAGTTGCAATTTAACCAGTAATTAATGTCAATTATCACCAAAACATAAATCATGCCAAACACTGGATTTCAAACATATCAGCCTAAGTACGCTCATGGAGCAGTCCTCATTCGCCGAGGGTTAGATTAGACCCCCTGAAGGGCCGGAACCGGAGGTCAGGCAGACCCCTCGAAAGGCTTATTCCCAAACAAAATGTTTAAAATATTCCCGATGTCCACCCCCTCTTGGTGCTGAGATGGGGAGGACAACAGGAATATTTAAAAATAAAATAGCGGGAATGAGCCGTTTCAATCGACTGAATCTGTGTACCCATTACAGTTCAGCTCCTATAAATTTGCTTTTCTGACAGCTAAAAGTCTTTGGGATAAAAGTTAAACAACTAGTTTAGTTGCAGAATGAAAATTACCCCACAGACAAATCGTCCATTAAATAGGTGTCAAAAACGCCAACTTAAAGGAGCTGGAGTGAGCTCGCTCAGATGACGCGTTTTACTCTCACAATACCCTTAAAATCACAAACGAAATATTTGCGAAGCCAGCAATAAGATAAATTTTGCTGATTTCGCAAATTTTAATGCGTATTTGATTTCGAGGGCACCATAGTTAATGGTGAGTAAAACGCGTTATAGTCCGCGGCACGTAACTATGATGACCTTGACTGCGCAGAAACGAATTTTAGTAGAAAGTCTTCTATTTTACAAGTGCGTAAACTAACGCAACGGTCTCCGGAATAGTTAGATGCCGCAGACTAAACTCTGAATTTTAATCATGTGGAGTAAACTGACAGATGTCAATGTGTCATCCCCATAATTATCACTCAATCTGACAGATGCAAAATGTCAAAATGTATAGAAACTTGACATTTGAATCTGTCAGTTTACATGATTAAAAATCATAGTATACACATGGCAGGCGACAAGTTTCGTAGCGGGTCCGCGAGACCGTGTGGGGGGGCTGAGGGGGGTCGCTATCGCGCCGGCGCGAGCGGCGGCGACGCCAGCACGAGGTGGTAGGTGAGCCACCAGGACAGCAGCGGCTGCGTGACGGCCACGAACAGCAGGAAGTACACGCGCCGCTTGGTGCCGCCCGCGCCGCCCGCGCGCCACGCCGAGCCGTACGGGTTGGCGGCGAAGCCCGGCGGCTGGCCGTAGGCAGGCGGCTGGCCGAAGCCCGGCGGCTGGTTGTAGCCGTACGCCGGCTGCTCCGAGCCCTGGGATCCGGTCAGCACTTGTACCCGGAGAGTTTTAACCTGAAAAAACGAATGTGATTATGATTCCCGACGTATCTTTTTTAAATGAGTTACGAGTTTAAACTTTCGCGTTGCATTATACGAATACTTCATATAAACGGAACTAAACACGAGGAAATTTAAATATAAGTACATTCTAGCACTTACTGCTTGACGTTTCGACTGCGTTACAACAGCCGTGGTCACCAGCGTTTAGTCCCGTTTATATGAAGTTAACGATTGCCCAAATTGCATCAGATGGAAAGCGACAATGCGGGCTATGATGTCACGTAACGTACCAGGAAGTACGAAAGCGCCAGACTCGTGTACACCAGACAGCAGTAGTAGCCCGTCACGCCCAGCATCAGGCCGGTCAGCAGACTCCCTATCATAGCGGTGTACTTGTAGCCGGAGTAGGCCAGCAGGTCCAGCGTCTTCAGGTTGGTGCTGGTGTTGGTCACGTACAGCGTGGTGAGGTACAGGATCATCTCGAAGATGATGTACGCGAGCGCGCTCGACGCTTGGATGCTGATCTGCTCGGGGGAGAAGCGGTGCTGGAGACCTGCAAGTTTTAATATTTAAATACTGTTAATACAAAAATTAATATTAACCAGGCCATAATATGTGGAAAAGCTGATTTTTATTTTGCTTATTTTGATGATCTTACATGCTGAAGGGGCTTTACCCCTTGTTGTATTATCCATACTAATATGGATACTTAATGGGAAAGTGTGTCTGTATGTTTGTCTTTCTTTCACGGCAAAACAGAGCGACGAATTGACGTGTTTTTTTAAGTGGAGAAAGTTGAAGGGATGGAATTTTAACCCACCATTTCAGGGAAGTGGGCGCGAGCGAAGCTACGGGCAAAAGCAAGTCTATTAGGGGCTTCACGGTTTAAGACAGCTATAATTTAATGGTGTATTTATTAATGGATTTATGTCGTATTACGGTCACTTTATGAAATACACTAAATAAATCAAAGTAAGAAAGGTTTCTGAGTTACCTAGCACAAACCCGGCGAGCAGTACGTAGGTGACGTATCCCATGGACGGGATGTAGAGGTCGGGCGCGTTGAGGTCGAAGCGCGGCTGCACCGGCGAGTCCTGGTCGTACTTCAGCATCCACTCCTGGAAGCCAACCAGAGCATAGTTAAACAACGAATCATGGATTAGATACATAGGTCATTGAATATTTTATTTTCACAGGAATATAAGATAATCAAGAATGCATGATGTTCTGATACATTGATCCTACTGTCTCACTTAAGATTCTAAGAGTAATAGTTAGTAATCGGAAATCGTGCGCTACGCACACCGTTCGCCTTATTTAGGATAAATGAATGCCTCATTTTATAAACTAGGACCTATAAGAAGAGGCATTCCCAGGACCAAAGACCCAAGACAATTTTTATAAAACCGAGGATCTTCTTCCACGATTGGACGCACTACAATAGTTGTCGAGGGCTATTAAAATATGACGCTAAAAATATAACCACCAGTTCTACTGTTTATAGTTTTGAATCTACCAAGAAATCAAAAGCTTCATGATTTTGGGACAGCATCAAATGATAACATGACCCAAAAATACAACATTAGATATTTTATGGCGCGTCATAAATCGCCTCGTCAAACATACTGGTGCAATTGACCGTGTTATATGCCTGCTAAATTGTTGAAAAGCAGTCTTAAGTTAATGTGGTAAAGTTGATATTTGAACAGTGCAACTGTACACACATTTGGAGCCCATACAACATGGAATGTATGGTGTGTTTACTAAACAAGTAATTGAATTAACAGACAAAGAAACTACTACGTCACGAAATACTCCAGCTGGCGGTAAGTTCAAAGTACTGTACTGTATCTATAATTTTAAAATACGTATATGAATATTCAGATAAACCATGACTAATGATAACCTTTGAATTATATGCTCCTTACAAAATTATTTTCGGTAAATGTGTTAGGGGCCAAAGTTCAATCTCTTATGAGCTATAGATTTTGTCTTTTTCCATACTTCTAAAATTTTTGTGAACTGGGTAGGGTTTGAGATATAATGGCTCTAGTGGTCATGGCAACATTGTTCATTATTTTGTCACCAAGTGTTATAGCCATTTTTTTTCAATAAAGTAGTATTAAACTTGTTTTGACTACAAAAAAGATATATACAGAAATCACAAGAGGTAGAATACAGACTCAGTATATTACATAATGAGACACTAGGGACAAAATAATAAGTAAACAATCCAGTTAATTTGCTATAATGTAGCTCATTCTTGATATCAATCACTTCAGGAGAAAGTAGATTTATTAACCAATCCATTAAAGTTACAAAAAAGGCAAATAAAGCCATACCTTATGTGTGAACGGGAACACGATGAGTAACAGCTTTCTGAGCACATATCTTGTATCAACAGCAAAGTAGTACCGCAGGCGCGACACTGGGACGTACTTGTTGAGCTCCCTCTGAACCACCTCGCGACCTTGTGCTGCCAGCTGGTTACCGTACTGGTATGCCATGTCCTGTTTGTCATAACATAACATTATAGTGACTAAAAACTAAATTACAGAATTCAATCTTTTGAAATTACATTTTGTTATTCATGAAAATACTAATTAATAATAATTTTTAATACATTTGGCCACTTTCAATTTCTCTTTTGTGAATTACCTAAATTCAAAAGAAAATAGGTGGATTGGGAGGCATATGCTCTATGGCGAGACAATATAGGCTCATAATAATACAATATGTAAACATAATGTGTACTCACCTGAACAACAGGTTGCTGTAGCATGGAGCCGAGCTGTGCCGGGTTCACCATGGGAGATTGTGGTAATCCATAACTATAATCTATAAACAAATACAATTTTATCAAACAATGAATTTAAGGATGAACAGAAAAATTAAATGATGTCCTTAATGTTTCAAACTAGTGCATTTAAGTTTGATGTTTAAAAATTTTACATATCTAATTGGATTTTTCTTATGTAGTTATGCTTTTTTTTAATGTTCTGGTAGGTTTTTTTTAACATTCTGATACCAGACCACATTAGATAAAAAAAATCTACAGATTAGAATAGCACAACCAAAATTAGTCTTCACTGGCTTATGGCCACTTCAGGCACTTACTAGCAGCAGGGGGGGCTGGCGATCCAAAGTCCTGAGTGCTTTCCAACTGGATACCTTCTTGGTAAGGGGGTGGCGGGCCGGCGGGCGGGTATCCCGCGTTGTAGGCGGGCGCGGGGCTGAACGCCGGCTGGGGTGACGGCGCCCCCATAGCGGCTACATCACTCACCCGCTTCGCCTTCCTGATACCCCCGGACTGCCCAACTAAAACAAAAATTGGCTCATAATCATGAACAGCACCGTCACAACTTATTTACAGGTATACGACCCCTTACCATTTCTGGAAGCATTGAAGTTCATTGTGTCTTGATTTCTTATGTTATTAGGTACGTGGAGACATAATAAATCGGTTAATTAACTCAATTTATTGTAGAATTCGCTAGTTGAAACACATCACCAACTTCCTATTTGACGCGACATGACAGTTGAAGGATGACAGAAGACAACTGCTTCTGACAGAATGTCACGGCATTGGACCTAACTCTTTTGCTCTTTTGTCCAAATAATCGCAACCTTGTGGCAGCTGTACATGCCGTCGTCCGTTAAAATAAGAGTGAATTGATCTTTCTGTGAATTATAATGTCATGATGGCTGTCAGTCAAGTGTCAATATTTTGTATGATTGGTGATGAATTTGTTTTTCTTGGTGTGTGTTGATGAATACCAGTGATTATTATTGTTCGTAGCGTAAATAAATGTTACTTTGTAGTGATTATGGCGCTAACGAACGTTTTATTGGTGAGCCAGATAGCTGGTTATGTGATTGCTCTTATATTTTCCTTATGTATCATGGTGCCCATGAGTATGCACCAGGAAGAGTTCAGGTAAGCTCTTATCCATTTGCTTTATTTTTTCTAGGTTCAGTACAGATAGAATCTCTGTTCACCATTACATTCTACCTCTTGGATACAGGGAAACTGCCTGTTTTCAAGTTTCTTTCCTCAACGCCCTCTATTTGGTTAATGGCCTTTATTAGGTATATTATTATTATAAGAAATCTAATGTACCTTCTACATACACTATTACATTAGCTGTATAGAGTTTGTGCTCATTTTTAAGTGTTGTACCACATACACACATTAAAATAAATATGGAAACTATTTCATAGGCATATCAATTGTTTATTAATCTATCTATCTTATCATTTCTTTGTGAGAGAACCAAAATAAGGCATGATAATAGTTGTACACAAAACAAAGCTACACAATATTTTGTTTGTTTTGGATTAAATTGGTTGCAATGCAATAAAAAACTAATTAATTCCTGTTTTTATAATTACCTACAATACAAAATATGTAGAAATCACAATAATAATTTATGGTTTAAGATAAAATTTAATTTACAAAAGATTGATTAATCCTTATATACATCCACTGCTGAACATGAGCCTCCCCCATTGTTCCCCACCCAGAAAGAAATCTTTATTTATTTATCTTAGTCTGCCTGCCTTTATTTTCAACATTTTCAACTTTGTAATAAGAAAATTAAGTAAAGAAATACATTCGTCTAAAAAATCAATATTTTTCTTTGACAGTGGACACTGCCTGCTCTTCTCTAAGGGTGCTTGGCAGGAGGAGGATGGCCAGCTCCTGGTGTCGTGGGCGACGCGCGCCTACTGCGATTACGTCATCGTCATCGGAGTACTGTTATTCATTGCTTGCTTTGTACAGATATACAGGTATTTATTTTTAATTTTCTATTTGTGACATGATGTTTCTTTTGCACTTATGCATGTAGGGGTTGGATAGGAGAGCATTATTCAGACGGATCACCTGATGGTAAGCGATTGTCGCCGCCCATGGACACCCACAATACCAGAGGAGTCGCAAGTGCGCTGCCGACCTTTTAAAAAGGAGTATGCTCGCTTTTTGAAGGTTTGCGTTTTGAATTCTTTCTGTTGTGTGTTTCTTGTCTGGAAATCTGGCTGATGTATTGTATATTTTGTACACTTAACAAAATGTTTTGTCAGTCTTTAGTAGACAGCACAGATAGTTACTAACCACTAGGTTCTATCCCCTATATTCAAGCTAGAGACATTTTATTTGTTTTAACGAAAACTTGATGTAAAAGTAAGATTGTAGCTGAGCATCATATTTTCAGACTGTCAGTGTTGATGTACAAAGGCGAGGACAGCTCGTTCATCTCGGCGTTCGTGGAGGCGGTGGGCTGCACGCTGCTGTGCGGGCTGGTGGTCACCGCCGCCGTGCTCGTCACGCTGGGCTTCATGACCTGGTGCCAAAATATTATCGAGAGATTCCCTAGGTATGTACTGTTTAAGTACGAAACGAATAAATAAATATATTGTTTCAATTCTAACGCAGACTGCACTCATGTCTGATGCATTTTCGATACTTTCGCACAAAATACGTCGGAGGAGCACTGGGCTATCGCAAAGCGCAAGTGAAATGAAATACATTTATTTGCACAATCAACCCCTATGAATCATATATTAATTATGTGCTCACTCATGAGGAGTAAAAAGACTTTATTTATGCTTGTTTGATAGACTTACTAGAATACAGAATATTAAATAGTTTGCAATCATTTCTTATCGAATAAATTTTCAATTCTCATTGTTTATCTAGTTGTGAAGATGCAGCTGGTCAAGATATAGACAAGAAAGATAACATTTCTACAAATGGATTCTACATAGAAATTGGAACAGTTCAAGTAAGTATATTTTTAATGTAATTAAAAATTATTTCACAGAATAGCAAATTATTTATTTTGTGACACAAGAGACATACCGAAATATTTATGTAAAGGCAATAATTTATTTTTAAGAGATATCCAGACTCTGTGCTATGTAAGTAAATAGAATAAAGAGCGTTACCAGACCATTAATCAATCGAAGTTACTAGTCTGGTATCTTTAATAGATCAACGGATACCATTAGATTTCGATGTACTGTACTAAGGTATGCAATTGCATCATTCCAGTTTGGAGCGTGGGGCGCGTTCGCGACGTGCGTGGGGCTCGCGGTGTTCTCCACGCTGAAAGTGTGTCGCTATCATCAGCTCCAGAACATTCAGGTAAACATAAAATCAGGTAATCGCTTCATATCAACCGATACGACCTACAAACCTTCAAAAAGCGAGCGTATTCCTTCTTAAAAGGTCGGCAGCGCATTTGCGACTCCTTTGGTGTTGCGGGTGTCCATGGGCGGCGGTAATCACTTACCATCAGGTGATCCGTCTGTTAGTCTGCCCCCTATCTCATAAAAAAAAATATCATGTGATCCGTCTGTTTGTCTGCCCCCTATATCATAGAAAATGTATTTTCTAAATGGGTATCTTCGATAGATATCTATCTATATCTATACTATTTATAAAGAGGTTAATGTCATAGTTAACATGAAGGCTTAAAACTTATAAGTAAACCGAAAACAAGAAACACTTTGCGTAAAAAAAGGCGCTAGATGCGTAGACTGAGATCCAACTTCAACGTCATCGGTTGATCAGTGTCATTTTGACATCTCACATTAAAAATATCCAATCAACGTATAGATCGACCTCAGTCCTACAGTACGCCATCTAGCGGATTTTCCGATGATGTGGTTGTGTGGTCCAGGTGTCGATGTACCGCGAGCGGCAGCGGCTGGTGAACGAGAGCGAGTCGCCCGGCGCGCCCGACGCCGAGCGCGACGGCCGCTCCACGCCGCCGCAGCTGCAGTAGGCGCGCGACTATCATACGGTAATATCATCGGTGGAACGAGGCTTCCATCATAGAAAAAAAGGGTAAATAAATAAATAATAGACACAACATCACATACATTGTCCTGGTCCCAAACTAAGGTTTTCCCTTGTACTATGGAAACCAGAAACAACGTAGGAACCACAAACACCCAGACCCAACACAAATATCTGTTTCATCAACAAACATTTGTGTTGCTGCGGGAATCGAACCCGCGACCCTTACGTCTCAACCGGCGCTCAAACCATTGCGCTAAACGGGTCGTCAAATCTTTGTTATATTTCCTCAAAGTATTTTGTAATTTCAACTAAAATGATATTTTTTTCTTGCAGGTTGCAAAACATTATAATCAACAAGAAATTATTAAATTTAGGATGGGAGGAAAAAAATGTTAAATATGAAATTCAATTTATCTGAATCATCATAATTTAAGATAATGTGATATGTTTAGTTTCATGTACAAATTAAGGCTTTTACCTACTTTAGCAACTCTCACACAATTATTTAGTCATTGATCTCATCAAAATATGCATTGTAAATGTCATTTAGTATTTAAATTCGCAAGATATTGTTGCAAAATTGTAGATCATGAAGTTATGTTATTAAAATTCTAATATCAATTACGTTGCTATATTCCATTATTTATACTATTTAGTTAGTGTAGTTTAATATTTGCGTTGTCGCAATGGAAGTAATGTTATGAGGCCCAATATATTGTAACAGATAATTACAAAGAATTGAATCCTGTAGGCCTAACATGCGCACCGCGACAAAATTTTGTCGTCTCACGTTTGCGAGAGCGCATCCTTCTATCCCGCTCATAGCTCAGTCAGGTGAGCGAGAAGCAACGTGCGCCGACACAATACGACTGTCGACAAATTATCTCGCGGCGCGCATGTTAGCCTGGCTGATTACAGATTCAAGCTTTCATACTCAAGCATAATAAAAAAAGATCATGTCTAATATCCTTCTCTTTTACCAAAAGCCTTTTAAAAGGCATAAAACAATTGATTTTCCATTGTTCCAGGTTGGTATAATTTGACTCAGGTCTAAGTAATAGCATTTTTATTATTATTTAAGTTTGGTGCCGATGCGCAGTAGAAGGTAAACTTATCATAGGTATTTTGTATAACCTAGGTGAAGAGATATATAAATTAAAAACAAATTATATGAATAGAAAAATGAATTTTATTCACCTGAGCAATGTTTGCGAAATCTAAACTTATACTAACTTATATTAAGTAAAGTTATTACACTATGTGAAGACTGACCAGGAATATGAAAAACAAAAGTCTCTCTCAGTGGCGCATTGACCGATTTTTAATCTATGTCATTATGATGACTAATATAACAGCAAACTTTAGATTGATATTCCATAATACAGAGTGTATCGTTAAACAGATACATCCTTTTAACTATTAACTTCTACTAACAATTTTGAACAATATTTGTATTCAGACTTGGAAATTCGTCAAAAATATTTTCGACTCCCCATAAAATATGAACAAGTTACCGTGACCATTTTTTTTATGATAAGCCGAAATTATTTTATGCGAATTCCAAAAAGTAGCAGAACAAATGTTTCGAATGGTTAGTAGAAGAGGTTGTTAATGGACCGTATCTGTTTACCTACCCACCCTGTCTGTATGGCGAAGATTTTTTACGGTCAGTCTTAAACAATTTCTGAGCAGTGTCAACGAAATCGTAACGCAATCGTTCCAGAGAAATCGTAACGTTAACGTAATAGTGAACATGCACACGTATTTACAAGAACGTTTTTTTGAATCTACTAATAATGAAAGGATTTTTAAATTTTCTCTTCTGATTCCGAAAATGAGTAGATAACTCATAAAAGCCTGGCGACTATTTTTCCAACTTCTGCTCACACTGTACACACACACTCACGCAGACACACACAGCGACACTTAGCTGCCACAGCGGGCAGCGAGTGTTAAATTTACCTTAAGAATATCCTTAATGTGAGCTGTGCACTGATTCAGTCTTGTTAAATTTTAAATTACCGTTATCCGAATTATAAGTTTCTTTGGCTACACTGATGAAAGATGTAATTTGAGACTGATGCCAAATATACAAACAAAAGTAAATAAGTTACAACTTTCGTTACCAGTCAGTAGGTTGATTCCAGTCTACAGCGCCTACTTACAACGCCTCCTACATCTTTGTCTACTTATTATTTAATAAAGATTTTTTGTACAGGTTGTTCCGATACTATTGATAGTATCGATAGCCCAAATTCGGAGAATACTATTGATGACTGGCAATACTATCATATTATGGCTAGATATTACCAAACTATCGATATAGTATCGATCATCAATTCATTCAAATCGATTTCATCGTGATCAACAATACTATCAAAATACAAAAATTCTTATCGATAGACTATCGACAGTCGACTATCGATTGGCATCACTAGCACCTACCACGTCGTGTTTAGCTTGGGGCGCGTCCGTGGAAAGAGGCGGGCGCATCGAGGCCGCGGCGGGGTGCTTCCTTTCCACGTGCACCTTGAGGTACCGCTCCTGCGCGAAGGTGGCGGCGCAGTGGCTGCAGGCGAGCTTATGTTTTTTTTTAGTTATATTTTTTTTGTTGACTGGGTGATGCTTCTTATTTTGTACCTCCTAGTAGGTAGAAAGCGACGCCTAAAGTCACAACAGGCGAAATTCATAAATTAGGTACTACAGATTGGCACGCCTACACATCGTCTTTAGCTTGGGGTGCGTCCGTGGAAAGAGGCGGGCGCATCGACGCCGCGGCGGGGTGCTTCCGCTCCACGTGCACCTTGAGGTACCGCTCCTGCGCGAAGGTGGCGGCGCAGTGGGGCAGGCGAGCGCGCGGCGCGCGTGCGTGCGCGCGTGAATATAAACATAAATAGGTACAGAATGGCGCACGTACTAGTGATGCCGAACTATCGATAGCTGACCTCGAAAATCAGTTCGGATCTCGATAGGACAATGATACTATCGATAGCCCAAATTTGGAAGAATACCTACTTTGATGACTGGCAAAACTATCCATAGTGTTATGGCTGGATATTACCAAACTATCGATAGTTTATTAATCGTGATCAACAAAAGGGGTACTATCAAAACACAAAATTTCTTATTGATAGACTATCGATTGGCATCATTAGCATCTACCACATCGACTTTAGCTTGCGGCGCGTTCGCGGGGTGCTTCCTCTCCACGTGCACCTTGAGGTACCGCTCCTGCGCGAAGGTGGCGGCGCAGTGCGGGCAGGCGAGCGCGCGGCGCGCGTGCGTGCGCGCGTGGCGCAGCAGGTCGGCGCGCACGCTGAAGGCGCGCGGGCAGTCGGCGCAGGCGTGCGCGCGCCGGTCCGCGTGCCGCGCCGCGTGGCGCGCCAGGTGCGTGCGCCAGCGGAAGCGCTGCCGTATTCATACTCTTTATTGCACTCCGTAAATTACAGAAGGAGGTAAAAAACAGAATAGGAATAGGTGAATCCCCTGTAGGCCTAACATGCGCACCGCGACAACATTTTGTCGACTCTCGTTCGCGAGAGCGCATCCTTCTATCCCGCTCATTCGCTCAGTCAGGTGAGCGAGAAGCGAGTTGCGACGACACATTACGAGTGTCGACAAAATTATCTCGTGGCGCGCATGTTAGCCCGGCTGGTGTTATAGGTGTTCATGGGTGACGGTAATCGCTTAACATCAGGTGATCCGTCTGCTCGTCTGCCCCCTATCCTATATAAAAAAAAGTACAATATGGACCCTGTCGGGCACGGCAAAGGTAAGAGAGGGGATGAGATGCTGAAGAGGAACACGCAAAGCTTTTTGTAGATGGCGCGATCGCCGACTGCACCTTGTTTACTGTCACTACTATCTATGGCTACTATCAGTGTCAAAGTCAGGTAGTTTATTACTGTTTATTGTCATGTTGTAATTATTATTTTTGCCTTTGGACTATGAGATTAACCTCTTTATAAATAGTATAGATAGATAGATGTATTTGTTGATGGCGGTTTTGCATTGAAAACCTAAATTATCCATACAATATGACAGATGTTATGTTCAAATTGTCAAATGAAGATACAGTCGGTTATGCGCCCTCTGTCGTGATAAAAAGTAAATTTTTCTCCCCATTAGTAATAATTAGATGATTTGTTTCAAATATTGCACTTATACTTAAAAATTATGAAATTTTTCTTCTAATTGTAAATTTGTAAATTATATGGATTCCTATTTACCTGTCCGCACGCGCACGCCCACGCCTTCACGCCGGAGTGCGTCTGCGCGTGGATGTAGAGGCCGGCGCGCGAGCGGAAGCGCTTGCCGCACGTGGCGCACGCGTGCACGGCTCTCGCCCGAGTGCACGCTGCCGTGCTCGTCCAGCGCCGCGCGCGTGCCGAAGCGCTTGCCGCACGCCGCGCACTCGTGCTCGCGCGCGCGCCGGTGGAAGTGCTTCATGTGGTAGAAGTAGCTCGAGGACGCCTTGTACACTTTGCCGCAGAGCGGGCACGTCCGGGGCTTTCTTGTGGCTTCGCGGCGCGTCCGGCTCGGCCGCGGGGGCATCGGTCTCCGCCTGTGCGGGCGCAGTCTCGGGCTGGCTGTCCTGCGAGTCCTCTATCGCCTCGAACACCGACTCCGGCAGCGGCCCGAACCCGTTCTCGGTGTCGCTGTGATCCGAGAACTCGTTCTCCGCCGCGCTCCCCTCGTCGCTCCGCCTGACGCCGGTCGGCTTCGCGTCCGCCTCGCTTTTCGCTTTCCTGACCTTCCTTCCGTTTTCGTTCTGATTTTCATCCTTTATCTTCTTCTTTTTCATAATTTTCATCTTCTTCTCCCTCTTGACCTCGAGCTTGGGGTCCATCTTCTCCTGCTTGGTGGCGTACTCGACGGCGTGCGAGGACATGTGCAGGATGAAGTCCCTGCGGTCGACGTAGGTGTCGCACTCGTCGCAGTGGAACAGCAGGTCGGAGTGCGCGGCCACGAGGTGCTCGCGGAAGGCGTGCTCGGCGTGCGCGGCGCCGCAGAAGGCGCACGTCTTGCTGCGCGCCGCGGGGGGCGAGGGCCCGGGGGGCGCGGGGGGCGCGGCCTCGTACTGCGGCGGCTCCAGCGTCTGTACAACGTATTCCTCGATTTCGATGAACCTGCAACAAAGTAGTCTTTCAGCAGACGTCGGCATTTCTCCTTCCTTAGATTTAGGCTATCTATTCTATCGCGTCGAATTCGAGGTACATGGAAAAATCTCTCTGATTCACCGATACTGATGTTTTTTCTTATAATGTTCTTGTCATCTCCATTATCTGATCCCATAGTGTGTTTTTCTTGCGACGCCTTGCAATATCACGAGCGAGGTTCCCTCGCGTGTGGCCCCCCGGGCGGGTGCGTGCGCGCGTGCGCGTTGAGCTGCGTGCGCAGGCGGAAGGCGCGGCCGCAGGCGCAGGCGTGCGCGCGCTCGCCCGTGTGCACGGACACGTGCGCGCGCAGCTCCCCGCGCCGCTTGAACATGGCGCCGCACTCCATGCAGCGGAACTCGCACGCCGCGTGGGTCTTCCTGTGCATCCTCAGCGCCGCCGCGGACTTGGACGCCTTCCCGCACAGCGTCGCAGACGAAGTCTCTGCTCTCCGAGTGGGATCGCTCGTGGTCTTCCAGGTGGCTCCGGCGGGAGAAGGCCTTGGGGCACGGTCGGGCAGGGGTAGGGGCGCAGGTGGTTGTGGAGCGCGCGCGAGTGGCGCGCGAGGTTGGCGCTGTCGCTGAAGGCGAGGCCGCAGGTGTGGCAGCTGTAGCGGCGCTCGCCGCGGTGGCCGCGCGCGTGCCGCCGCCACGAGCCCGCGCGCACGTGCTTGCCGCACTCGGCGCACGTGGCGTACCGCTTGCCGTCCTCGCCCACCGTCACGGACTAGCGGCCGGCCTACGTCCTCTCGCTTCTTTGCCGTCTCGCTCTCCTCAATTTTAATTTCGATTTCTACTGTTTCCACTTGCGCGGGAGTTTCATGTCTGCAAAGGGAAACCGTGGCGGGGGTTACTGTCGAAGTAGATAATAAAATACAAATATCATTGAAACGTATATTTAAAGTAGGTACTCGACATAAGGTTTTGGTCTGAATTTATTATACAATGAGCAGGTTGTAAAAATAAAGTATTAATATACTAATAATTCGCAATTTGAGTATAACTTAATGGTATTTCTCTATCGGTCGCAGGCATTTCGTGGACTCTTTTAGCGTGATGGCGCAGCGCCCTCTTCTGGCGGAAGGCGGCGCCGCACAGGGCGCAGGAGAAGGGCTTGGCGTCGGTGTGCGAGAGCGCGTGGGCGGCGAGCTCGTGGCGCTGGCGGAAGGCCTTGCCGCACGTGGCGCAGGCGTGCGGCCGCTCGCCCGAGTGCTTGAGCGCGTGGCGCGTGAGCGACGAGCGCAGGCGGAACTTGGCGCCGCACTCCGCGCACGCGTGCGGGAACTGCTCCGAGTGCGTGCGCACGTGCACGTGCAGCGACCCGCTCTGCGTGAACCGCTTCCCGCAGTGCGTGCACACGAACGGCCGCTCCCCCGTGTGGATGCGCAGATGCTGCTTCAGATTCTGCGAGTTGGCGAAGTCTTTGTAGCACAGTCGGCAGGAGTGCCGTCTCACTTTGTCGTGGGTCTCTGTCAGATGCCTCTGTAACCCGTTCGGCGCTCGGAACTGTTTCCCGCATATGTGACAGACGCACGGACGTTCTCCGGTATGGATACGCTTGTGAAACACGTACGTGTGTGATGAGCTGAGGTTTTTCCCGCAGATCGGGCAAGTATAGAACACCTTTCCGTTAATTTTTGTCTGGACTTTACTCAATTCTATTCGGGTTTCCTCGTCCAGTCTGTCCCTCCTCATGTTGCATTGCGTCAAATCGTCGTAGTTATCCACATTCATATCATCGGCATCTCTCTCCTCGCCGCTTACTATTTCCGAGTCACTCGAGTCTGTGAACACCGGTCTACTTTCGTTCACGTGTTCGTTTACGAAGTGGTTCCTAAAATTAACTAGGGCGTTATAAAAGTTGCTGTAGAGGTCAGTCTTTTTGTTAGCTATTCTGGATAGAGGCACATCATCGTCTTCGTTGTCTAGTTCGTCCGAGGCATTCGTGTCTACATTGTCGGAGCATGACGGTTCAAGTTTGATTTTTACCCGGGTCCACCTGCAACAAATAACCGTCGTTATCACGTGTCCCCTTTGTGTTTGGTGCTTAGGTGGTAAGTCAGGGCGGGCCTCTTTCTGAACTTCTTCGGACAGAGGTGGCAGAGGTGCTTCCTCACGTCTAAGTGCATGTCGATGTGTCGCTTGAGGCTGTTGCTGGAGCGGAAGGCCTTGGAGCAGACCTGGCAGGCGAAGGGCGTGAGCCCCGAGTGCAGGCGCGCGTGCACGGCGCGCGCCGAGCGCGTGGGGAACGCCTCGCCGCATGAAGCGCACGGAAACTTTAGCAAGCCCTCGTGAGCTATCCTCTGGTGACTTCTCAAGTTGCCCAAGTTACTGTAGGTCTTACTGCATTTGTCACAAGCCAGCTTGGACGCCACTTGAGTGTGGCTCTTCAGGTGGACGAACATGTTGTATTTATTCGAAAACACTTTATTGCATTCAGGGCATACTGCCGGAATACATTTTTGATTGTTAGACCCGATTTTCTTGGCGATAGTCGTTTCGCCATTTCCTGTATGAGTAATTAATACGTGATCTTCCAGATCTTGCGGGTCGTCCGCTTCGTAGCCGCAGGAGCGGCAGGTGTGGTTGGTCGCGTCCACGACTCGGTCCACGTGGCACTCCTGCAGATGGTTCACGAATATTTTTTTGTCGTCAAACATGGTGTCGCAGCATATCAATCCCTTTTCTATGGAAATCTCTACGTGTTGGTTGAGATGGAACATAAGGCGCGTCGTCGAGGAGAATACACTCTCGCAGAATGGGCAAAAAAGATTGGGTAATACTTGTGCAGGATTTACTGAAGGCTCTGAATCTGGTTCCACGTCTCGGTCGGAGTCGTCCGACTGCAGCGTTTCTTCGAGCGTTATAAAGTTTTCGATGTAGTTTTTAACCGATGAAGAGTTGAGTGCGATTTCTGAGTGAGCATCTTTCAGGTGTTCAGCGAGTTGTTCTATGCTATTGGCAGTAGGACGAGCTTCGCATTTCTGGCAAACAAGCTCCATATCCAAGTATCTTCTTTCACAGACATTGTTGGGAAGTATTTGGTTAATATACTTTTTAACATGGTACAGAGATAGTTTTCGGACCTGCAATCGAAGGCATACCTACACTATTTTTGGACATTTCACAACTTATAAATATAGTACTTGTTGATGTTGCAATATCTTAAAAATAACTATTTCTTAAATTCATGTTTAAAATATTGTGATAGTACAATTTATGTTATTGCAATATCAACAATGTTTTCTAAATATCTACAAGTACATACTTGATTTGTTCTTGCTGGTCTATATTCTGAAAGATTTCATTTCCACTTGGCTCGGGTTCCTGCAACAAAGGTAACAAATAATATTGGATGACTTATCGAAAAAAAGGCTATGTATATTACTTTCAATTTGAGAAAGATATTTATTCATTCATTTACCAAGTAAAAATGGACAACCTACTCGGCAGCAGCGTAGGTTTCAGCGCCTGTGGAGGCGCAAATGTCGCGTGTTCGATCACCGAATCAACATAAATGTTTGATGATAGTATAGTAGATATCTGTTTTAAGTCTGGATGGCCATAACCATCTACGAGAACAAAGATTGTCGTTGCTGTGGGCTTTTAGTAAGTAAATAAATAATAATATAAATCTTTTGTGTCTATTTATATTGTTGCGATAGGGTGATGATCAATATGACCCAGTATCGGAACCAGCCTCCAAGGAATTCCTTGCCAATTGATACTGTATGCACAGGAGCAATCCATATGGAGAACATTAGAGGAGGCCTATGTCCAGCAGTGGACGTCTATTGGCTGAAATGATGCTGAGGTGCCTGACCTTGGGCTGCAGCGCGTCGGCGACGGCGAGGCGCGTGCGCAGCGCGGCGTCGGCCTGCACGCAGCACTGCACGAGCTCGTGCCACGCCAGCAGCGTGCTCGCGCACTGGTAGCACACCACGCGCGGGAGCACGTCCGTCTCGCATACCTGGCAACAACAGATGCGATAGAAAAAGAGAGTGTAAATTGGGGGTAAAAAAGAACAACAGATGCTCCCGACGAATTACAGAGTTTTATCATGCTTGTTGTATGTAATAAAACAAAAAGGTTTGTTTTGTTGTTGAATAGACAATGTCAATGTGCAATGACAGACGTCTTTTATAAAGAAAAACTGTTTTAGAAATTTTTGACACTGAATACATACCTACGACGAAGTTACGAAAATCTTTTACTTATTAATCTCAACAGGTTATGGGCCCTCAGTCCTGCCTGTTTATTGCTAAATAAAGTTTTAAACTCGAGTCCGTATAAGTAAAAGCCGAAATACGTCCATTTTTCTCGTAAAAGTGCGGCAGTAAAAATCGTAACGTCGTGTTTTGTTTTGCTGGCTTTGGATCTTCATCAGCTAAAATGTCTGCAAATAACCCATCAGTATTGATAGAAAAGCTGACCGGAAGAAGTAATTACCCTACTTGGAAGTTTGCGGTGCAGACTTACCTTGAGCACGAAGAATTGTGGACTTGCGTTGTGCCTGAAGGAAACAAAGAAATTGACAAGAAGAAAGACACTAAAGCAAGAACTAAGATCATTTTACTAGTCGATCCTATCAACTACGTCCACATTCAGGAAGCTAAAACAGCAAAGGAGGTATGGGATAATTTATCCAAAGCATTCGACGATAATGGGTTAACTCGTCGTGTCGGCCTGCTAAGGGAGCTGATAACAACGACCTTGGAAGGCTGTCAAAACATAGAAGAGTATGTAAACACTATAATGTCCACAGCACACAAGCTGAGAAATATCGGTTTCATAGTGAATGATGAATGGTTAGGAACCCTATTATTGGCTGGGTTACCGGAGTTATACCAACCGATGATAATGGCATTAGAAAGCTCTGGTTTGGCAATAACCGCTGATTCTGTTAAAACAAAGCTTCTGCAAGATGTTAGAAAATCAGAAAGTACTGCGCTGTATGTAAACAAAAGTAAAAGTTACTCGCAGAGTGCCAAACAAGCTTCTGACAAGGAACACAAACCTTATAAAGGTCCGAGGTGTTTTAAATGCCACAAGTTTGGACATATTAGTAAGAATTGTCGAAATAAGAAAAAGGAACAAAAGTCAAAAGAGAAAGAGAACTCTGGATGTGTAGCTGTTTTCTCTGCATCAGTGAAGAATGACAATGGCTGGTATATAGATTCTGGAGCATCAATGCATCTGACAATGCACCGTGACTGGCTCTACGATGAAATACCACCTCCGGTTAGCACTATTAAAGTGGCTGATGATAAGAAACTTACTGTCAAAGCATGTGGAAAAGTAAACTTACATGTAATGAATAAGAGCAGCAAATCTGAAATGATTTCCGTACACAATGTTCTCTATGTTCCTGAGTTGGCTACTAACCTTCTTTCTGTTAGCCAAATTATACACAATGGCTGTCAAGTGAAGTTCAATAAAGAAGGCTGTAAGATTTATAATAAAACTGGTCAACAAGTGGCTCATGCAAAATTGATGAATAATATGTACCGGCTTAACACACAGAGTGTTTCAGCATACATATTATCTGTACCTAGAGAAAGTGATCCTTATCTATGGCATCAAAGAATGGCTCATTTGAATTTTGAAGATTTGAATAAACTGTCTGAAAGTACAGGGGTAAAAGTTGAAAATAAAGACAAAGTTGTATGTATATCATGTATGGAAGGGAAACAGACAAGAAATCCATTTCCCTCTGAAGGTTCCAGAGCAAAAGGGTTGCTAGAACTCATACACTCCGATGTCTGTGGCCCCATTGAAGTAAAGTCCCTTGGAGGTGCTTGCTATTTTGTAACTTTCATTGATGATTTTTCAAGAAAAGTATTTGTTTATTTAATGAAGAACAAATCAGATGTTTTTCGATATATTCAAAGAGTTTAAAGCCACTGTCGAGAACCAACTTAACTTGTCAATAAAGACTCTTCGCACTGACAATGGTACCGAATATTTAAGCAATCAATTTAAGACTTACCTTTCTAGAAATGGAATTGCTCATCAGATGTCTACACCTTACACACCCCAACAAAATGGGATGGCTGAAAGGATGAATCGTACATTAATGGAGAGAGCCCGCTGTATGCTATTAAATGCCAAATTACAGAAACAGTATTGGGGAGAAGCAGTCGCAACAGCAGCTTACATCACCAACCGCTGTCCGACTAGAGCACTGGCATTTTTATCACCTGAAGAGGTTTGGACCGGAGAAAAGCCCAACTTAAAACATTTGAGGATCTTTGGATGTGAAGCCATGATGCATGTACCCAAAGAAAAGTTAAAGAAATTGGATGCTAGAGCAACTAAAATGATATTCGTGGGGTACAGTGAATACACCAAGGGTTATAGGCTTTTTGATCCCAAAACCAAGAAGGTAAAAATTAGCAGAGATGTAATATTTCTAGAAAATTCAATTGTGAAAAATTGTGCTTACTTACCACTGTCAGAGTCAGATCCTAAGAAAGATCAGAATGAAGGGAGGAGTGAAGTGATTGTGGAATCTGATCAAAACGATACGATTGTGGAATCGTCTGATCAAAACGATACCAGTGAAGAATTATTTCATTCTGATAACGGATCTTTGTGTGAACCAGAAGAAAGTCCTGTCAAAGAAAGTACTTCAAGTATTATAACAAGATCGAAAAGCAGAATGCTGAAAGAAGCTAATACCTACTTATGCTCAGATCAGCAAAATGTCCCTGAGACATACAGTGAAGCTACTTCATTAGACAATGTAAATGCAGCACAGTGGAAACAGTCAATTCAAGATGAATTGTTGGCGCATGAAGAAAATAAAACTTGGCATCTAGTGGAAAGACCACCAGGAGTTCGGACAATTGGTTGTAAATGGGTCTTCAGAATAAAAGACTTGCCATCTGGTCCGCTGTACAAGTCAAGATTATGTGCCAAAGGCTGTTCACAAACTTATGGTATAGACTATACAGAAACTTTTGCGCCTACAGTCAGGTATGATTCTGTCAGAGTTTTACTTTCAGAAGCTGCTCAACACAACTATGAGATGGTTCAGTTTGACGTGAAGACAGCTTTCTTGTATGGTGACATTAGTGAGGACATATACATGACACCACCGGAAGGTTTGGAAATCCCATCAAATCTGGTATGTAAACTCAATCGCTCACTTTATGGTCTAAAACAAGCACCACGGTGCTGGAATCATAAGTTTGACAGTTTACTAAAGAAGTTTGGATTTATAAATAGTCATGCTGATAAATGTGTCTATATAAGTAATGTAAATGATAATAAAGTATATCTACTTTTGTATGTCGATGATGGACTTCTATTTTCAAGCTCAAAAGATTCTTTAGATGTTGTCATGTGTGAACTAAGCAAGATCTTACAGATTAAGCAATGTGAACCAAAGAACTTTGTTGGACTACAGATAGAGAGGTCCAAAGGGTGTATTTTCATTCACCAAACAAAATATATTGAAAAACTTCTTACTAAGTTTGACATGCAAAATGCTAATGGTAGTGTTATTCCAGTTGATACTCATACTACTCTGGAGAAAAGCTCGAGTGGACCAGACAAGAATATCCAGTACAGAGAAGCTGTTGGCAGTTTGATGCACCTGGCTATAGTAAGCAGACCTGATATTATGTATGGAGTCAGTCTGGTGAGTAAATATCTCAATTGTTATGATCACACCCATTGGAATGTTGTCAAGAAGATTATGAAATATCTAAAAGATACCAGGAGTTATGGTTTATGTTATACATCTGCAAATGACAACAATCTATTGGCATATAGTGATGCGGATTATGCCAAAGACACATGTACACGGAGGTCATTGACTGGTTACGTATTTATGAAAAATGGAGCTGCAGTAACTTGGGCAACACAAAACCAGCAGAGTGTTGCTTTATCTACTACTGAGGCCGAGTTTATGGCTGCATGTGCTACCACAAAAGAGGCCTTGTGGTTAAAACAGCTGTTAACGGACATAAGTGCGTTTCATCAAGATTGTGTGACTATTCATATGGACAATCAAAGTGCTATGTGTTTAATTAAAAATGTGGACTATCACAAACGTTGTAAACATATAGATGTTAGATATAACTTCATAAAAGAGAAGTTTGCTGACAAATGTATTGATTTGAAATATGTTTGTACTAAAGAGCAATATGCTGACATATTCACAAAAGCATTACCTAGAGATCAGTTTCAATATTTGAGAAATAAGATAGGAGTGGTTAAACTTAACTAATTTTGTTTTCTAACTTTGTTTACATTCTTATTGATCTCATCAGTATGGTTAATGTTAGGTAAGAGTATATCTCACTCATATTGCTTGAATATAATATTTAACTGAAGTTATGTTAGTTATGTTAGCTCTAGAAAGAAAGGTTTTTCTTTGGTAAGAGTGTTGTATGTAATAAAACAAAAAGGTTTGTTTTGTTGTTGAATAGACAATGTCAATGTGCAATGACAGACGTCTTTTATAAAGAAAAACTGTTTTAGAAATTTTTGACACTGAATACATACCTACGACGAAGTTACGAAAATCTTTTACTTATTAATCTCAACAATGCTTCTATAAAAAGAAGAGTGTAAATTGGGGGATAAAAACAAGATATTGTGCACCAGGAAGAGAATGAGGGTTTGTGGGTTTGTCCTGCACCTGGTGCTTTTTTTTTTCTATCACAGATATTCAATGTTTTGTTTGTGTTTTTTATATTTTAATCTTTATATGTACCCGTTTCCACAATAAAGAACTTACTTACTTGACATTATTCTAGAAAAAGAAGCTTGTAATTTGGGGTATAACCAAATAGATATTATTCACCAGGAGAGTCACAAATAGAATAATCAAATCAACTCAAGGTGCTTTTGTGTTCTTGTTTATCCAAAGCAAGACTTGTCCCTTATTTTAATATTTCGCAGCAGTTTTGAACAGGCTATTTCTTTTTCTTTTTCATTGCAGATAAATTATGTAAGGTAAGAAGTCTCATACCTGAATAGGTAAGTGTTTGCATATTTTTTCAGCTAAATTATTCTGGAGTCCTTCCCCGTCAAATATTGGCATGACAAACTCTGTTACTGTAGCGCATGTCCGGCACACGGTAGAAAAATCCTCCACATCTGTAAAATACAACAAATAACAAAGTTAGAGCCACAATATAACTAACAATTCATGATTTTAAATTCATCGAGTTATTATTCTGTTAATGCTAAATTAAGAACTCTATGAATTGTGGCCATATCATCTTTATTGAAAGGTTACACATGATTTTTCATTGTACATACTATGGAAACCAGGCATAACGATGGTATACCACAAACACAGAAAGATTGTAAAATGTGTTTGAAATAAAGGGTCGATTGGAGAAATTTTATTGATTTGTTCAGGTACATGTTGACCGTACGTACTGATAAATAGACCGCGAGTACAACAAAAGGATAAACAACAGTACAACACTTACCGCGGAGGTTACCTGGCGGCGTTCCAGCCGCTTCTGGGAGCTTGTGAGACGCGACGGGCATCTGGGTTTTAGACGAGTTGAGGATGAATATTTGCTCTGTTTCTTTGTCCATTTTAGGACATTTTCCCTAAAAATTAACAAACAAAAACCAAATTCCACCAGACGAACGCCAGCAGCAAGTATTTTTTATTGATTTGACGTATGCGTTTTGTTGTATGTCCAATCTATCAGAGATGTTAAAAAAATTAACCATACTTACAAACAAGCTACAAGTAATTAAAAACAACAAAACTATAATTTATAAAACTGCAATTTTATTTAATTTTCTGAGTCATAATCTCTAACAATTCACTAGTATTTGCTTGCACATAAAGTAACGAAACGTATAAAATAAAAAACTATAGGCGGTGAAAATTAAAAAAGTGCGCGGGCCCGCGCAAAGTTTTTTAAGAAAATCAAAAGAAGCGTGCAGTGAGATCACAATTTCGTCGAAAATATAATTTTTATGTAAAAAATTACAGTGTAAGTTAATTGAAATTGCACACGGAAGTTCTTATGTCACTTTATTGGGAAATTGTACATGATAAGAAGTATTGTTTGTTTTAGGGCTTCGCGCTGCGTTTGCTGGCGGCAACGGCACGTCCTACGGTGGCGACCACCGCTGGCGTCACCATCATCGTCTTGTTTTTGTATGTCTGAATGACTTGCTGAAACAATGAACATGAATGGTAAGAATTTTATAAATTTCTAAGTAGTTAAGTGCAAAGATTTAAATCATAGATATGCCCTGACACCTAAAAACGAGGCAATATTTTGATGACATGACGTGTGCGTGTCATCGAAAGTCACTATCTATGAGTATAAAATACGGTCAGCAAAATTTTCATACTGGGAACTAAAAATAAAACAATTCCTAAATTTAAAAGCAATTTTATTTATAGGACATTTTATTTCTAAATGTTACACTACATTTATCTCTTTATTCAAATAAATTACTCTAATCACAGAGCGAATATCGGATTAGATCACCAAACGTAAACGCATAAAGGGTGGTGATTATGCCTAATCCCATCATAGTAGCTATGACTTGATTTCTATAATAAAGGCCTTTGACCTACTATTCCTTAAGAAAAATTATGAGTAATATTTACTAAACTTAATAATTAATTAATAATTAACACAACCCCACATTTAATGTCCTGACTCCGTACTAAGTAGCTTAAGAACTTGTGTTATAGAATAAGACAACAGAAGAATACAAATATAATACTTTTTACTTTACGCCGAACTAGGGGAGTCAAATATAAATCATTTTCTTTGAAATGAGAAGAGAAAATTCGACTAAATTGTCCAGGTAACCAGTATTCATCCCTTCGATCCCGCTGGATAACTTTGATCAATTTTTCTTTTAAACGCGGATCTTGCGGAAATCTGAAACAATAAACGTTCACTTAAAAATAATACGTAATTATTATTTGCATGTTTATTGTTTTCTAGTGGAAATAAAATTGCTATTTTATATCTGACCGCTATTAAAACAATGCCTATCGAAACTGCTGACGCTACCGTACTTTTCCCGTTTATTGTAAACCATTAACAAATGAGCTTTTATCAACTGAGTTCTGAGTACTACAGCGGGTCTAAGTATATTGGCCACCGAGATAATGATGTTGTCTCGTTTTGTCTCACAGTAATTGCCAATACTACTCTCTCTGTCACGCGCTGGGCGATCAGACTTTGATGTTTTGTCAACAAAATAAAATAAATTAAATTATTGATGAAATATAAATACTTACGAGTGAAATGTAACACCATTCGCTTTATTTGAATTTGTAGTATTTTTCTTGCACAATAAAAAGGCACATAAAGGCATTTTGAGTGCTTTTTCCTGTCAAAAATCCAGGCAGCTGTGTCGTACGACTGTCACCGAGTGCAAACGATAACTAATTCGTGCTAATCCCAGTTGAGTTAGACTAGGTTATTTGAGGTGCGACTCAAATCGGCGCGGTCAAAGTATGGCGAGGGCATATCTATGATTTAAATCTTTGGTTAAGTGTAGATAGGTTACCTAGGTACTTACCTAGGTGTGTACACTATGGATGCAATAAAGCTATTGATTGACTACGTACTATCTTTTTTATAATAATTATCTTTATTGCATCCATAGTGTAGGTACACAGCTGGTAACTGATAAATCTTAACTCAACAGCAACCACTATAGACCCTGAAAGACTTTATTTATTTTTTACTAGTGGCCGCCCGCAACTTCGTTTGCGTGAACTTTATGACTCTTGACTTAAAGATGATTTTTTAAATAGAAATAAAAAAAATATTACTTATTATAAATGTTCGTTTATATGTTAATAGATTTTTAAAGCGGCTCATTGATATTTTATACGAACTGCTAAGGAATGGAACAACTTGCTGGCTTCTGTATTTCCAGAGAGGTACAATTTGGGTGAATAGGCTTCTTCTGGGAAAGCACGCTACATCTTAGACCTCATTGTCACTCTCCATCAGGTGAGATGAGGTCAAGTGCAAACCCATTTAATATTTAAAAATATATATATATCAACTTCTAATGAAAGTAACACCCAAATTATTTTTATTCCATTAGGGGATGTAAGTATTCTATTAAAGTATGAATCTTATATTTTATCCATCAGTTCTGTCAAAAAATGTGTATGCAAAAGTTGGAGTAGATTGGGCCAAGGAATCACGTAGTCCCATGAACAAACTTGGAACCCCCTTTTCACTCCATTAGGGGTTTAAGTTCGGAATATCCTTCCTTATAGGATCTCATCCAAAAATGCTCATCACATTTGACAATTTTCCATTCCATTTCATTCCATATTTGTTATATTGCAGCTGGGCTCTTGGAGTTCCAAACCAGCTGTTCCATGATCTTGGATTTTTTTCATGGCATCAAAAAATGCTCATCAATCTGAACAACTTTTGTTAAGGTGCCATTGACCTACCTCTTATAGTTTAGCTGGGCTGTTGTGTTTCTACATCAAGGAGCCTGGTCTTCAAAATATAATATATCCTATAAGTTGCCCTGATATTACAGCTATACAATAAAAAAAGTTTCATTCGGATTGGTTCAGTAGTTTCCGAGATTAGCGCGAACAAAAAAAAAGTTTCATTCGGATTGGTTCAGTAGTTTCCGAGATTAGCGCGAACAAACAGACAAACAGATAAACAGACAAACAGACAAACAGACAGACAAAAATTTTAAAAATCATTGATTCATGTTCTGTTACTGTTTTTTAGTCGTCCTAAGTTATTTTGAGGTAAATATCTTCAATGTACAGACACAGCTTTTTACATTTTTATTATATGTATAGATTTATTTAATTTATTCAAGGAAAACAAAACAAACCATAGTTAGCAACCTATATAAATAATAGATTTGTAGGTAGGTACTGGAAAGTATTTCGCATAGCTATATAGTCCATTCAATAAAAGAGAGTGAGGGTAAAGACACCGTCATTTTTCATCTTTTCTCTTTACCCCCTTCACAAGCAGGGTTTATGGGGATAAACCCTAAGCTTCATAGGTAGGTAAGTTTTTCTTGACATACCAGCACTAACTTGATGAGGAAGACCGCAAAGGTGAGGAACGATATAGTCATCAGCGCGCTCTCCGAGGACGGGATCTCGAGGTGGCCGCGCGGCGTGGCTTGCGCCTGCGCCGAGCGGGCGCTGCGGGTCTTCGGATCCTGTGCTTCCGGTGCGTCGTCTGGCCATGTGAAATCTATTCGCTCTTCTGTAAAACACAGTGTATCATGTAACTTGATAATTATACGTCACGCGAATTATTATGATTTTTGGACCCACCTCCCCCTTTTTACAGTTGTCGCATTTGTAAGACTCCCCCCTTCCTTGGTGACGTCACATATTTTTAAATTTTACGTCTAGATTATTGAATTAAATAGAAGCAATGAATTTATATTCCATTTATATTATTTTAAAATTAGTAAACCCTTCGCCCACCCCTTTCGTAATTTATGGATGATCCCTAAATACGCAGATTGACTGATGTCGCCATTTTTTAACAATAGGCAATATGTAATGCAAATATTAGAAACCTTATCTGTATTTAAATTAATACTTACTGATGCTGCTTAAAATTGTCTCTTTCAAACTCGTTAAATACTTCGTCTTACTATTGACACTCCTCCTTGTGCTCCTCCGTATCGTGTCAGCTACCACTTTCATTAATGTCATCAAGTTCTCCACAGTGTTTGCTTTAGAATCATTAGACGGAATAGTATTCGTTTGTTCGACTTTTTCTCCAACATTCAGGATGAATGGCTTCCTCACTTGGAAATTGATTAACTTTATTTGAACCTCCTTTATCATTTGTCTCTTCATCATCACTTATTGTAACATATTCATCTTCATCTGCAGGTTTTTTTGGTTTTATATTTACTTTTGAAGAGATTGGTCTGTAATTAAGTGTGTTTTCGCTGTCGTTATTAGAATGTTCTTTGCTATCGATAGTAGTTATATCTTCACCGTCTGTTTTCCCTCGTTCTTTATCTCCATCAGTGTTTATTTCTGTTTGAGGGTTAATTCTCGGTGGGAAATGAGAATTTCTATTGAAATTATCATTCTTATCTTTGTTCGACTTTATGCTAGTGAATGCTTCCCCTTTTGTTACAAACACGGACTTTGGATCATTTGTACTAAATCCATAATTTAGTGGAGGTTCAGTAGTGGTATTGTTTTTAAATTTGTTAAATGTTGAGGGCTTTTTAACGTCACTAATTTGATCTGGATCACTCATAGGTCTTTTGCGTGTGAAATTAGAGCTTAAGGTTCGTTTGTCAGTGTATTTATATGGTGTTTCAACTTGAAAGGGTTCTTCACCGTCTGGATTTGAAATACTATCACTATTCATTTGTGTCACGACAGTTTCGTCACTTCTATTATAATTATTTAAATTTATAGAATTCCTTACAGGATTAATTCTTAAGTTTGGAGCTTTTACGGCGTTATTGTCCAGTTGAACACGCTGTACATTACCATACTTAGAGACCTTGTCCACGTTACCTTTATTCCACAAGTTTGTTCTAGTTAAAGATTGGTTCAGGTAAATACGATTAGGGATCCTTAAATTTTCTGTACTTTCAGGCACTTCGTATATTCCAGGTGTATGCGAGTGGTGTGCTGTATTTGTTGTAACATCTTCAAAAAGTATTTCTGTTACTCGTTCAGTAGCAGGGACGTGGTGTGTCCGTGTCGGCTTTCTGTAGGGGTAGTTTGATGTGTCACTAAAAGCATCTTCTACGTATACTTCGGTGATTCCTTCGGCAGGGTAGTATTGTGTACGCACTGGTTTTCTATAGCGGCTCGTGGTCAGATGTTCATAACTCTCAGTTACCATTTCTCTATTAGGGTAGTTTTGCATTATTTGTGGTTTTCTACGGAAGTTTACGTGTGTACTCGTAGTTTCTTCTGCATAGTCTTCGGTTTGCTTGAGCGGGGTTTGGAAGTGGTGTCGTACAGGCTTCCGGTAGTGTTGCTGCGAGATCTCGACCCACTCACAGACGGCGGGCGCGAGCAGCAATAGCATAACGTACATGTTTGTGGGTGCCTCTCGACGTGTGATCTCTTCTGTGACATGTTTCGCTTCGGATCACGCTCGACTGTTATGCGAGAGGTGCTAAACCTTTTTGTGTCTGCGTATGGTTTTTACTTTTTGAAACTAAATTATTTATTAATAAGCTAAGTGGATACACGACAGTATTTTGTAATGACCAAATTCTTGATTAAGGCCCAAGAGTAACAACCGGCTTCGATGCAACGGCTTTTCGGCGACGTAGGTATAGCACGCTGAGATTACCTACTTAAATGAAATATCGGTAATTTAGCTCAATAATTTCAGGGACCAGCCCATGCTTCAAACCTTATTTTGGGTTCAAACGAGGTTTTAAATGTAGACTATGATAAAACTACTACTGACAGTAGCATTTCTTTTTAACACCACCTAAGTGAACTGTCTCAGGCATGACGTGCGCGAGCGCAGCCGATTATCCGCTCCATGCGCGCGATGAACTCTACGTGTGCGTGACCTGTTCTAATACAATAAACTGGGTTTCTGCGCATTACCTATCTGACAATCGCGTAGGTACTAGCTTACGAAGGACCCGGTAGTGCCACCGTCCAAGTGCACTGCCAATTTAATTTTGTAGTGATGGTTTTAAAATAAGTAAGACCACATTCACTTACTTAGTACGGAATCAGGTCAATATAAGGAGGTGTTGTGCCAATTCAAATATTCACACAAAACTTGGGTAAAAAAAGTCGATGAACTCAGGCGCATAGATAACCTACTAGTAAATTGTAGTTTCTTCAATTTGACTCTGTGTTAAGTATAAATAAATAAAAGGCATTGTGTATAAATCCAAAACGGCATTTATTTAAATAATGAATAGTAACACAATTTGTAAATGATCTCGTCACAAACTATCTCACCCCATCAACATCAACAGGGAGCTATGCGTTGTGTCGTCACTCCCAAATGTTTTACATCTCTCGACCGGCGAATGCCGTGCCCAATACGAATATAAATAGTTCCACCCACCACCATTTGGGGCTGTTTCGATCTAATCCAATACAAAATGTGTATACATAAACTCTTCATTAAAAGGCTGTGAGCTAGCGTACTTTAATTAAACATCACCGCTATAGAAACAAAAGAATAACATTGGACACCCAAAGATTTCAGTATTTTTTTTACTTCGTATTAGCCGTCCGGTATTGGATTATTGTCTTGTAATGATAAGAGATATTATTTACTCAAAAATTGTACACTTGTCAATGATTTACATAAATGAGGTTGCGTCGGTATTGAACATAAAATACAGACATGATAGGGATGATAGGCATGGTAGGTGAGTAGACAGTCACACATCAGGATACCACAACCTGTTTGACGGTAAGATGACAATCCATAGAAGAAATTTGACAGATTTGTATACTTTGATGTGTGGCTGTACGTAGATTAATTGCAACAGACCACCTTTGTAGTCGTAAAAAGTGAATAAGTATGTTATTTTTAATTTAATTTTCATAAACATGCTTTTTGTTCAAAAAACAATGAAAATGTTAATTTATTGAATTCCACCTGTATCACATCACAACGCAAAGCTCATTCTTACACATCAACAATCATTAATTTGTTAATATTAATTATGCTTAGTTTCCATATAAATATTACTTTATGTATGTACTATAGAACTATATCTAATAGCTACCTACACTTGTTAATATCTTGGTATAGTTAAAAAATTACATTTTGACACATGAATGCATACGAGAATAAAATTACTTTTGTCACCGCATGCTGTAACATTAATTAAAAAATATTTTATACGGTACCTATTCCCAGTTTGGTCCAAATATATTTATTAATGCACTAAAATATATAATATATTTATAGGGATCAATTAACTGTTTATGTTCATAATCAGTAAATATGAGCTAAAGTTTAGAAAGAAAGATTGCGAAGCTCTTTCATCTTAGTGCGTCCAGGTTGTGTCCAAAGCTGTCGCTTCAGAGCCCGGAGTACGCTAAGACCATGATTCAGGATTTGTGAAGTCTGGTAATTAGGTAATTATAATAAATCGCCATAAAAGCTTTAATATTTAAGGCTTTGAATGCATTCACAAAACTACAGAAGTAGTTCCGCCAAGTTCAAAAATTAATTATAGCTCTTCGCATAACCAGTAAATTGACCCATCTTGTAGGTAAAAGAGGAAATGAAATAATAATACTATATCAAAAAAAAATTAAAGCTTTCAAGAAGCCTGGTCTTCTATCGACATGGCCAAAGCTGTTGAGAAAACAGCATAGAAAGACAATGAAAAGAGCTGTGATGTTTCTGTTAGATTTAAAATTGCATAGGTATAGATAGCTACATGAAATAAAAATGTTTTGAACTTACAAAAATAAGTGTATAAAAAAATTGCACTCAAGAACGGCTAGGCCGATTTTAGTGATCTTTGAACAGTAGGATTTGGAAAGATTACGAGAAAAACGAGAAACAGCAAAAAAATAAATAAAGCGAAAACAGCGACTATACGGACCATTAGTAGAGCAGTAAAGTTCTTGCGTTCCGGAAATAAACAAGTTTGTATGCTTCAGAACACCACATCAATGTATTTGTAGTTCTCAAATTATTTGTTAGCTTGGTGCAAAACGCTCGAAAAAATACAAAAATCTAAATAAAATACATTTTTGAACACTACGTTACTCTAAATGTCTTACTTATAACATAAAGCGTAGATTTATTACATTTTGTGAAGTAGGTATTCGCTACCAAAATAAAAAAAGCTAAAGCCAAATGAAACCCATAATGGTCGCAATATTTGTGACAGTAACATTAGATGACGTAAATGCACGTAAAACACTAAAATCTTATAAACTTCCTTATTCAAATCACCTAGCAAAATAATCTCTGTGTCCATACGTATAAAACTAAAAAAAGTAACTTTGTTACATAAAAATAAAAACAATATAGTATAAAGTCAACATAGACTTACTTGTAAAAAAACATAGGTACTACATACATAAGTATACAAGCTGTACATAAAAATACATAGTTTGAATAACTTTAGAGATCACAGAAAATGGAAGCTTGAATTGCATTGTCATAATAATAAAGATATAAAAATGATCACAGTTTCAGTTAAAACAACATGGAATGGCGGATTTGTGGTAGATAGTTTGGCCCTGACAAGGCGAATGAAAAATAGACCCTACAAAATGATAACGTCACCTTATCCTATTACACTAACAAAATTATGCTTCATCACGTCAAGAATCTAAGTAACAGACAACATTGACAGACATGTATCACTTAAAATGTGCGTACACATACAAAGGCCAACATTGAGACAGAAAACACTTGACACGTTTGTCGCTTGTCCTTATATAATTTTAAACTAAAGATGTGCTCAACATCGAGGGCGGTCGAACCTGCTGCACACGCGGCTCGCCGCGCTCTCACTCGACACACCTTAACTCATTTACCAATTTAAAATCGATCCACAGTATACACTACCTGTAAATACCAGTAGACATAAAATGTAGATTCTTAATTATATGTCATATTTCTATATCAGCCCTCGTTATATTCTAACCATCAAGCCCCGTATACATCCTTACGTTTAGGTCCCTTTACTTTCTCACCTTATTTAATGAAACGTTTATATTTCTTATATATAAGAAATATAATATATTTAATATTTTATATAGGTATGTGAGAATCAATAACTTTCAATGATTTCAACTGCAAGACCAGGTCCCAGGCTACACGAACTAACCTTCATGTGACACATACATTTCTTAGTTATATATTATTTCATAGATTGCCATTTAAAAATTTCGCAACCATCAAGAAAATTCGGTCATTTTATATAAATTTCTATTCATTTCATAGGTTGGCACTGCTTTAAAATGTTACTGGAAGATTAAAATTGGCAACTTTGTAAATTTAAGAACAAAATCGAATATGCAAATGTTTTGCTAAGTTTTCTTCATGAGAAATAGGTTCAGACTTAAAAGAATTTCAACATCGCCGTTCACAAAATTATCAGGCATTTAATGAAAGTATTTGTCTACATATAGATCAACCCCTTATGTACATTTCATTAAATATATAATATTATAACTATTTAGGCCGTTATGTTTACGAGACCAGTAATTTATTGTAGCAAAACGTAAGTTATATAATATTATGTTACTAATATCCATTTATTAATTCTCTCATGTATGATTTATTATATAATGTACTAAATAAATGTTCAACTGCATTTCAAAGACATCGATAGATTAGATTAGGATAGAGTTCTTAAAGACTAGCTAGAAAGTAGACTTACATGCAAAGAGTGAGTTGAAACACTTACTTAACTAAAGTTAGGTATTACGCCAATATAATCAGCCCATTTATAAATCTCTCTTTATGAAGATAACACAGTAAGTACACTCACACATACATACGACACCACGACACATACAACCACTGATATATAGACATCTTACACATACGTGCATTAGTACAAATAGTTCATTTTGTTTATAACAAAAAATGACCTTAAAACTATGTTAAAATCCCGTACTAAAAATAAATTAATATCTTATAAAAAATCGAATAAAAATACTCTAAAATAGCTACTCAAGTAGGAATGCAGTTAATTATATGATTAGGCAACCAAGTTGATATTAATATTGAGGCATCTCTTTGCATTATGTTGGTGAGCATGCCGGAAGGGCTTGTGGGGTCTGCCGCATGCCGTTCTCCTACTTGTTTGTACTTTATTAGGCAAATGTGAGGCAAAACATCAAAAGACATTCCGGCATTAATGCGCAGAGGCAGCCTCGCGCATCACTTGTCTCGGTAACTTCTTTGTTCAATATACAACAAAAGTGATAAAATGCAACGATTTCATTAATAAATAATTAAAATGTAAAATTCTTTCGAGTATTCTAAGCAATATTTGTCACCATTTTGTTATGAAATATTTGAGTACAAGTGGGCCAACGGTAACTTCGTAAAGTTGTGCCAAAGACATTTTACGATTTAATATGCCACTTTGGTGGCATACAAATATTGTAACGTCGAATATGCAAAAAAATCCTAATTAGTCGTCATAAAAATTAAATATAAAAATGAAAAATAGTTCGTTGACCGACTTGTACGACATCGTGCCCCTGAGTTTATTTACGAGAAAATTCCGTTCAAAAGCTACGCCCACTTTTTAAGTACATACTTATCCACAAGAATATGAAACCACTTTAGCAAAATTCGCTATTAACAAGAATATAAATTACAACATGTGTATAAAACAATAATCTGTCATAAGTACATTCATAGTCTACAAGCTTCATTGTCGTGAACAATGATGTAACAATAACGGCGCGGGATAATAAGAAGATTAATTGGAAAAAGGAAGTTAACATCTTAAAAAAACTTGAACTTCCGTTATTATTTTTGTTCTACGAAAAATTACTTACTTTTTGCATAGGATCTCCGTTCTGACTAATATACCATATTTATTAGGGGGCATTTATTTTTATGTACGATGATTTTTACTAGTTCTACAGTACCCCGCTTTAAATAAGAAAAAAATGCATATTTTTGTGACTTTAACTAAGAACTATCATCCTCTTGTAAAAAAAGACATGATAGGTGACTCCCCTACACATCTTACGTAATAATAATAATAAATTCCCCCATAAAGATTTACTTAATATTTGCATAGGTAACATTCAGGGGCACGTAGGGCGCGACGTGTGTGAGCTAGCAGCGCACGCGCACGAGGAGCTTCTTCCAGCGCAGGCGCACGAACCCGCGCCGGGGCTTCGATGGCCGGCGCTCCTCGTCCGGGGGCTCCGTTGTCCGATCTGTGAGGATATACCGATATTTATTTACTTTAATTTGACTGATGCATTAGTATGTACGGTACGTGTTTTAATGTGTGAGTGTGTGTATGCATAGTTTTTTATATATTTATTTTATGAACATCTAATGCGGTTCGTAAAAGAAATGCATTACCAAGTTTCAATATTATAGTTTCGGATAAAAGTGGCTGTGACATAGGGACGGACAGACAGACAAAAATGATGAATCTGGTCTTGAAAAACGATTTTTGGCTCATCATCTCGACTTGAAGCACGGTTTACGTCTCATCATCCGGATTGAAAATACGGTTTTCGTCCCATCATTCGGTTTTGAAAAGCGGGTTTCGTGTCGTGACCCGGACTTTGGAACACAAGTTTTTGTCTCATCATTCGTCATAAGGTTTACTGAAAAACTGTTCAAACTAAACTTGAAGGTCATCAAGTATCAATGTCGTAAGATCCATCATTATTTACGGTTACGTGCACTAATAAGAATGCAATCTCATTCAAATTTGAACCTTATAGTGGCATAAGAATCGAGGTGTTTACATTTTACTGCAGGCCTACCCTTTTTTATGTGATAGGTGACAGACGAGCAGACGGATCACCTGATGGTAAGCGATGGCCGCCGCCTATAGACACCTGCAACACCAGTAGAGTCGCAAGTGCACTGTAACCTTTAATCCTCTTTCCTCCCAACCCTACCTCCCTATCTAAACAAGGTCCATGTGTGCGGAGCCACCTCTAGCTTTCTGAGTGCAATAGTGTCGTGCTAGCCATGTGTGTAAGTAAGTAAGTAAGTAAAACATTTATTGACCACACAACAAGAGATACAACACGGCAGCAGTAAGACACAGAATTACATAATAAGAAGTAGGTACATACGAGAACAGAGAGAAACATTACGTGCTTACTTAAATAGACAGATAGGTGGTCAATAAGGTCCAAACTCAGCATATGCTGCAGCTGCTTCATTGAAGCCACTGCAGCGCTGGTTTTCAGTTTGGACCGTGAGTGACTTATATAAATGAACGAGTGAATGACACGAACATGAAACAATACAACAGAAAAACCAAAACACAACAACCGTGTGTGTGTTGGTATAGGTACTGGTATACTTACGGTCAGCGCTCAGGCTCGGGCGCGGCGGGTGAGGCAGGGGAGGCGGGCTCGGCCCAGCGCGCGTCGTCGCTGGCGTGCGTGAGGTAGCGCGCGCCCACCCGCGCCTCCAGCGCGCGCAGGTCGCGCCACGCCTCGCGCGTCTGCAGCCACGCGTGCGCCACCGACTTGTCCACCGACAGCCGCTTGCGCTGCTTCACTTGCAGCAGGTTGTTGATCAGGTCGATCGCTGCCGAAAGGACACTCACGGTTAATAACGCGACGTGACCTTTATAAGGTCGACCAAACATAGAGGCGATGTCGGGCGCGCTCATTCTCGCTGTGTATTCTTTGTAGAACAATGACCGAGAATAGGACCAGGGCACACAGCTAGATTTTTTTTTATAATAATATCTGTTAATGCACACCCGCGGCAAAAATAAATATACGTTACAGGAAAAAAGGTCGAAGGCCGTTGGCCGTCGTCGAAGGTACCGCTGGAGGGATAAAGTTGAGAAAGATTTGCATGGATTCCATCCAGAGGACTGGCAGGAGGGGTGCTGGGAGGTGGCGCAGGACTGACCTAGACGGAGGCTCTTATTATCGGAGGCCAAGGCTCACTTTAGATGGGTATCGTCAGCCTAGTTAGGAAAAAACTCGAAAGACATGATGAAGTGGCTGAAAAAGTGCGCAATGTTAACAACAAGTGTAGGAAATGTTTTGGACTAATGACCTTGGAGACATTGCTGGTAATAATTGAACAAAGAAAGCCTGTGACGCAGCATGAAGGAAGCCAATGTACGAATAATCTGGGGAGAGGAATGAAGAAATATCTTAATGGCACTGATTGTATTATCTGTTGCTACGAGTTAAAAAATATCGATACGAACCATCGGCCGAGATCTCTTTCCACGGCGTGGGCGGGTACATGAAGGCGGCGTTCTGGATCTGCTCGCCGATGTCCTCGTCCTCGTTGAAGGGGAACGTGCCCGACAGCGACACGTAGATGATCACGCCCACCGACCACATGTCCAGCGATCGGTTGTAGCCCTTGTTGCGGAGGACTTCCGGGGCTGGCGGGAATAATGGCACAAAATCAGAAACAACAGTAAAAATAAAATACGTTATCTTCAAATACAACAAATGGGCCAAATTAAGAAAAAGAACAGAATACGATATGGAAAAAAATTAATAAGAAATATTTATACTTCATATTGGTATTAATTAACCATCCGGCTCGAAGGACCAAAATTATTATAATGATAACTAAGTCACACAACAATACTCTGAAATATACAAGGATTCTACGTTAGTTTTCCATCCTTAATAAATTCAGGTCGGACATCGGTCGAATGAATTCGATGAATGTCGATAGAGGCTATTGTTAATTGATTGATGATCTGGCTGTTGTCAGACCCAGGTCAAGAGTCATGATGCTTATGTTATGTTACTTGACGCTAGAGCAACCTACCGAGATAAGCGGGCGTGCCAACCACGGAGCGGCGGAAGGACTTCTCCCCTATGATCCTGGCGAAGCCGAAGTCGCACAGCTTCACCTGCGGGAACTCGTCGTCCGTGGACAGCAGCACGTTCTCCGGCTTCAGGTCGCAGTGGACTATGTTCTTCTCGTGCAGGTGTTTCAGCGCCACCAGGATCTGTGAATGCACCATCAGAATCATGTTAACTCCAATCCACGATTGGCTTCTAACCTGCAGTGGATAATCGTAGAAGGATTATCGCCAAGAGGTTAGGGCAGTACCCCAACTGTGGGGACTCTAATTTTTAGGAGATGATAACGGGGCTCTATAGTATAGCGCGTACCGTTGCTTAGCGTACAGAGTCTATATCACAACCGCATCACAATCCGACAGTGACGGTGATGAGAAGAAACTTTCGTGAATATATTATGTTCAAAGGATAGGAGATACACCATATAGGTTCTGGTGCGACAGAATCATCTCCTAGCATTGTTGCTCTTCATTTTCTTCAGCACCTTGAAGATCCACAGGTTTCGCAGCATCTTGACGACCTCGATGGCGCAGTGGCTAAGGTGTTTCTTGGGTCTGGGTGTTCTGGGTTGACGCCTCCAGTTAAGGTCATCTGGTACTCATAGTTGAGTACCTAGATATAGAGGTTGCCCTAGTTTGAGACCAGGTTGATTGGTGTGATTTATTTTATCTGTCGAGGTTTGTCTACTGACCTGAGCGACGATAAACTTCGTGATCCTCTCAGTGAGCCGTCCCTTCTCGTGCGACAGGATCATCTCGAGCATGTCCCCCCGGAGCTTCTCCATCACCACGAAGATCCGCTCCGGCGTCTCGAACATCCGCTCCAGGTTGACGACGCCGGGGTGCGACAGGTTCTGCAGGATCGCTACTTCGTTCTTCAGCTGGGCTTCTTGCTTGGTCGGGAATCGGAGTTTGTCTATGACCTGAGGAGGAAGTGGTCGTTAGTATTACGTTTATTATGATTACGTTACGTTACTTCACTAGAAATATTTTTTTCGGGTTGTTGTCTTTTGTTCTAGCAAGGATAATGTAGAAGACGATTACTGCATGTTGCATAATCATATTTATTAGTCATTTCATGATTGTCACGCAAACAGGGCGGTTGGAGAACTCAAAATAATTCGAGGTTCTGGGAATGGGAATATCTGAGTAAAGCCACAAGTATCAATATTTCAAAGGTAGAGACTTAGTTCCTTTTAAGGGAGGTCGTTTGAATCTCTCTTCCCTCCCGTAGCCCAATCCTTTTTCTTCTTTACTTCCTAAAATAATTACAATAATACCACAAAGAATTTCATATAGCGTCGTAAGAGCCAAAAGCCTTTTAAAAGGCATAAAACAATTGAATTTCCATCGTGTCTGCTGTCTAGGCCTTACGAAGTTAAGGAACATGGATATTGACGGTGCCGCCACCTTGATTTGCCATATTAGAAAGCGCTGCCACCTATAGCTTTTGCACGTGCCCCATTCAGTGTCGCGCACGCGACTTCAGGTAGTTTATTATGGCGAGTCGGTTCTCTTATCGAACGCGGAGTGTGGTTACCTTGATGGCGACGGGGCGATGCGTGCGGCGGTGCAGGCCGCCGTACACGATGCCGAACTGGCCGGAGCCCAGCACCTCGTCCGGGAAGATCTGGTACACCTGCGCCATCTCCGTGCTGCGCCGCGCCGCGCCCGGGCCCTCCACAGCCGCGCCGTCCGCCGCCGCGCCGCCCGCCGCCGACGCTGCCACACACACACACACTTGGTCAACACTCAACAGTTACATCCCTTCAACCATTACTTCTACAACTACGACGTCTAAAACTGAATGGCAAAATAAAAACGACTCTCCATCCAAAATTAATAAATTACGTGACCAACCAGTGTAAAAAATTCACAGCGATATAAATCGAAATGGCGCAAAACTATGCGCATGATAGCTACTCTGAGACACAACATTTTTCGTTAAAATCCCAAAAATGGGTTTAGTGTTGATTCCATAGTGAATGATGTTCAGTTTTATTGCTTTAGCGTCTATACCTGCGCTATCTGAGAAGTCTAGCGCTATTTCGATAACACGTTGTAAAAACATCAAAAACTTTTTTATAATATTTAGAAAATATTTTTTTCTAATTGTTTTATTTGTGATTCCGATACAACAAACACGATTTTACGAATAGATAGACGCATAAATAAGATTGATGGTGACCGACTACGATCCAGTTCCGGCTTTGGTGAGATATCTGACCGCCATTGCGTTAAGTTGGAATTTTAAGTTAGGGTTAGAGTCCCATACAACATTTTCTTCGCGTGTAAAACGGTGACAACCATGATAGTTTTCCGTGAAAAAAAAAACGTGATGTAGTACCAGAATGCGTGACGGGCAGCAGCGCGTGGCGGATGGCGGTCTCCCAGGAGCGCGCGAGGTAGGCGCCGACGCCGGAGTCGGGCGGCGGCAGCGGCGGCGCGGCGGCCGGCGCCAGCTGCCAGCTCGGGTCCACGCCCACCATGTAGTCCACGTTCGCGCACCGCACCTCGAAGCAGTGCATCACGTCTGCAAACAGAAATAACAATTATCTTCGTTGCGGTTAACCATTTTATTGTGGAATAGCTATGCTTCGATATTCGACACATTCAGCCTGCTCCCCCAATGACCTTATCGAAAACCGGCGTGAAAGATGGCGGAGTTAAACACAACACTCTACTTTGTCTTTTTGTATCTGAAAGGTGGCAGACGAGCACACGGTGATCCGTATGTTTCTATGAGGTTCTCATTCACTCATTCTGAGAGCAATTGACAGAACAAGGTCAAGATAGGCCACGTGCAGTAACTTAACATAGCAGCACTTTCTATTGACTAACACCACTAATTAAGTTCAAATAGATATCACCAGTTGGCAGCACCGTCGATGTGCTATTTCCCTATAGATAAGCTTGTGTGACGTGGTATAAAAAGTACTTACCTGAATGCGGCTGTCTCGCTGTATCTACGGCGAGGATCTCGTTGAGCGGAATCTCTTTGTAGTACTTCGTGCCTTGCTCTGATTGGAACAGGGTGATCGACTTGCTGTCCAGCCGCCAGTAGTGGCGTCTTATCTGAAAGTACATGAGGATGCTTTAGTCTATTCAGAGGTTAAGGGCACACAGTTTCTGGTCCAACATTTAAAAAAAATGTCGTGTTCTACGTAATTATAACCAATAGAATCCTGTTCGTTCAATTAATATCCTGGGTCCATCCATTGCGAGGCGTAGGTGACCTTCAAGCTACACCAGATACTACTATTTCCTCATACATCCACAGTCCTGCCGTTTTCACCTCATTTCAGATTCGCAGTCGCTTTGGAGCCCGAAGTACTCTTGGACCATGATTAATAATTTTGTAAGTTAGATTTTAGCTCAGGTTGTCCCATTGCTGGACAAAGGCTTTCGCTAATTGCTTTCTCTGCTCTTTATTCCTTGTTAGGTTTAAAATTAGGTCCTTTGTTCAAACCTGGATTTACTATAAGCTGAATAGGCCAGGGTGGCAAATTTGCGGCGGCGGAGCGAGCACGTAGATAGGGCAGAAGCGGCAACTGTCCAAATCCGCCACTACCTTTGTTCTATTTATTGGCCTGGGAGTATAGAATTAATGACAATAAATAATTACACTCACCGTCTTATCCTTATTGGTGAAGTGCACCAGCCAGCCCTCCTTGAGCCACTGGCCCTCGCGCTTCTTGGTGTGCTTGACGGACTGCACGATGCGCATGAGCGGGATGTTGGCGCTGGGCGACGACGACGAGCTGCAACGTCGCAACATCATTCAGGGAATACTTGCGGGCACGCCACGCACCAATAGCATAGGACCTACGGGTGCTGATGTACAGCCCTCGGGGGCTTGGACCGTTTTTGAAAAGTTTAACTTCGAATTCAAACTGCCGCACTCAGAGAAGTCATTATGTTAATTATGGATAGTCTTTATGTTTATTAAAATAAATGTCAGTATTTTAAGTGTAATTCGACAGGGCAGGCCCAAAAAAATATGGTGTGACGATTTCTATAAGTACGTTCAAGATTGGCAGTTAGGGCGTTGGACCCCTGTCCTGTTAGATCCCTATCTATGGAGGAACTTGGGGGAGGCCTTTGCCCAGCAGTGGGACACTATAGGGTAACTAAAAAAAATTTTAGTGACAGTTAAATTTGATTAATTTCTCTGAATATAAGTTTCGAGACGTGGCTTAGAGACGTAATGACGTCACGTGACATGTGTTTTCTTACATAATTTAGTTTAAAATTACCGGTAGCCCAAAAACAACATTGTAAGACGTCACAACCGTAAAAACAAAAACACATTTACAAAAAGCCATCATCACCAATACAATCATGATTTTCCCATCATTGATTCGGTGTGGACTGAAATGATCAAACACTTTCACCATAACCAACAACGAGGTATAGGTACATAATGGAAAATCCAATAGAGATGGTAGGATTTTGTAGGTCTTTAGGTAACAGGTCTAACAATATGTGGATGGGTATTCTGATGTGTCATGTCAAAGTTACAAAACAACCGTCAAAGTTGGATCTCACGCGTGATTTTCCATTCCATATAAAAACTGTCATTACTTCGATCCATTAGGTAAGCGCACTCAGCATAGCAAGCGCTTCGTGTCGACGGCCATATTAACGCACACTAAACACGCGAGTGGGACAGAGACAAAGCTAGGGGCGCGGCTCCGGCGCGAGCTCACCTGCTGGGCCGGCTGACGGAGCCGCCGCGCTCCGGCGCCGAGTCCCGCTGCGGCTCGTCCGACTCGTCCACGTGGTTGCGCCGCAGTTGCACCTGGTAAATTAAACAACAGTTTAAATACATTATGTAATTATTTGTCGTATCGTAGTAATTTTTCCAAATTCGTCGTCCGCCTATTCCAGTCCACTCCTGGACATAAGATTCTTTGGTGTTTGATGTTGTGGCATATGTTCTTGTTTTCCGGCCTGTTCGTAGGTATATTTCGACTGTTCCGAAGAATAAAGTCCGATTTGCAATTTTTTTTTTATATAGGAGATCAGACTTTGTTCTTAGGAGGATGCGATTTGTCCTATATGTGCGTAACAAATAAATGTTTTTTATCTTAATAAATATAATGTGTGCGTGTCGTACCTCGTCCTCGCTGTCGTGCCTGTGGTTGTGCGACGCGCAGTCGCCGTCGTCCGACTCGTCGTCGATCAGCAGCCGCGCGTTGTCCGACACCTCGCTGCCGGTGCTGCTGTCTTGATATTCGCCTGAAAGTCGCCGCAACTCACATTAGACATAATCTATAGCTTAGTTGACTAAAAGATTTTTATATTTTATAGGTCAATGAATGCATAACACAATAATTATAGGATTAATGTACATTGAGCATAAGAACTTGACATCGCATTGATTAACAAACGATCGCTCACGTCTATGCGGTCGCTCCCTCATGTCTGAGGGTCGTGGTCATCAACGAAAGTGGATGCGTTGCACCTCGTTTGTGTTATCTGCCTCCACCAGTGCCTCTTTATAACGTCCTTGATGACTTAGCAAAATTTATTTGCGGATACTCCTCTCACTCTACCGGTCCAGTTCAAGAGATAAGTATTGTAGCTGAATATCTCCCGGTTTCTTAAGATTACCAAAACTTGTGACAGAATAAAGAAAAACCTGAGTAAAGATGAACAAATATCTCACCGTGCGGATCCCGTATCTCCCCATTGCAGTCCTTGGGAACAAAGGGCAGACACTTCCTGTGCGCATTGTAGTGGCAGTCGCGGCACTGCAGGCCCTGCTTGAAGAGGCCGCGCAGCAGCTTCTTGCAGTGGCGGCACACCGTGGGCCGCGTGTACGTGTGCACCTCGAACGTGTGCGGGATGCCCAGCGAGTGCGCGGGGAACGCGCCGCACGCGCCCGACACGGACGGCGAGCGGCTGCGCTTGTCGCCGCTCACGATCTGCGGACGAATGGACGGGTCTTCCACAAAGAGGCATTTCACCTTACGTCGCCTAATGGCAAGAAATGTTTCACGTATCCGAATATTTAAAAACTGAAGAAAGTAGGTATTTAGTTATTTTAACATAGGCACCTAATACTCCTACTTCCGAACAACAAAAAAACAATGAAAGACACATTTGACTCGTTCACTCAAACTATATGAGTGTGCGAGTACCATGTATTGCTTTTGGAGACATGGAACTCAGCTAAAAATTGTAAGGAATTTTATTAAATTAAACAAAATATGTAGGTAGGTACTTACTTTTTTCTTACAATTGTTCTCTGTTTGAGAACCAAACATACACTGCAGTGTTTATTACCTTTATTCATAGATTTTGAATTTATCTATAACAAATTCGGCATGTACCTAGCTCAGATTTTTTCTACACCTACGAACCTCTGTGCGACGAACGTCTATTCAATGCAATAATACTCAAAATGTACCATACTGTAACTTGTCAAAGGTATCCATTAAAACAAAAATTACTTGTACGTCTTCTTATGTAACTAAACTCTAGCCATTTTTTAGCAATAGGTACTAAGTAGGTATATTTTAAAAGAGAGAACATAAAGGCTTAGTTTAAAAACGTGAATCGCTATGTAACAAATTGTTGAGTGTAAGTTTAAGCACAGCATAAGAGACTTTAACGTCTATAATGTTTTGAACTAAACATTTGATTGGATGATAGGTAGGATTTGAAATAAAATCAACAAGAATTGTTAAAAATAAATTCATTTATTGTCAAAAAACATTATAAGATATAAAATAATTACTCTTGTAAACAATTACTATGCTACCCACCACCCAATCGCTTGGTTGTTATTCAAAGTTAACACAACATACAAAAAATAATGCTCAACTTTAAAATAAAATAACACAAAGCCTTAAAAAATCGGATACAAAAATCAGTTTTTTCGTTGGTAATACTTTTAGTATCTATTAATTTATATTACATGGACGGAATAACGTATCATCTAATAAAAAATAATTATCTATTAAATAAAATAATAATAATATCTTTAAAAACAAATTAATGGAAATGTTGTAAAATTACATAAATGCGTAAAAAATGTAAATAAAGCAAAGCTTTTTGTGATTTCATATTTTATCAACTTTTAATGAGATTCAGTTCCTAATATCATTATGTAGTATGCCTTAGCTTAATATATTTTCACTTTACCTCTAAGAGGTAGGTAGGTATTTATTTAGTAACCGAAGTAGTCGTGACCCCTTAATACTGTTAACAAATAATAATTGCCTGACTTCCCAAGAATACTGTAGGTATCAAATTATTATTGGAGATTCTAATTCAGTAAAGCTCATCAACAGCATTCAGTGCAAAATAGAGATTTCTATGAAAGATGTAAATTGAAATAAAAACAAAATGTAAATTACATCTCGTAAGTTGAAATGCCTGCAGGTAGTTACGTAGGTAGTATTTCAGTTGTATTGAGATATATTCCAAAGTCGAGCTGTAAAGTATGGGTAGTATTTATTTTATTTAGTATCTAAAAATGTTTTTCCTTATTTTTTTGCATGCCACATTTGTATTCTAGGTATAATTTTTGTGTAAGTGTATGCTGTAGATTACATCTACATAATGTGAATGCTTTAAATAGTAACTACATTAATTTGTAATTCGAATTGGAAGTCAATTTCTGTCTGTAGGTACCTACCTACTTATCTTTCACCCAAAGTCAATGCTACTATTTCAGCCTCCATTAGTATAACGTGTTACTTATCCTATTGTATATTAAATATTATTTATATTTCATTAAACGCAACCAATTTTACACAACGGATAACTCAAAATTTCCCTCTATACCTATGTTGCGCTCTGTTCATTCTTATAAGGTATGTAAGATAATAAATTATAGAGCCGACAGCTGTTGCAGTTGACTGTGTGCCTGATACCATTTGAAATAGGAAATTAAATTAAATGGTAGCCGTATGTACAATTTCGTGTACTTTGAGATAAGTACCTCTGAAATGAAGAAGCCCTGGGGCCCCCGGGAATACCTTCGAGGTAGTAATGACCACTAATAGAAGGAAGGGACAGAGAGAGGGTAAAATAGCTTGGAAGCGTCTACACCCTTGAACGTTGCCATCGTTACCATTCCTTGCCTCACGAGGAAGAATGATTTTTTTTTATGTTAAAGGAGGGCAGCGATTAATGTCGCCCATGGACATGAAAGAGGTCTGTCAAGTACATCCGTTCCCAAGACGTTTAAGAAGACGCAGACTAATTTCTAGAAGATTTCAAAGTCGCAACTGCTCGCAAACACCGCTGCGGGAAATTGAGTTATCCGGATGTGTGATCATCTCAGTTGTTTCCAGTGACGAGGTCGGCGAGGCGCCTTACCAGCGAGTCGTCGTGCGAGGCGTGGCTGTGCGCGGACGAGCGCGACGGGCTGCGCGGCGACGCGGACGCGCGGCGCGGGCCCGACGCGCCCGCCGCGCTCCCCGCGCCTGGCGACGTGCAGTTGGACGGCACCTTCACGGCGCAGCGCTTGTGGTAGTTCAGTCCGCAACCTGAGGTAAGTTTATTCAATTAGCACTTATAATAAACAGATCTGACCAAGAAAATCGCACGTCATGCGCCGCCGCTACCTCGCTCACTTGCAGCTGCGTGCATATTTTAGATGAAAAAAATACCGGTGTGGTGCCAAATAGGAAAAGCCACCTTAATGCTCTTGAAAATTGTACAGGTCTTCGGAGCATGGCACTTGACGAATAGATTTCGAAAGATTCCTCGATGTGTATGATGTTACCTGTACTTTGCTTTAGTAGGCTTATCTGAAGTAATTGAGTTAGCTGGGTAGGAGCGTATTGTCAGCTAAATATGCGACTAGTATTGATTATATTCCATTGAAGTTCAAATCAGTTCAAATATCAGAACTAATATTTGCAACATAAAACTCGTGGGCATTTAAGTATTAGTTTTGTACTGTACCTTCGCATTTGAGTCCCTGCCGGACGAGGCCGAAGAGCATCTCCCCGCAGAAGTCGCAGAAGGTGGGCGTCTTGTACGAGTGCACGGCCAGCGCGTGCGGCCGCGGCGCCGGCGCAGCCTCCAGCCCGCCGTCGCATATCAGAGCTGCAACCAATTACAATGGGAATTATTAAAGTTACTTATGGTACTATCAGCAAAGTCCTAGAAGAGAAGAGAAAAGGGTACATAAATATTTGTAGCGCCTACCCTGGAAAAAAAGCCCAAATATGGATAAATAAGTATCTTGACTACGGGTTACCTTCAGAGAATACTGTCTATCATGACAAGAAACGTCAAATCCCCCGATTTCGGAGGCAGTTCAAAGGCTAGTAGCTAAATATGCAATGTCGTAGCACCGACTAACGGTTAGCCACATCAGCATGCTTTAGGCGAGCAGCAGTCGCGCAGGAACAGCAGGAGGCAGCTCAAAGACTAGTAGACTGGACAGGCGATGTTATAGTACTAACGGTTGGCTGTGAGCACGATCTCGACGAGGGTCTCGTCGGCCACGTCGCTGGCGGAGTTCACCAGCTGCAGCACGTTGGGCGAGCAGTAGTCGTGCCGGAATAGCAGGATGCGCTCTGAAAGTCTGTTCAATCCATTGTCTGGAATCTGTAAAAGTAGAAATGAAATCATCAGTCCAATACACACATATCACTACTGTGGAATTAGATTGCAGGAAATGTAGTTAGTGATATTATGTCTAACGTAGGTTTTAATGTCAATTAGCAAATGTTTACTACAACGTGGAATCTATAAATGAATGATGTATCCTGAAAACTCACATCCCGTAGGTCATTAAAAGAAAGCCGGGCCTATACATAAGTACGAGTATACCGCTATAGGGGAAGCAAGACTTTTGCGAGACTTTTTTGTGTCATATGAATTTCAATTAAAGATAAGATCGTGAAGTAAAGACAGGAACAAATACTTCTGAAGAATACTGACCTCATACAGGTTAAGCAGATGTTATAAGTGTAAGTTATAGAAGAGGTTTCATCCAATTGTTGCATTTGAGCGTAGATTTCAGAAAATGTAAAAGACTTTTTTCTTTAAATATTTAATATTTTAATACCTTTTCATGCACGAATTTCACGGCGAGGTCCTTGAGGTAGGCGAGTGTGAGCAGGTGCGCGGGCGCAGAGACCGCGTCGCGCAGCACGCCCAGCTGGAACAGGAACGTCACCTCGTCTTCCATCGCGCCCAACGCCGTCCCTGTATAAAATACCATACGAATAAAGGAATCGAACTAACCATGAGACTAAAGGATTCGAACTAAATACGAGACTCATTGCATCTAATCGGAATGACATTCAGTGGGGTTGTTTTTCATAAACAAAGGTACATAAAATATTATAACTAGGAAAACAAATCATTTGTCAAACCCTCTCACAAGAAGCTTATCTAATGAAAACGTAAAAAAGTGTTGATTAGAAAGCCTTACTTTGTAGGTAAGTAGTACCATTCAAATGAAAGTGAAATTACGTATAAAAATATTTACGATTTAAGAGGTTAAAGGTATGTTGGACCGGATTTGGCATATTGATAAAGTACATTTAGACCCAGCGCACACTAGCACACACATTAACTCCGTATTGTGGTATTAGTCTACTAGGTACCAACGTCTAAATTACGCATTTGAAATTGATCCGAATAAATAGGAAGCATACTGATTCGGAACTTAAGGACTTGAGTTCATTGCAAAATTAATTTCTTGTAGACCTCAATCAATACTTATGACGATATAAATTTCGAATAGTTTCAGCTTAGTCAGTCTACATAAACTTAAATAAGTTGCTATAAAAATTTGAATCTTGGATAAGGTTACCGAAGCCTTCTGTGTGCGCAAAGTATCAGTTTCGTGCGTTGATTGATTTGTAAGCGGCTTTATTTAATTTTTGGGGATTTTGTAACCTTACGATAAAGAGCGCCTAGCACTTTCACCGATTGGCAAAGCGCAGCAGCGGTCATTGGATTATCGGCCCGCTTCACTTTCGGGTAAATATTTTCCTTCCGAGCGTATAGATTGCTTAAACTAGGTAGATTATGCTATCATGACATTTAATTGTTGCCTACACCAAATGTATTGATCATCGCTATTTTCATACTAGAGAAGTAGCTAGGGGACCAGATACATGCTAGCGACAAGAATGGATTATTAATTTATCATTTTGAGACAAAGTTTATAGCGAGCTGGTCAGCGGCTCGTGCATTTTAAAAAAATCGACATCATGCTATTATAAGCATAAGTATAAGCTTAAACTGTGTCAATAACGGATTATTAACGATTGATCTTCAGGTTCATAATGTCCATTTGCCATTTAATGTCCCTAGATTCAAAAGGTCCCTTTCCCGAAATATCCCTTTCATAGAACAGATATATTTCTTAACATACGAGGTAATATCAAATAGTGAGACACTAACGCCACTGCGAGTGTACTCCTTCGTAACGCAAGAGCTTTGCACCGGTAATCCTTGATGCCAAATAAGTTGTGAGCTTTGAAATGTAAAACTGAAACTTGTAGGTCTTCGATTGGATTGCAGCGTTAAGTTAGCTTATTCCTCGAAGGACGCGAAAACCATTTCTGGCTGGCACATTTCTAAGATTTCATCATACCTATATGTTTCTACATTATGTTGCCTTAAAATAGTCTTAGTAAGTTATTCAATTTCTGGAAAATAACTATTAGTGCAAAATTTTCTTTAGTTAATTTTTCCGAATGTTGATCAACTTCCTAGGAAATTAATCAACTTACGATTTGGACTATTATACGGTGACATCTAAATGGTTTGCCTTTAAACGCAGGTTGTAAAAACATCTTCGTTGATAGTGAGAGAACATTTTACACGTCATGAATCTTAAACGTGTACTTATTACAGACAACAGCACTAGGTAGAGGGCGCGCGTACTGCGTGATAGTGGTGATAGTTCACTCTTGCTCGCTTCTGTATAATTTGTTATTAAAAATACTTAGTTTAAGTGGCTGTTCGAATACAAATTAACTAATAGGCAAATATGTTTCTACTACGAACACTTATTAAAAAATCATACAAATCTGCAGTAATCTTGCCAAAACAATGTAAAAGTTTAAAAAAATGGTGGAACTCTTGTGTTTCGTGACTGAAACGGCTACGAGACCTCTACCGTTCATTATGCCTACAAAATGATTCACTACACACGCGAGCCACTGACGTAAGGATGTATACGACTAATTAATCCATCTTAGTCACTGATACCCTAGCGGCAAGCGCTGTGAAGCGGAGGGTGGCTGTTCAAAATCCCATTTAAGGATTTTTTCTATTTCGATTCCTTTTGCGATGAAAGTGAAACAAAGATTGAAAATAACCCTCTGAATAAGATTTGTCTAGAATCAAATTCAAACAAGTTACAGGAGTTTGAAAGGAAGGAGTTTAAAGAAGAAGTAGGTACAAACTCTACGTTAGAGATTAACTAGTGCAAATATATTAAGTTGATAATTTGCTATCAAAAAATACCTCTCAGGCACTCTAAATATACATAATACATATTCAGTGCTTAATTATTGTGCCCGGCACTTTTAAAAATATTTAGTTCGCTAACAAAACTTTGATATTCAGCCTGAAGCAACATTAGATTTTAAACTTCAAGGTCAACAATCAACATCCATGAAATACGAAAATAAATGTAGGCAAAACCAATCCTTCGCCGGGCATTACATAACATTTCAATATTTATAAATCGTGGTTAGCACAAGCGATCAGAGTGCTAATAGATACAGATACCTATGTAGACAAGTACACACTTGTGTTTGAGTGTGATTAATGGCGGCGGAACAGCTGTGTTGCAAAAAAGCGATTATCGCAGATATCTCCGGTGAAGGTCCGCGCATGCAGCGCTGCGCGTGCGCGCCACACGTGGGCGCGCAGACATCTGCCTTGCGCTCTTTCTAATCTAAACAAATATGATGCAGAAGCACTATCACGCGGACCGGCCTACTCCAATGTTTTGTTCTGTAATCTTGGATATGAAGACACTATCAACAAAATATTATATTCTTTTGGCCTCGCATTTGGTAGTTCGTGGCCCTGCCTTACGCTCCAAGGACAAACATTCCTGTGTCTGTTCAGGATCTTGGTGGTATACCTGAGTATAAGTCCTGTAGTAGTAAGTTAGAACTTTGCATTAGGTCGATGTATGCAAAGCTGTACGTCTAGTTTTAATCCTGTTTAATGTAGTTTTTTTGTCAATGACAGTTATAACGCCATCATTTAATAACAGTGGAAAAAAATATTTATTCAGTTTAAGTCCATACAGAACAATCCACACAGGCTTTACAGCTATACAATGAAAAAAGTTTCATTCAAATCCGTTCAGTAGGTTTCGATACTAGCGTGAACAAACAGACATACAAAAAATGATTCATGGTTTGTTACTGTTTGTAGTCGTTTTGAGATAAATATGTTCAATGTTCTGTTCATTACGTTTTTTACATTCTAATGTAGAGGTACTTATACCTAGATCAATTAACGAAGTTGTATGTGAGCACAACTCCCAGTTTATAACGTTTTTATGATTGGCACAGTACGTAAGCGGTTAATTCGTTCACGTAATTGGTGTCAGTGGAGTCGATGCTTGTACACGTGTAACTTCGTTTTCAAGGCTACAGTGAAATATTTTCGGTGAACTCACTCACTTAGTGGGTTAAACTTTATGATATCACGACGAGCGACTCCTAGACCATAAAATGATATAGTTTCTCTAAATTGCAACATTAACGTGAATAAACAGGTAAATTTTAAATGTCTATACGGGAAGAATAGTTTTTAAAAAACCGATGGTTGGTGGTAAGTACTAAGAAAATTATGAGACTGACCTGGAGACGTTCATCTATAAAACTATTTATAATTATTTTATAAGTAAATGTGATCATGACTTAAAAAAAATAAATTTTTGATGTAAGTTAGTTGTAATAGGAGTTATGCCATCATCATCATTTCAGCCAATAGACGTCTACATACATAGGCCTCCCTCAATATTCTCATACAGATCAGTCCTGCGCCTTGATTTATTCAAGTAGTTATATTACAATAGGCGTTGCTTTAGACATAATAATGAAGCCCGATTCAACTAACCTTTATCCGAGATTAAATTTATATATAACGCTACGAGTCGTAGGGTATGACTGCGTTTACCATAGACCTATACTCGGATACTTATCAAAGTAAAGGTATTATAGTAAACAGCGACGATCTATTTTTCGCTGCAGTTTACGCAACCAGCGAGTTGAGGAGATAGGACGTAATCCTGCGTCTATTTACATTTCTTACTACTTTTTATCTCCACGGTTAATGCAAAAAGACGTGTTGTGTTATTCATAAGTTTAGATCGTTGCTTTGCTCTGCTCCGTGCAATGTTCAGCTATCGGTGTCCGACCTGTGAAGGCGAATTAATATTATGATCAATTTTATCGACAAGTTTACGTTGATTTTTTTTAATACATACTGTCTAGGAAAATAGTTTTAAGCGGTTTTGTATACCTAGTAAAATTCTGGCAAAAATTAAGAGGCGGGCCAGGTAGGGCGCAGCCCGGAGCGGCTACTTCATCATAAGTCATACTGCCAAAAGAAAGCGTTGCATCGCTTGATACAAAGTCCTGAGCGCTCGTTTCACCATTAGTGATGTTGCCAAAAAAGCGAAGCGTCGCATATGGCGCATCATCAGGAGAACGGATTCGAATGACCCTTTTTTATTGTATAGCTGTGAAACCTGGACAACATAGGTATCGGGTATAATTTATTTTGAAAGAAGCCCCACTTTTCCTCCAGAAACTCCACGCGTATTGAGCTGTGGTTGGGCGTTACTAGTTATGTATAATTCTATAATTTTGTGCCGAACCATACTGAGATCACTGTAAGCGAGCATGCATGTGTGCTGGCTGGCGTGTGTCTTGTTGTTATTTTGAGAACACGTGTCGTAATGTTGAAGCTGTACTACACAGCTATCGTGCGCGGGCGAGGCGCGGCGCGGGCAGCCCTGACCGGCTCGTAAACACGGCTCCACGTGTAGCGCGGCGATAACCCTCCCGCCCGCCCTTAGGACAAACACTTACGACATCTGCTATACTAACCAGTTAGGATTGGAGCGTACCAAGTTTTTGCAGCAACAGTGGCTTTTTTGCAGACTTGTTTATAATGATGGTCTAATGAATAATCCAAGTTCCTCCAGCGCCAAACGCAATTAACTTTGTCGAAAATCGAAAAATTCGCGATTACATCGCCTTTTTTAATGCGATAAAAGACAAATTAAAAAAAAGCCTGTAGGGACGTTTTTAACGCAGACGATATGATTCTAAAACCGTCTCTGTAGATCAAATGATATAGTCTTTGGCCGTCAAATAAAGTGCCTTATTGACTTACTTCAATGTGAGTTTATTCTGTAGATTTGCCCAGATCGCCTCAGTTACATGAATGATGAAGTAAAAATATAACTACAACATCAGCTATTTCACTTATTAGGTTTTTTTAAATATTCAAAATGAACAAAAAATGCCCTCTTTTGAAGGTCCCGGTTGATTTTTATCCGTGTCAGGATCAGGGTCCCATCAGGATCTCCCATCATCCATCTCCCAGGGTGTGAAAATGGATGCTATAAAGAGCATTCCCTCCATAGAACCGGTGAGACTTTATGTAGTACGTTTGCTCTCACTGCACCACTAACGCATCGCGAGTCGCATTAAGCGTTACGTCATAGCGACCTCAAACTAGTTCTCCCTCCTCGCCCTCAAGTTTGTTTGTCGCCGCTAACCCTGCACCGAGCGTACGCTGGCGATACGAGCCATGTGGAAAGCGGCACATGTGTCTCACTGACTGACGTATGCCGTTTAGTTATGCTTACGAGTACAAGCCTCAGCTGATGCTGTTGTTGTACTGCAATCGTATGTACGTTGACGAATTATCTGGCTGTACCATCGCTATACGATTTAGCCGGCTAACTGGAACACCGCATTGCTGACAGTACATAAGCTACTTAAAAGTATTCTACCTCGTGTGTACCTAATGGACTTGTTTAGGGGTACCTAATTCAAAAATACTTACTATTCGTCCAATATTTATTTGGAAAACAACAGCTGTCTTAATTTGTTTTGTAATTTGAATTGTTAATTCTTATTTGTATTACATCAAATAGTAAGTAGCAGTTTCCTAGGCACCTTTAAAGGCATATTTACAATATAAATGTGATTTTATAGAAAAAGAAATATTCTTTATTCAATTTAAGTCCATACAGAACATTTATGAATGTCAATATTGTGTAAGTAAGACAATTCATGTAAATGTACAAAGTCTAGGTAGGTACATACATGGCACTGCCTAGATTTATAAAACAGGAATGCAATCAGTAGCCGTAGCAAAGATTAAATAAGCAATGCTGATAGCACTCGATAGCGAGACCCCCGATAGGGGGGTCATCGCAGTTAATTAATATAATTAAATCCAAAACCGCTCATGCACCTATCAGCGCTTGGCGACCAGGTATTGTGTCCGCCTTTGTCTGCGACACTGGCGAGATGCGGCGGACCGGTGCATCTATGTCATCATTGCACAGATTATATTTTTGTAATGTTGAAGTCTTCGACGATAACGCACTAGCAATAATGTTCGTCGATTCAAATTAATCTAATATCAGCTACTTTGTAACTTTTATGATAGTAAATGCCTTCGTCAACACAATTGACAGATACCCTCATATGTTGTTAAGGGACCTTGTTTGTTTGATACAACTTGGTATAAGTGGCGTGTATTCACATGACGTTGGTTGATATTATATTTACGTAATGAGCGTTAATCCAGCAATTTTATATCAATTTCTTAATATGCCAACAATAACAACATGTTTACAGAAATAATCTATTGTTTTGTTATTATCAAACCTTGCTGACCCATTCCAGTTCAAAAGCTTCCCTTCACTTATCGGCACTCGATACAATTGTAGTAGTTTATGTGACTATCACATAATAAGGGTAATGAAAACACGAGCGAGATTAAAAAGCCGGCCAAGCGCGTGTCGGACCTCGCTTACGAAGGGTTCCGTACCATAGGTTTTTTATGCATAATGGTTATTTTTATGGAATTAATTGTTATCATGTTATTAATATAATTTAGAATTGATTGAATTTAAGGTCAATTGCGGTTTACGATTATAATGTAAAAAACCCAGGATTGTAAGAAGGAGGAAACACATGAAGGAAACTGGAAGGGTATTCCATGTCCTGATGGTTTGGGGCAGGAAATGGATCTAAACCTCTTGGTGCGCGCTATTGTCTGGATTGATATGATGATAAGTGACTTGATGTAAGCTTATATTATATAATGTTTTATGATGTTAACATTAGTGTTCGTCAGACGAACACGAAAAAGGTATTGCAATTAGAATGTATTATTATCGCAGTGTGCGAGACGTCTGGTGACGCGCGCGTCCGCCGTGTTTGCTGAAAAGCTACCTAATAGGAAAATTTCAATTTATGGATAACCTCTGCGGTGATATTGCTTATATTTTATGCCCCACGTCGGTGCATATCATTCGCTAATTATTTTGTTTGTCTTATAGAGTTGCCCCTTTTGGATTTTCTCGGTATAATCTTAATTTGATGAGCTGAGATTTCCTAAATAACTTTGCAGTATATCATTTGAAAATGATTCGTTCACAATTATTAATTATGAATATAAAGAACATTTGTATCTCTCCTGCGGGAACTCATGGCACAAGGCCGGTCCTATTGAAAGGCAAACGTGAGGATACAGTTCCAATACGAAAATGCTCCTTTAAGGCATAATAATTGTAAGTAGTTTAGTTTTTTCCTTCACAAATACAAAGAGTCACATCGCAGGCGGTTTTATCGCTTAAATGACAAACACTCATGCCATGGTATTCGGTATCACTGTATGGCACTGTTTGTCAAACAGTATGCACCATCTTTGTACCGACTCGACTGCTACCGCGAGTAGGAACTCCTAGCCTACCGCTAGTAAAAACGCAAGTAGAGACAAGTTTTTAAATATTTTTAAAGAGGAAAGTAATAGGAGGAAACAAAAGCACGACTTTATTCTTTTTAGTATCTAAACTTTTTATTTTATTTGATTGTTCTGACGATTTTTTCAATAAAGTTTATTTATTTATTTAGTACCTATACGTTGGGACAGTAGAGACAAGTTATCGAATATTTTAAAAGAGGAAAGTCATAAAACAAAAACACGACTTTTTTTCCATAGTATACGTTGAGACAGGCGAATGATCATAATGCACGCGTCGCCACTCAGACAAATCAACATGTACGTAGGTATCAACTTTTTGCTAAACGTGTCAGCAATTAAACAACAGCTTTATGCAATGTGTCGACTATCGATAGCAATAACAATGAATTATTGTATTTATAGCCGTCATACACGTGTGAGACAAGAAAGCGCCTGCCCCATGTTATTGGGCACAGGCCCGCAGATACCGTGATACAGCCTCGAGTAGGATCGGATGATGTTTCCGGATCGAGCTGGTTGGAGCTTGAGGTCGATGACGGCGCCACTTCGAGTGAGGATGTTTACAGTTTCGTGAATTTAGGTCCTGACAGTAAAGCTTTAAGTTCACTTAATGGACAGAGAAAGTTAAGCCAATTGCTGTGATTGAGGACACACCTTAGTTTATATATTTTATTAAATGAATTAAATATTCTTCTTGCACCTTTTGTAGGATCTTGTTTGCCGGTAGCGCCGTTTCACTTACTCATAGCAGAATTCCAAGATAGGTAATGGAAAAGGTTACGGAAAATTTTAATTAGACGATGAATCAGTGTCAAAACACAATAGGCAGCTGTGTGTAGGCAGAGGTGTGATTTCTAATTATGGATACTACCACACATTATACATATGGAATCTATTTATTTAATATAATTATGAACTTAATCAGAGCACTAGATGCCATGCACATCATTAGCAGATAATATGCATGTGCATGCTGGCCAGGTGACAAATGGCCTTGCGCTTGTCTCGCCATCAAGTGATGACAATATACAGTTATGCTGTAAAAAAGATAAGTTGCATTTGTTGTTATAACTGATTATGAATCTGGAATATGTTTAATATTTTTGTTTATAGCAACCAAAATAGGTCAAGAGCAATCGTAGTGTTGCATAAACACTGAGATATATTGTAACGCAATCAGTGTATTAATTATAACTAAACAATTCGGGGAAATCCAAAACGGCTGGTATTTTGCTAACTTGAGCTTTTCTTAAGTTGTTCACTTTCAGAATTAATGGCCGTAGCCTGATAAGGTAACAAGAAAGTCTTTGGTGATGTTAGCTAATTAATATAATATCCTCTATATTGGTTATACTCGTAATACTAGTAATTAATCTGTCAAGTTTAAGGTCTAAATTTCTCGTAAACGGTCAACTTAAATGGACATAAAACTTGACCGACTAACAATATTATCAAAATATGGAATAGAGTTAGGGGCATAATTTGTTATCTTGTCCGGTTATAGCCTTTAAGAAGCAATCTATCCTAGCATTCTTATTTTTGACTAACAATGACCATATGCAATTTATATTGATTTGAAGGATATAGTTACAAATTAAGTATCATAAATATAAATAAGGAGTCCTGTTAGAAGCTTTTCTTTCGCTTTCCATCAGTTGTATAAAGGCTGTGCTTCAACAACAAAAAAGAAACGTTAACTAAATTGAAGTGGAAGTAGAAATGGCCTTATGCCTACATGTGTACGTTATCAGGACAACATGCAAACGAATAATATTAATGGCTGCCTCGCGAAATGCAGCGAGTGTTCCGCGTGGCGACGCGGGTCAGCCGATAAGCGACCTAATCGCACCCATCACCTTTTGCCATTTATTTCTGCCTGCAGTTTACTCATAGGTATCTTTATTCAATTAATTTACTCAAGTAAATACTTCATAATTTACGTTGACTTGATTATTCACCACAAACATATTGCATAGACATTGTGGGGTAAACTTAATTTGTACTTTTTATTTTACTTTTCTTAATCGATTGGGATTAAGTAAGTCAATAAGTAAAGTTAATAAGGACGCACCGCATGTTAAATTATTTTGGAATAAACTATAAAAGAACCAATGAAGTAGGTATTCGTGGTTAAATGAGTGGGATTTATTGTATATTCGTATTTTGTTACCTGTCTGTTGACGTCACCAAGTTGTGGGCTTTTATGTACCTGAAAATAAGAATAAATATTAAGACTATAACTTTACAAATGTTTCTTATAGCTAAAGACTAAAAATTCCATCGATTGCAAACAATATATGATTTTAATTGTGAACATATTTTTTATACTGTAATATGAAAGTAGTAAAGATAAAATTAAACGTGTCTAATAAAAGACATCAACGCGCGTATCAAACCCGTAGTCCATGAGTCATCGCCTAACAATCATCAGCGCGCGGCCGCTGCAAGCGATCCTTGGGCGTTGTGTTTAGCAGCCAAATGCACCCAGGGCCAAAACAACTACTAATGGGGAGCTTAAAAATTAAAATTTAGGTAGTAAACGTAGTTATTCATGCGGATCCGAATACTCAGTCAGTAACTATCTTTAGTCGAAAAACCACACCTAAAAATAGAAGTAAACATTATAAATATACCTACATAGGTATGTATCTATTTTATTTGATAGGAAACATGATCGAGGATACATAAAAAAATAATACGGAACCTTTTTGGGAGCACACCTGCACCCGCCTCAGTCTAGTTACACCCTTTATCTCAGGAACGCGTGAAGATATCACACTGATACATTTTATCACACGAATTTCCTAATGACATGGTAACGCGAAATACTCAAGCTAAAGTGCACGTAGGAAAAAACGTTACTATGTGAGCGTAAAGTACAATAAGGCTATTATAACATAACAAAAAGTGATAAATTAGCTAGTTTATTAATGCTATGGACGTCATGTCTGCGTATGCCGCCATCTGAACGCACGTGTCGGGTTGCGTCTGACCGTCTGCCTCAGCTCGCACTTGTTGCCGAGACCACATGAGACACCATGGTGTCGGTGACATGATTGTGAGACTGATGTGTCTGCCGACTCGCGACCTATAATAGGTATTATCACGTAATCCGTCCCTTCACATCTGTTGGGCCATCTTGGAGGTAGCCAACGTTTAGAGTGGACGGCCATTGACAGTTCAATTAATTGGTATTTGAAATTTAGAGCAACCTGAACATTATTATGAGTATTAGCGTCATCTCTAAACATATATTCAGGATAGAAATATGGTTAATTAAAACACATACATACTTTTTAAGCCTAGAAACATCCGTTCTACAATAATTCTTTCTTGTTTTCCTCCTTATAAATCTCGCCATATTTCTTTATTTACCGACTTTTCATCTTCTTATTTTTCAACCAAATAGTCATTAACTACTATAAAATGTAATTTAGGTATGAAAAATCCCAAAACCTCACATGAGATAGGGGGCAGAGGAGCAGACGGATCACCTGATGGGATGGCAGCGGCCGACCTGCGCGGCCGAGGAGCGCCGCCGCCGCGAAGCCATTATCCGCGTTACACGTGCCGGCCGCGACATTGCCGCTCTTCGTCCTCCAAATTATTAATTATCTGTATACTTTATCGCTGCGACACAATTTGGTCAACATTGCGATCATTTGCATACTTATTATTACGTGCGGTGCATTGTTTTGTCTCCACACTTATGTAACGCCATTTTTAAATCAGATTCTGCGACAATATTACCATCAAATTTTCTTGATCTTAAAAATATTATGATATTATCATAGACTATAAATCTCATACATTGACCTGACTCAGTACTAAGTAGCTCAAGCACTTGTGTTACAGATATCAGACAACAGAGGACGTGAGGAAGGAGGACCCAGACGCTGAACCAACACAAGTGTGTTTGTCCAGGGTGGGGGATCTAACGCATGACCTTTGGTGTATGAGTATAGGTATGATCGAAACTAATGTGTCATAATTTATATTTCAAAATGAAAATTGGAGAGAAAAGTTAATCAAAAGTGTAAATAGATCAGACTTAGTAACAGTAGTAGCACCATTTGGTGACAAAGCGCAATTTAGATGTTATCCACCAACGAGAACGACAATACGTCATCATCAGCAACCCACGCTCGTCCACTGCTGGACATAGGTCTCAGGACAATACTGTAGGTCTACCTAAATCTAATACGCGTAAATTGGAATTATTATTTTTATCGAATAAAATATGTTTAATAATTGTAATAAGATTTAATTTTGTATTTTATTCATTGACAAGGGAGAGTTAACTTCAGGATTAATTTAACAATAATTTATTTATTATATCATATTTGTCCTTGACGACGTCACGGCCACGCAAGAATCCACACGCACAGCCCACATTATTTGAATATTTTGTCAGATTAAATCGGAAACATCTAGGTTTACTTATTAGGTATAAAGTGCTTACACGTGTTCCTGGTTTTTGTTAATCCAATTTATTGTATTACTCTTATCGACGTGAGTGCGTCATGTAGGTATTCTCGTGCTTGTGTTATTTATCGAAAATAGATAGGTATTATACCTATATCATTTTAGCAAATTTAGCTAGTATTCGCGCCATATCTGTCATGTTTTTCCAAATAGAAAATCACGAAAATTGAGGCCCAGAGTCACACCTACCACCGTCTGTCACACCATAGATAATAAAACGTTCAATAATAGGCTTGTGTCCTATTTTTCCTGATTAGGTAATCAAATGACGTCTCAAAAATAGATCGGTGAAAGAATAAATCAGTTACTTTGAAATGACTCCACGATATAAATCAAAATAAAATATCACAATTCTAAAATCACATAAAATATAGACCTCCCTGAAACTTATCTATATAATCTTTGCCGAAACGCTCCATACAAACGGTTACCGGCCTATGACGTCAGCAATCATTAGTTTGTAGTTGTGATAAAGTCTAATCCCATCGTTCGTAGTAGCAATGACTTGATTTCTATGATGAAGGTCTTTACCCTGTTGTGAGACCGTATATAGGCAGCCTATCCTAGCCTATAATAGGCTGATACTTTAGTTTGTACGTGTCGCGGGAAAATTTTGTACGATCTCTTATATTAAAGTTATGATTTTATAAAAATGGTTTCATAAGTTATCCATTATTTTATTAACATTTTTATTATTTAGTAAATTTAATTCTTTTACAATCGATTAACGACTACTCTTGACTTGCGAAGGACCTTGGAAGGTTCATTCATCAACACAAAAGAATACGCAAGTTATCAAGGAAATGAAATTTTGTTCATAGTTCTTTAATACCATTATTTCTCTATTTTATTTTAAAAAATCAGCCACTCCGACCTAATCAACATTTATTCACAAAATCTAATTAATATTATTCATCTGTAATGTTACCAAAGATAGCTGTGTTTTCTTAGCAATTTTTGTAATATTGAATAATGGCCCATACCGTTTAAAAGAATCGTAGAGGTTATTTAACATTCTTGATCTACCATTTGTAGTGTAAGATGGTTCACGCTGGATTACATGATTAAATAAAATGATTTGTCCGAAGGCAAACATTAGAACTAATGCTGTCTTCTCGGAAGTGTCACATTATAAATGATAGGTGTACGATTGTGTTTGGATGAAATTAACAAGTACTATACATACATCATGTATCGAATGTTTTTTAAGATGTGTTGAATAAACACAATGATCATTGTATAAATAATTATTTAGGTTTACGCTTTGAACCAAAAAAAAAATCGATTGCTTATCGTTAGCCAAGGATTATAATTTGCATAGGTATGTAGTATAAATACATTTAAATAAAATTTAACAAAAACAAAACACATACCTGGCCGAAAAACTCATTTTTTTACAACCAGGGGAGGATTGGGCATCTGTAAACCTATGGACTCATCCGATACATAATATGTCTGTACATATGATTTTTGTAAAACACAGGGCGTAGGTATTTAACAAAATAAAATGTAATTACTGTAGCTATGTATTGATGATAACTACTAATATAAATGCGAAAGTAACTCTGTCTGTCTGTCTGTCTGTCTGTTACTCTTTCACCCAAAACTACTGAACGGATTTAAATGAATTTGTATACAGATGATCTTGACCCTGAGAAAGAACATAGGCACTTTTGTTGCGAAAAGGGGTTTTAAGGGGTTCAAGGGGGTAAAAAGTTACTTTTTCACGCGGACGAAGTCGCGGGCGGCCGCTAGTAACAAAATAAAAAGGAGTCGCAGTCAGATATCGACAATTTGATTTATTTGGTGAGAGATTTCTGAGCACAACGCTATTATTTAAATAATAAAACTATTATTACAAGAACGAAGTTTATATTCATCCAATGCACAATAATTTTGTTAGTAATCGATCTCTTATTTTACATATACATTAACATTTTAACTTTATTTATTCATACCTGGGGGACTTTCTCAGAGAACGAAAATATTTCGTGCAGATAGATCTATTTATTAGTGACGAAGTTTATATTCATCCAATGCACAATAATTTTGTTAGTAATCGATCTCTTATTTTACATATACATTAACATTTTAACTTTATTTATTCATACCTGGGGGACTTTCTCAGAGAACGAAAATATTTCGTGCAGTTAGATCTATTTATTAGTGAGTGGCAAAGACACATTTTCGTGACAAGAAATATAATCTCCATAAAAAAAAAACTACGCGCTCAATGGTGCCACACCCTGCAATAATAAGGGCGATTCCATTTCCATCTAGCAGCGCTCACTTAGTGCACCACTTAGCAGACTCACCACTCATTGTTTGACGGGATGGAAGGAAAAGCGCTTTAAATGTAAACATAATACATATAAAGCTTATGAGAGAGCTTTTCGCTAACTGGTGCAATCACGGTTCAAGGTAAAATGTACACGAACTTAAGACAGGTCTGGTAACGGGACACGATAGACACGCCACTGGCACCTATTAGGCTCATGACAACCGGTCTGGCGTGCAGCGTATCCGCTGTCTGCCCTCGTGCCGCTTATCGCGCCCGCTGCCCGCTCGCAGTGGCGCCGCGCGCCGGCGTAGGTACATAACATCCGCGCGGCCGGGCGGCCGGTCAGTCGATGCGACGCGCAGACATGACGGCCACGCTGCTGACACCCACCTGCCTCCTGGCGGCCGCGCTCGTCTGCGCCGGTGAGTACAGCCTGCAACCCTACCTCTACTCTACGCTAAACTACTCGACCAAACTGCCGCTAGCTCAGTCTGAATCACATCAAGAAAATCTGAAGAAAATATACGGAGGTTGAAGACAGTTTCTTCAGCAGTGTGAAAGTGCAGTGATTTTAGTGGTGGAAAACCAAACAATTTAGAGACGACGTAAAAAAACCCTGAACCTCTTGGTAAAACACTTTGGATGAACTTCTTTATCCTTACCAATAGTTACGTTAGTAAGTGCTTTATATTTCGGACGTATTTTTTACTATTTAAAGGCTGATTATCAATATTAGATTTAATAAAGTTGTATTCCTCGAATATGCGGGTAAATTCCAATGACATTATAACTTAAAGTTTATCTTGATGCGTTTAACCTCGTCCCTTTATCAGTATAAGGTTTTGCATCGCAAATAATGGCTGCTCTAGTGTTGCATGCAGTTGAACATTACCAAAAATATATAACTCGGGCAAAAATGTAAAGGCAAACATTTTTCGGTCCGCTATTGTACACAATATTTAGGCAGTCAGTTGTATTGCAAGCGTCTATAGCTTACGGTAACCGCTAGTCATCAGGTAGACCGTGAGTTTGTTTCCCATCAATATAGCTTTAAGCGATAAGATCGCCGAAATTGTACATAAAATTTCTATAAAGTCTAAGAGGTTCTTTTGTGCAATAAAGTATATCTATAAAGTTTGACTTTGAAAACCCATTAGGTATATTTAATTCATTCAAAACATTTTTAAATAAACTAAATTAGTTTCGATGTGAATGAGAATCACCAAATCTTACAAATGAAGAGGGATGAGTTTTTTGCTCACTATAGCATTATTATCCATGTCAATAGATATTAACATGTTGGCCAAATAATGATAACAACGAAAATATTGTAATGCAAATTTCTCACAGAAATGTTAACATAATATACAAATTTACAAGCTATTTGTCTTGTTACTATTCATCAAGATGATTATTTAAAAGTTAAATAACCTTATTTGTAGTTGGTTCGAAAGCGACCAAGTGCGAATTAGACTCGCCCATAAAGTCATTGAGTTGATTAAATGTAATTTTAAAGGTGAATTCCGGTTTGCATGATTATCAAATAAAACTGCTGACTACGCTACGGAAAAAAGTGGCTGTAACATAGGGACGGACAGACAGACAGACATGACGAACGAAGGCCTTATATAAATAGGCTATGTAACGTTTTTTGCCATTTGGCTACTGAACCCTAAAAAGAGTACGGTTTACTCGTACATTGACTTACTTTTGTTGACGTATCGTATTGAGGTCAATGAAACATACATACGCACATAAATCATAATTGCTATTTTAAGACGCAAATTCATAGAGTGCAGTTATAAGTTAACAAACGTAAATCACTGAGGTTGCGGGAGAACTACTTTTTCCACATTGTGCCTTATACTTAAGTAAATACACACAACTAACACTTAAGTAACACTTAAGTAGTCACATCCGAATCAATTTAATGCATTACTTGTGAGATATATTGTGTGATTGCCAAGTCAATAAATGAATAACCGACTTGGCAAAACATGGATCTCACCACTTTTTACGGTAGTTGCGAGACTTGTTTTTTTTGACAAGTATTGTTTTTGATGGGATAATAACTGACAGATCCTACTATTTAGCAAATGATTTATTAATAATGGTCTGAAAAGTTTTGGCGACAGTTCACTATTATGTTAATGTCATTTTAAATGAAAATGTTTAATTTTCCAGCGGCAGCGAGCAGCATCCCCGACGCGTCGTCGTGCTCCGTGGCGGCGCGCACGCACGCCGGCTGCGTGTGCGGCGTGCGCCGGCGCACCGCCGGCGTCGAGTATGCCAGCTTTCTCGGCGTGCCCTACGCCAAGCAACCCTTGGGAAAACTACGCTTTCAGGTATGCAACTTATTAGCCAAACAGCAGATTATCTCAACATGTCAATGGTCTTTATTTTACATACGAGTAGCTAGTAGTTGGTCGGAAAATGCTTTTCCGCGTTTCGCGAGGATCCTGAGTATATTTTGAAGGCGAAAATAGAATACATTTTTACACACTTTGAATGTTGAATTGAATCATACGTAGAACTTCAATTTAATTTACATGTGGCTTCGTTGAGTTAAATTGGTTTAACACACTATACAAGATGCCTTTTGCTAAGGAAAGCTTTTCGTTTCCAGGAGCTTCAGCCGGTAGAGCCATGGGATGAGCCGCTGAACGCGACGAGAGTGGGGCCAGTATGCCCGCAGACGGACATTCTGTACAAGCAGCTGATGAAGGCGGAGGGCGGCATGGGCGAGGACTGCATCCACGCCAACATCCACGTGCCGCTGCACGCGCTGCCGCGCGCCGCGTGCGCAGGGGACGGCGCAGGCGGAGGGCGCGGGACGGCGCGGAGGCGGGGGCGCGGGGCTGCCGATCCTGGTGTTCATCCACGGCGGCGGCTTCGCGTTCGGCTCCGGCGACCCGGACCTGCACGGCCCGGAGTTCTTGCTCCGCAACGACGTCATCGTAATCACTTTTAACTACAGGTAACATTCTGATGTTTATTCCTTTCATAATCTTATAATAATGTCAAAACTCAAATGGAATCCTAGAACTAAATATTTTTTTCAAACGTCTTTAGACGTCAAACGACGACGACGTCGACGATTGTAGATACATTTATAGAAGTGAATGTATTTCGTTACGGAATTTATTAGCTGCTGCTATTTTCTTATTTCTAAACTTAGATATGCCGTCATTTCGATTAAAAATATACCTATACCGTTATTTAATTAAGCCCTGGTGCCTGCTGCCTCTAAGTCTCTGACGTAATATATCAGTATTCTTACGGTTAGAGATATTGTTCGAATTGGATTTTTCATATCAGAAAACGAGCAAACAGGCAGAGGGATTTATTAGTTACTTAGGAGTAGAAGTTAGAGAAACAGGATCTGAATAGAAATGCGTCACTAAAAGAACTGTTTGTTGACAATATTTTATTCAGGTCCTGTTATAAAGCAGGTTGCTGCGCGGCGGCCGCGGCCTGGGTTACACGTGCCTTCCCCGGCCTTGACCAGTTGCTATGGGGCGCTCTGCCCGGCCGTAACTTGTTGCCTAATGGCCACATACGCGGTGTTCAATTGACACACTCGATTCAAATTATTGTGGAGTATGTAGATGAAAACCTAATGTGTTGCTTAATTACGGTATCGGTACATATCGATTCTTTATTATTCGGCAATTTGCATGACACAAGAACGAGATAAGCAGTACTAACAAAAAAAAACTTCAAGGTCCACATACCTAGATATTAAATAGGAAAAACATAACAGATAGAAAGCATATTCGGGAAGACGCATATTTTTTATATTATTTTACTTTGTCTCTAAATATCAGTCCAAGTAAAACTAGCTTCGTCATCAGATTCGTATTTAGAAAAGATCTTAGTCCAATATTGGAACAGAATCAGGCTAAATAGCCTATAAACTTCTTCCGTTTTTGTACAGGATGAGTCCCCTTGGGCAATGATCCACGATTTGCAAAGTCTAGTAATTAAAATGGAGCCATCGTCGGCTGACTCCTACGAATCTATTTATCATCCTAACACCGAGACAGCAGACACAATAGAAAATCAATTGTCTTTGGATTTTAAAAATTTCGAGAAACTTTCATCAGGGCAACCGCAGCATCAAACGGGTCGTACAAACGTTCGGTTCCACCTTGCAGGCTGAACGTGTTCGGGTTCCTGTCGCTGAACTCGAGCTTCGTGCCGGGCAACAACGGGCTGCGCGACTGCGTGTCGCTGCTGCGCTGGGTGCGGCGCAACGCGGCGGGCTTCGGCGGCGACGCGCGCGCCGTCACGCTGGCCGGCCAGAGCGCCGGCGCCGTGCTCGCGCACACGCTCACGCTCGTGCCCGCTGCTGAGGGGCTCTTCCGCAGGTACCTACACCACCTACATCCTATTCACACACTTCGCCCGGATCTGATTGAGGACCCTGAGCCTCGTTCAAAGTTCGGGGAACTTCCATAGTCTCGACTCTCGACACCTTTGGAAGACTATGACGACATCGACCATGGATAAAAATTATTTAGTGCCTCAAAAGGATCCTAAAAATCGCCCTTTTATGTATGTAGCATTGTCAGAAATATGTTCGAATTTAAGTTTAAATTTTGTCGTGTCCTTAATACATCGCTGTTGGTGTACCTATTTAAATAAATAATAAATAACATCGACCACGGGTACAAAATATTAGATACTTCGACACCTGCTCTTTGGCATAACGATCACCACCACTTTTATAAAACAGCAACACCAGCGAAGTCACAATAATTGCGTTGCCAACCTTTCCTTCGATGACGTCTCCGGTAACCTCACTCAGCGAAACGCAGCGCAGGCGCTGCTTCGCGCCGCTCTCGTGTGAGGCCGTCGTGCCCCACGGTCGAGCCGCTCACTCGTGCCGAGGCGGGGCTTTTCCCTGGCGAACGGTGCTCGGTTTATCAAAGCGAAGGGTAAGATTAAGAGTGAGCCCGCATTAGCGTCTTATGAGCGTCGGCGTCTCGCCGGCGACGACCCCTCACTAGCGTTTTCGTTCTCCGCGTCGAGTCTCCAAGTGTAACGTGCGGTGGTGTTTCTAGCGTGATCGCGATGAGCGGCGTGGCGACGAGCGACTTCTTCAGCAGCTCCCCGCAGTTCGCGGCGCAGGCGGGCGCGCTGCTGCTGCGGCTGGCGGGCGCGGAGCCGGCGGCGGCGGCGGCGCGCGTGCACGAGCAGCTGGCCGCCGCGCCGCTCGAGCGCCTGCTGCGCGCCAACAAGCAGCTGCTCGACCTCTACGGACTCACCACCTTCGTGCCCGTCGTCGAGTCGCCGCACCCCGGTCAGTTCCACACGAGACACACGCATCACACTCACGCCGATGTACGGTGTGCCGACACGATGACACCACACTCACGTTGACCCTTCACCTTCCCATGGTCCTTCCCGCCGTCTTGGCATGCGGACGGTACCTACTTGCACGGGGCTCTTTCCCGTATTTCGTTTGCTTGATTCCCTACAAAGATCATTTCCGTCCTATATCTGTTTCACCCTCTCCCATTTAACTAATAGGTACAGCACATGACTATGCGCCACACTTACAGGTTGACTTGTCAGTTTCCTTGCCAGGTCCATTAAATGATATACAATTAGCTTCCATTCGTTCTTGATCGTCCTTTATTGACTATTGGCGACTTTATCGAAAAATATCTGGGATTTGATTATCACAATGCCTATCCAGCAATATTCACACGCATACCTAGCACCAATATTATTCAACTTAGTAAGCTCATCACTTAATTCAAAATTGCTAACCATCATATTAGCAATTAGAAGTCGCAGCCGTGGCAAGCCCACCCACCCTTCACTCCACAAGGTGGACCGACCATCTAGCGAGGGTCGCGGGAGTTCCTAGAATGCGGGTGGCACAGGACCGATCTGTGATGTAGTGATGAAAGTCTATAGGCTGAAGTTTATGGAGTGTCTTTTATTCAATCCCGATGTGTCTGTCTCCAGGCGTGACGCCGATGCTGCTGGAGGAGCCGGAGGCGCTGCTGCGCGCGGGCGGCGGGTCGTCGGTGCCGCTGCTGCTGGGCTACACGGACGCCGAGTGCGAGACGTTCCGCCCGCGCCTGCGGGAGTTCAACATCTCCGCCAAGGTCTCCGCCACGCCCGCGCTCTTGCTGCCGCCCAGGTATGCCCCACTCACACTCATCTGTCCATCTCATCTCACCACCACCAACCAATCCACTTATGGCATCTCCCACAATTTGTATGCCAAGAAGGCGGGAATCCGACCGTGGGAAGGTGGCGGGTTATGTCCACCTCATCTCAGTCTGGTAAGTGAGCCCGGGTAACGCTTAGAACGACCACGATTCAAGATTTGGTGACTCCGGTAAAATGCGATTCCCGGGTGGAGCCAAAAATGGTGCCGAGTTTGTATGCTGTTTGTTAAGAGTACCAAAGTGTCCCCTTAGCAATACCTGTGGCGGGGAAACTAGATCAACCTAAACCAGGGTTTACCAACAAACAGAACTATCCGAAACGTGATATCAGCGTGGTAATGAGACAGGTAGCGCTGAACCATGGTTCAGAATTGGTGATGTCCGTGGTAATTGCTATGAAGAGATTGTTTTCTGATCTTCACAATATTTAGCAAGAATTAAACTAATTCGTGGTGGACCATACAGTATATCCATATCAAACTATGACTGCTTTTCAAATTCAAATAGAGATATCTTCTTATTTTGGAGGAGGAGATGTTTTCATACAGCATCTCAACCTTATTCGGTCCTTTCTGCCTCTCATTTCTCTTTTGAGGTCGAATTAGTGGAGTGACGGTGAGGTTTGTCCCAGGTTGCTGTACCAGGCGCGGCAGGCCACGCTGCCGCTGCTCATCAAGGAGACGCACAGCCGCTACCTGGGCGGGGAGGGCGGGGAGGGCGCGGAGGGCGCGGAGGACGGGTTCGTGCGCTTCTGCACGGAGGGGCTGTACCAGGCGCCGGCCATGCGCGTGGCCGACCAGCGCCTCGAGGCCGGCGGCGCTCCCGTCTATGTTTACAAGTAAGATACACACACACGATTTGCAACCTCATCCTTCTTCCATTTTAATAACAACAACCCTGTAACTGTGCCATAAGTTATCTGTGTATCCGGAAAATAAATCTATAGGCACCCTTATCCAGTAACTGACGAATTTATCTTATACCCAAGAAGAAGTAAACAAAAAGATTTCTTAAAATTAAAAAATATGGATGAAATTTAAATAAATTATTGCATGATACATTCGTAGTAATAGGAAAAGTAGATGCTATGGACAACCAGATGCCTAGTGAACTGATGTCCGCAATGGCCAACAACTTAACGTTTGCCGAAATAACCATCTCGACAAACCAGGACATACTATACTGACGCTACAGAAACGAGAAGAGGTAACCCCAAATAATGAGAAATGGCTAAAGTGGCTAGGACATAGAAGTTTTCGCGTCAGGAATCACATGGGGCTAAATCCGTTAGAAAATATTCAATCGCCGTGTAAATTGACGTTCAATACGCCATATTGGCATGGCGATTGGATATTTTGTGACGTGAAAGTTAGAACCCAGTCTGATAGTACGTCATCTAGTCGGATTTTTCACACACGATGGCCCACACTGCAACCGCCTGATTGTCAGGTTCTCGTACGGCGGCGCGGCGTCGGTGGTGAAGGAGGCGCTGGGGCTGTCGTTCGCGGGCGCGGGGCACGTGGAGGACCTCACGTACGTGTTCCGCGCCGACGGCTTCCTCGGCCGCGCGCCGCTCGACCCGCGCGACCAGCGCCAGGCCGACTGCATGACCAGCCTCTTCCTCGACTTCATTAATGACCCGTGAGTGGCTTTATTATTTTGTTTTACATTAGCAGCTGAGATTGCGATCGATACTGTCGTACGCCTCAGCAAAGTTCACAAACAAACTCAGTGCATGCCCGGAGCGTAATGGTGGTGAATAGCAAATCTAGAAAAATAGGATGACAGACTCAATTGGCACTAAGTCTGTTTTTTTGTCCTTGTCAACCTCATATTCTGAAAGATTGCACCAGAAATTATATAATCCGACAGGGAAACAGAATAAGCGACATAGCCCCGGTGGGCTATGTCGGTTAATTCGGTAATTAGCAACTGAAGTGGCAGTGGGCTGGTCACATTAGCCGCAGGACTGATAACCGTTGGAGCCTTAGGTCCTCGAGTGGAGAGCGCGATTCGGTAAGCGTAATGTTGGACGCCCTGCGACAAGATGGGATGATGACATTCAAACTGGCCGAAAATCGGTAGCGGTGGCGTGCATTAGGGGAGACCTATGTCCAGCAGTGGACGAGTGTGGGTCCTATGATGATGATTAACCTCATATTTGGATCTCACGGCCGCTTACAATCAGGTGCAGTGAGGTTATTTGATTGTCCTCCTCGCTCAGAAGGTGAACCTTCATATCCACCGAGCTACCATCATGGATATCTCCGCAGGTACGCGGTGCCGTCGGCGGGCGCGTGCAGCGCGGGCTGCGGCGGCGGCGCCAGCTGGTCGCGCGGCGCGCGCCTGCACGTGCGTGCGGCACGAGCGTGCTGGCGCGAGCGCGACGCCGCCGAGCGCGCCGCCGCCGCCTTCTACCGCAAGCTCTACGCCACCGCCCGCCCACACTGAGCCCGCGCGGGCTGGCGCGGAGCGCGACGCCGCCGAGCGCGCCGCCGCCGCCTTCTACCGCAAGCTCTACGCCACCGCCCGCCCACACTGAGCCCGCGCGGGCTGGCGCGAGCGCGACGCCGCCGAGCGCGCCGCCGCCGCCTTCTACCGCAAGCTCTACGCCACCGCCCGCCCACACTGAGCCCGCGCGGGCTGGCGCGAGCGCGACGCCGCCGAGCGCGCCGCCGCCGCCTTCTACCGCAAGCTCTACGCCACCGCCCGCCCACACTGAGCCCGCGCGAACCATCCCAGGTTTTCATAATCTTAATCGTTATCATTTCAATCACGATTTAAGTCCAGTGTTTTTTTTATACGAGTCGATGTAATCATTGGATTAACAATTAAATCAATCAAATTAAACAGTAAACTACAGACGTTTACTATTTTTGTAATTTTTTTTATAAATATGTCAACGAAATAAGAAAGGTTTTCAAGCTTTCTTGTTTGCTCCGATCCATTGTTTACCGCGTGATCTAATGGATTGAAATATTCCGGTTCATGCGATATTGAAAAGAAGGATAAAAAAAATTTTTTGATATTAAAATTCACATCTAACCACAACTACAATATATGACAAGATTATTCATGTAGACTTCACAAGTCAATCAACAATCATTGCATACTTGCCAACATTAGGTTTAGGTACTGACATCCATACATCAAGTTACTACCATCAGTCCAATCTCCAACCAAGACTGTATTTTAATTCCATTATGTAATGTAAACTTAATTTAGTATAATTTTGACAAATGACTGAAGTATTTTAAGTGATTAAATATTAGGTTAAGTGAAGTGTATTATTAAGTTAATTAATAAATACTTATATGCGTTATTTATGACTTTCAGGAGTATGTAATTTGAATTTAAGTAAAAATGGAGTGTTGCTTTATATTATCTTATCGTATTTTAAGTTTATAGCATAAAATACAATGTACCTAAGTTTAAAAAATGTCAAATGCACCGTCCTGTTCAAAAGCCAAGTTTGACTCAATTCTAATTTACAATTCCTAAATAATACAGAATTCAACTTTTCGTACAAAGTCGGTCACGTGACTTGGTAATTTTGTATGGGAGCTGAAAAAAATTTCGTCGAATTGTCAAAAGTCGTAGAACAAAAGTTTTTTAGAAAGGCTAACAGAAGACGTCGTTGAAGGGATGTAAAAGTTCTCAAATTCATAAAGATATTATACTACTGAAAATGTCATAATAGTATGATTGTACCGATATATCACAAACTAAACCTATTGCGGTGTAAAGGATACACAAACGTGGGAACCATGTCGATTTCTGCATTTGAATTTATTGTGCAATTTTACTGTATTTATAAGTTTAGAAATAAGAGCATTAACTTTACGAAAACATGAATAATCAGTGGAACAGTGCTTGTGATTACCTGAAGGAACATTTTGTAAAAAGGTTTATTTACGTTCAGTTGACGTCAGAAAATGTCGCTTAAAATAATATTTTATGTACACTATTAGTCGCGACACGTATTCTGACGCCAGCTGGACACACAATTACTAGTCGTGTGTAATACACCTATTTATTTCGAAAATGTTTAAAATTATTAATAGATTAATGAAATATTGTGATTTGAGGTTCATTGAGCTAGATACGGACATTTCAGAAGTGTTGGATTGGAAGATAAATATGATATTGATTCACAGTATGTAAGTGTCTTTTATTTTGAAAGAAGCCAGTAGACATTCCCGCTATAAAAATATGACCTGACTTCATTTTCTATGAATTGTTTAAATGAAAACCTTTTCAAATTTAGCTCCGCAAACTTACCTAAGTTTCTGGAGCTAAATTTGAAAATTTTGACTTAGTAGGAATCTACTTATGGACTGTAGGCCTAGCACGAAGTTTTTACAGAAATCAAAAACGTTTTTACATAAACCATTTGCATGAGATTTGAAGGTCTTACTCTATCGTACGTAAGTAGAACTAAAATTGATCAGGCCTCCAATTCTCTTGATTTTCGATATGAAAAACATGGCGGATTATCGCATGTAAACAAACACGAGAATTGGCGCCCAGAATGGATAATGTAGCATCGTGTGCACCCGTCTACTACAGATTAAACAACTAACGTATCTTTTATATATCTTATTTTCTGAAGGAAATGGTACGTCATCGAAGATGATTCGTGGCCGTGCTAAGTACTAGCACAATCCAAGCGTCGACACCATACGTCTTGAAAAGTTCGTGCTAAGTCTACTCGTATTTGCTTGCATTTCAATACGACTACACTGGTTGACTAAACTGTGTAACATTTCGGAATGTTATGGCCTAGCCGTGTCACAAGTTGGAAATGTTGGAGATGGAAAAGTTGTAAATGTTATAATGCAATGTGAAGTTAAACCTGTGTTTTCGTAACTCCCACATGATCAGACTTACATCATTATGAAGTAAATTAGAAACATCAGAAATTATTAGAGATCAGTGCTATCTATAGAAAAAGATTTCCTTGGAAGATATTTGATTCATTAGAAAATATAGCTTTGCTATTTGTAGAATTGGAATTAGAAGGCTAGTAGTAGCCTCGAATCTTATTCGTATTGTGTCGAACAACTGTTTGTCTAGGGGTTTGTTAGTGTTCCTACAAAAACGAGCAAAAATAATGATCTTAGTGTACCTATTTACTTGCCATGACTGCCCTTACTGGACGTGTAGAAACTGTTGCCTTAATTACGTTGACCGCAAATTGAACATGTACCTGTAAATAAATAAAACATTTTTTGAAAAATAAATACAAATTACAATGAAATAACATCCAACGCGCAAGCGATTGTCATCATATCCTCATCATCTTGATGGTAGGCGATCCAGCACAGTGCGTTTCTCGCGGTATTTTCATCAACGAACATCAGTTTTGTGGAAAGGTTTAGCTGTAGTAGGAGTAGGTATTTCTCAACGATGATTTAAGGACCTACAAGATAGAGCCTACTCCTTTCTAAAAGGCCGGTAACGCGTTAGCGACCTCGCCGATCTCGCATCTGCGCCCATGAACATCTGTTTATGGCGGAGATTATTTACCAACAGGTAAGATAGAATAAAACGAACGAACGAAACGAACTAGTAAAAATATCAACGCCAACCCTACAAGTTGTACTACTCAATTTTTACGCGCGTTTAATATGTAGGTACCTACTTCCGAATACATTGTATATTCATGGTAATGTATCAATTGAATTGCGTAAATACTGTGTTGCACCGGTTGTTGCAACGTCCCCGCGGACGCAGACAAAGCGCAGGCGCACGCTCGGCTGGCTGCACCCGCCGGATGACTCTCGTTTAGGGAAATACTAACAATCACCACACTCTTCAATTATCACATTCAACAATTTCAGTTTCAATCTAGCCATACGATGGTTCACTTATGACTTCAAATCATATATTATTTAATAGTGCATCTAGATTGTTTGTAATTAGATCACCGCCCACCGAATACTTAGTTTGAGATTTTTTATCACGTCATTTATTTAGTGTGCAATCCATTCATCTAGCCAAAGAGATCCCGTAACTTGAAAAATCTTTTGGAAACACTTGAGTGGAGAGTAGGGGGTAATTCTGCCACCAGGCCACATCGATAAGGACAAAATTAATAGTCAAGCTACACATACGAAGTTATAGTAATGCGAAACTTGGAATATTTGAAGCTGATACTAGTGGTGCGGCTGGCGGCGCCGACGCAGCAGTCGGTGGTGATGACCGCGCAGGGCGCCATCCGCGGCGAGGAGCACCAGGGGTATACCTCCTACAGGGGGATCCCGTACGCCAGTGTCAATGAGGCCGGTAGGTTTAAGGTAAGAAGTTCTTGAATTCATCTGGTTAGCCTGTAAAGTTTTACATAGATGAAAGATTCAGCAGTACGTCCCTACTGAATCATTGAAAAAAGGTTAGCTCGCGTGAAAGTTGAAAACCCGTTTTCAATAACATTTTTTTATTGAGCCAAATACCATTAGACCACTTTATCAGTCTCCTTAGTCAGAAAAACCTTAGTAAAATTAGTCTTATTGTGGTAGGTAGGTACAATGTAATGGAGAAATATTTCCTTTATTTGAATAGGAGAATGAGTTAAGACACAGGTTCCTCCACCAGCTCATGGTCCTTCCTACCGTCTCGGCATACGGACCGAATCTTGCGAGACGCTCATTAGGTACTTGCTACTAGGAGAATGAGTTGCGTTATTTCAGCGAGCTGGTCTGGCGCCCACCTGGCCCGGCATCCGCGAGTCGCAGGAGTGTCGGTGCACGTGGTCGTCGCTTCCCGAGGAGTGCCTCACGCTGGACGTGCACGCGCCCGCGGCGGCGGCGCCCGCGCCCGTGCTGGCGTGGCTGCGCGCCGGCGCGCGCCTGCCGCCCGGCAAGCTGGCGCAGCAGGGGATCGTCGTCGTCGTCATCGCTCACAGGTAGAACGGACTACACGCGGCCATAAAAATGTGGCGATATCGGGGAAGTGGTGGAGATGAGATCGGCTGTAAAATCGGCTTTAACTCAACACACGTCCCTGCTAGTTAGTCCGTAAACGAACACGCAGAAGATTGCTCGTTGATCCGAGAAGCCTTTCAACAATGTTTCTTAAATTGAGAGGTCTTTTGATTAAACACATAAAAAAAAATTAAGTCAAATACCCTATTATGAAATAGTATCATAATTATTAATTTTATCATAATTTAATTTTATTTATCGTGTAACGCCCGAGATTATCTAATACTGGGTTACTTAATGATTCAGAATCGATCAATTGATTAAGACTAAATTTACATTTATCTTATCAATGACAAAACCTCTATGTAGATCATCTTAATATCATACGAATTTGCAAATATGTTAAAAAGAAAACAACTTAAGCAAATACAATGTTCTACAATGTAAATTTAGACAGTAAGATATGTTGCTTCCAGATTAGGACCACTAGGCTTTCTGTGCCTGGACGACGAAAGAATCCCAGGAAACGCCGGAGTGAAAGACGCGGTGCTGGCGCTGCGGTGGGTGCGGGACAACATCGCGGCGTTCCGGGGGGACCCGCACAAGGTGGTGGTGGGCGGGCAGGGGCTCGCGGCCGCCATGGCCGAGGCGCTGGCGCTGGCGCCCGCGGCGCGCGGGCTGCTGCACGGCGCCGCGCTGCACAGCGGCAGCGCGCTGTGCCCCTGGGCCGCGCCCCGCGACGCGCGCGCGCGGGCGTTGGCGCTCGCGCAGCTGCTCGGCGACGGCGACGAGGCCGACACGCTCATGCGCGCCGACGTCCCACTCTTGGCAGCCAAGTCCACCACGATGAGTTTCCCGTACTTTCCTTTCGCGATGTGCGTCGAGAAGGCCTTCAAGCGCGAGGAGCGCCTCCTCTCTGAATCTCCTCTTCGCATGCTCTCGAACAAATTCACTAGGCAAGTGCCGCTCATCATAGGATACAACAGCGATGAGGCGTACATATTTCTGTCTTTGTTGAGGCAGAGTATTTCGCGGGGGAGGCTGTCGAGGGACCTATCGATGCTGCTGCCGGAGGAGCTGACGTTTTCCAACGAAGTAGAACTGAGGAACGTGGTGAAACAAATCCGAGAAACATACTTCAGAAACATGTCGTTGGCGGCGCTGCTCGCCTATCACAGGTGCGTAATATCCGGTCGCTTCGGAAATTAAAACCTTTTGCTGTCGTTCGTTGCCGGTAGAATCGATTCCGTTCTATCGAGCTAGGCACGAATACAAACTCTCTTGAAGACTAAGTTACATATCTGTTTTTGTAATGATAAATTGAAATTGATTTAATGTGCATTCTCATTTGTTAACACTACGCAATATTTTTCCTGCATAAAATAGTTTACTTAGATATCTGTAGATAAAGTTCAGACCCATCCATTTACTATATCTAAATAATCACACACACTACGACGGCACTATTTGAATCATAGTGATCACGTTGAGGTGTTGGCCATTCGTCCCAGAATTTCAAAATATTTTTGCAGGTTGTCCTAGCCCAACGCCACTAGAATTTTATGTTTTGTAAAATTTAGCAAATATTATCATGACTAAAATATTGGTTAAGTTAGGTTAGAACAGTGACCAGCAAAAAAATCTTGAAATTATGGGACGAGTTTTTTTGGGACGAATTGCCCAAACCCGAGGTGTTCCACCCGGCAATCAAGGCCCCTGTTCCAGAGACGCGTACTTCGCGGCGCACGTGGACCGCAGCGCGCGGCTGCACGCGGCGGCGCCGGCGCCGGTGTTCTACTACCGGTTCTCGCACGCGGCGCGGCGCGGCGTGGCGCCCGACCTCGAGGTGCCCAAGGCGGGCGCGGCGCACTCCGACGAGCTGGCGTACCTCTTCCCGGAGACCACCAGGGACTTGGAGGGAGAGGACGGGGTGGTGCAGCGGCACTTGATAAGACTTTGGACGAATTTTGTCAAGTATCTGTAAGTTTTGTAGTACAGGCAGCTGACTATAAACTCCATGTGTTCAAAAACAGATTAACGTTTAAACGTTCAAAAAGTTGTCGATTATCATGACAGCATTTACTTATGAGCGCTCAACGAGTCAAGATATCTTAACAGACGATATCCATTTATTTTTAACTTACAACAGTTGAAATGACGAATTGAACGTCTACGTGAAAATAACAACTAAGTGTATGTTTTCTTGGACATCTTGTCCGCTCTGGTATTATCTTCTTAAGCATTTAAGGGATGCACTTAGGCTCTATCCAATGCATCAACTACAGTTGGCTTTGTATGATTCCGTTTCATATTATTATGGACTCACCACACCGCACATGTGCACCCACCACTACCCTTTTTCTATAGTATACTAAATCCATATTACGATTTTACATCGCAGGGTGCCCACCCCGCCGGGGGACCCCTCGCCGCACTGGGAGGCGGTGGACGCCGACGCGCCGCGCCTGCTGGACATCTCGGCGGAGCCGGCCATGGCCGACGGCCCGCCTCTCTCCGGCCTCTGGGACGACATCTACGACCGGTTCTACTATCAGGGGGAACCATAAAGCCCACCATCAAATATTATTAATCGCATTATCTACGTCAGCTTTGCAGTTGATACATAAATGTGGCAAAATAAAAACAAGCAAACAATTGGTTTTCTGAGCGACTTTAACTCTAATTTACATTTTAATTATCAAAATGAAGAAAAATTACCAAATTAACGTTGTCAATTGCGAGTAGAATATTGAAGTCGAAATTTCCAGAATATGAATTCGCTAATCAAGCACAATAACATCAAACAAATGCATGTTTTGCAAAAAATGCAATTGTGTTGTTTGTTACTCTTGCATACTTACTTTATTTTAGTTTTATTTGCAAAAAAGAAAAGTTGGAAAAGTATATTAGTTGCTCTATCCATGGACTTGTGCTTTACATTAAAAGAAATAATATCTTTCTATATTAATTCCAGACAAAAATTGATCATCAAATTTTTTTTTGAACGTATTTAATTCTGTTGTCATGTGTTAGCTTACACGCCCCAGGCATGTGGAATAACTACATTGCAGTCTTCAGAATGTTTTAACGACACCTAGATTGTAATCGACGATTTTTATATCAGATATTCAATTAATTCTTTGATCTCTGATAAACTATACGCACTGCAAGCCAGTGTCTGCAAATGTGTCTAATTTCCTCTACCTAGTCCCACCTTAATGTCAAACACATTTGGTTCAATATCAGTTGAAGAAAATTTACAGATTGTAGTATAACTTCATGCATGTACAAATTTAATATAGTGCACGCACACGCACAAAAATGTGTGTGGGATTCGGTAGTGCACTCGACAAGTCTAATAAAGCATCGTTTCATAATGAATCATTTTTAATCCATATTTCTATACTTGTACCGGTATAAGTGAATACCGGTTATTGGCTTATCAGATGAATAAACTTTGTATCTACGAGTATAACATATAATTTATGCTGTTTATGTTCCAAATAAAAATAAATTAAACTACTTAAAGCCACCCCAGGTATGAAGCCCTATGGCTGACTATTCTGATATGTCTACTCAAAGGTACTACATATAGATGAAGTTTTCTGAGACCCATATGTATTTCCGCTACGCTAGACGAGGCGAGCACAAGTTTGACGGATGCTCGGCTGTACTCCGACTATTGGATTCTTTTAACAATAAATATGGGAACAGCAATGCTAATTTAGCATCCGAGGAGCTGATATCACGTCGGACGAAATATTTCTATGACATTTTTATTTTTGGTATAAATTTGAAAGAAAAATGTTTTGCATTCATACTTGGCGCGACTTTTACCGCTCTAAAATTGCCAGTATAAATAAATTAAGCATTACGTAGGCGATATCATTAGATATTGTAATATTAACTGACAATGACCGACAAAGTGGTAGTTTTGGTGATTTTGGCATTATTGGGCTATGGTAAGTTTTTTTTATGTGCATCAATATGTAGTTTTGTTTGTAAATAAGTAAGTAAGATTTAACTAAGTATTTTGTGTTTTGATTGTCAAACTATCATCTCTGGTTAACCAGTCATATTACTTATTCACATTCATTCAGTCGTCATATCATATTCTAGAGTCAATAAGATATTCATAGGAACATTGGGCAGGAGGGTGATGAAGACTGACTTGGTGGCGGCGTATTGACCCGCCCTCATACGCCAAAGGTCGTGGGTTGCTGATTACACTACTAAATATTGCAAGAAAGTAATATGTTGATAGAGTGAGACTCCGCGCAGACTACAAATTCTTAATCGGCCGATAGTTTGGTCGGCTTCTTAATCAGTATGAAGATGTATGCAGGTGCGCACATTACAGTGATTAAGTATCGGCCGATAAAAAAGTTTGATGCGTACGAACCGGCCAACCCGACTAAACTATCGGCCGATAGTAAGTCTGTAGTCTGCGGGGACTCTAAATGCATTCTGCTCCAGCGTGGGGGTCAGCGCACAGCGAGTGCGGCGTGCTGGCGCGCACGGAGGCGGGCTGGGTGTGCGGCCAGGAGCGCGCGGCGGAGAACGGCGCGCGCTACGCCAGCTTCCGCGGCATCCCCTACGCCAAGCAGCCGCTCGGGGAACTCAGATTCAAAGTAAATCAATTGATTTCCTTGATTGAATATCGTTTATTCCTGAAATTTAGATTCCATCTGCTCTAATATGATATAATGTGGATATGTATGATGTATAATCTTGTTTGAACATCGTTTGTTCCTGATTTTTTTATTCCATCTGCACTAATATGAAGTCACGATATGTATTTTTTTTTTGAATGTAAAATTGAACGCTGCGACGATGATGATGACTTTTGTACAAGGGTCCTGGTGTGGCTGACAACTGACGAGTTGTGAGACCAGATAACGCCATCTTCCTCCTGAATTTAGTGTTTTGATGTTTGCGAAAATCTGATCTGTGCATCGCATAGAACTCTTGGTTTTTCTCCCTGGAATCTTTTCAGTGACTTGTACACATAATGTTTCGAAGTTGTCTCTTTCTAACTAAAAACTTGAAATCTCTATGCAACAATGTAGATCTTTAGGGCGAATGCTATTCACGGGAGTATGAGCAAAAGTTTATTTCCGCAACAGGAGCTCCAACCAGCCGAGGCTTGGCGCGGCGTCCTCGACGCGCGCGAGGAGGGCCCGGTCTGCCACCAGCACAACGTGTTCTTCGGGCCCCTCAGCGCGCCCCGCGGCGTCAGCGAGGCCTGCATCACAGCCAACGTGCACGTGCCTCTGGACGCGCTGCCTGTTCCCGGGCATGAGCCTACATGTGGAGGGCTGCCGGTACGACCTTTATAACCAGTGAAATTTATCTCAACCGACCTTATGGCTTAGAAGGAGGAGGTACCACCTCTGATCCTAAGCAATTTAAAGTTATTTTTGAGCCTCAATACTTCAGACTGGATTAATTGGACTATTTCCGCTGTCCACCCCGGGTGGACAGGGACACAAATGTTTAAAAAAATCCGTACCAAAAGCGGATGGACAACAGGATTGTTTAATTTATTTCATTCCAAAATGTTGACGTTAAAAGGTGATAGTGTTCTACCACGGCGGCGGCTGGATCAGCGGCTCCGGCGACGCAGACATCAACGGACCCGAGTACCTGGTCGGCAAGGACGTCGTCGTCATCACCTTCAACTACAGGTTAGCAACTCTTTTCAATCCGCGTCAGTATATTGCACTAGAATGCGCCCGAAGCGTTGCTCACGTAGATTTAGTCTATGCAATTCATTATGAATTTCATCTCCTGAATTACCCCCTCAAAGTAATAAAACCCTCAAATATATGCAGGATACTTATTGTTGATTGCAAATAATACCTCGAAGTAAATAAATATGTACCCATTTTTCATTAATAACTTCAGAGTTGACGGACTGCCAAACAAACTTCTGTCCTCTTTTTACCCTGCCACCTGTTACTTGAAAAAAAAAATGAAACAGAAACATAGTTCTGAATTTCATCTGCAATTTGAAAGCAACTGTTAACATACCTTTTCTTTATTTTTTTTTGACCCAGGGGAAATGCTTTAGGCATACCCATCTACCGGAAGGTGGACAGGTTATGTCGAACTTCCTCGCTGTTGGAAGGATGTTAACATCCCTGCCTTTCTCAGTTGTAACTCATATAAGTACCCTTAAGTGACTCTATGAGTACTGACGATGGGGTGAAGCGATTACAATATGTAAATGCCTTCACAGGCTGGACCTATTAGGGTTCCTGTCGCTGGGCACCGCCAAGGTCCCCGGCAACAACGGCCTCCGCGACGCCATCACGCTGCTGCGCTGGGTGCAGCGCAACGCGCGCCGCTTCGGGGGGAACCCCGACGAGGTCACGCTGGCCGGACAGAGCGCGGGCGCGATCAACGCTCATCTGCTATCCTTGTCGCCACTTTCCCAGGGCTTGTTTAAAAGGTATAGTTGAATTTCGCTTCGTTACTTTTATCAGGATTTAAATATACCGGCATCTCTTACTACACTTGCATCGGATTCCTAAGGTCAAGGTTTTGTTCGTAAATTTACACGATAAAAATGTTGCCTAATTAATAGAAACCTAGTAACAACGAAGGTAGCAACGAAGATCTAACCTAACACAAATATTATTTTCAGACTATGGCTGATGAGCGGACTGGCCATTCCCCGTAACTACGTACAGCTCCAGGCTTACGCTCAACGAATAGGCAACTAGTTTCCTGGAGACCCTGGGCTTGAACGGCACCGACTACGACACTGTGCACGACCGGCTCGTCCAGTTGCCCATCGAAACGCTCTTCAACGCGAGCAGCGCGCTGCTGCCCCTGGGCATAACCAGCTTCCAGGCCGTTCAGGAGTCCCCTCTGCCGGGAGTGACCGCCATAGTGCCCGACGATCCGGAGACGCTTCTGGCGAACGGCGCCGGCGACGACATTACAGTGGTTATCGGTTTCAACAGCAACGAGTGCGAATTCTTTCGCCCCAGATTGACTGCTTTGAATTTTTTGGAAGCAGTCAAAGCGAATCCAGTCAACGTTCTGCCCCCTCAATTGCTATTTACCTTGCCTGAGAACGTGACTGAAGCGATAGCGGCAAACTTATTTCAGAAGTATTTTACCGGGGAGCCTACGTTGGATCAACTGATCCCACTTTGCTCCGATGCGTACTTTGTAGAGTCAACCCTGAGGTTCGTCCGCGAGCGCGCGGCGCGCGGCGGCGCCCCGGTGTACCTGTACAAGTTCTCGTACGAGGCCGAGCACAGCGTGGTGAAGCAGGTCTTCAACCTCACGTACTCGGGCGCCGCCCACACTGAGGATCTCAACCACATATTTAAGCTTAATTCCAACCCTGTGCCACCGACCACTGCAGACGATGATATGAAGGACTGGATGTCAGATTTAGTTGTAAACTTCGTTAAAACCGGGTAAGTGTTCCTTTTCCCTTAGTCTCATGAGTGATTAATTTTGATAAAATAGTTTCCGACATTACTGTTTTTCTGTTTCAGAGCTCCAACACGAAACAACTCCTGGCCGCCGCAGGCTGGGGAGCAGCCGATGAAGTATCTGGAGTTCATCACCCCTTACACTTATCACTATACTGAGATGACCGACGCAGAATACGAGCTTGAAAACTTATTTAACTTTTGATCAATCAACCGATTAGTTCATATCTACTATTGTCATGACAAATTATATAACCCTGTCTCTGTTTCAATAATGGAGGACTAGGCTTGCTCGAATAAATGGATTTTATTATAAACCGTGTTACAGTCTGTTTTTATGGTTACCCCTCTTCCTTCGTTTTGTCACACTTACCTACCATAGATCAAAATGTATAGTTGTGGTTATAAAAGCTGTTGCGTAAGCTCTGTTTTATCTTTTTGAATGTCCTAGAGCGAGCGCACGGTGTGTCGCCAGGCGGCGGCCAGGAGCCGCGACTACGAGCTGCGGACGGCTTGCTTCATACATTTTGTCACAAACCGAGAGTTTGGGGCTTTATATTTATTTTATCATCTGCAAATAAAATACACTTATGATTAATAATATCAGGCAAATCTATATTTATAAATGGAGAAACTGATTGAACGCATGGCGGCGCGTCGAGGTTGGCCACGACATCTGATGTCAGATAACGGAACCAATCTTCGTGGAGCCGACACGGAACTGAAGCCGAAACCCGCCCCAAATAAACCCCTAAGAAACAAATATATAAAAAAAAATAGGTACTTTCCGAAAGCGATTACACGAGTCACTTTATAAAATACCAACATTATAAACTCAAGAAAGTCATGAAAACGGATTTATGGGGAACTAACTAGGTCCCCATGTTTTATAACCAATGGGGTTACCATACCTTATGACATAAGCGACAGTAGCGCCATCCATTTTTGTATACATCTTAGGGGACAAACGAGCAGACGGCTCACCTGATGGTAAGTGTTCACCGTCGCCCATGAACATCTGCAACTCCTGACTTAATTGCCGCAATATAACTCCTTTATCACAATGAATAGCATAATTGCCATTATCTATGAACTGGATCAGGTAAGTATTATTTAACACTAGGCTGCGGCTGCGGCGTTGCTTACAATTTGACCTTGTCAGAGAATTATTGATCTCCATACGAACTTTGAACCTTCGTATTCTACTCTACTTTATCCCGAAATGACAAGGTAATATGAACTTCTATTGAAATTTCCAATTTTTTTTTATTATTCAGTACCATTGTTGGCGACCTACATCGTTGCAACCTTTTTGGATTAAGTTTAAATTCTAGTGTTCTTTATGAAACAATAACCCTATAAATGAAATGTCTAAAATAGTAACCAGTCAGTTGTTGTAGTCCTCCCGTGCCTAATCTATTCATCTTGTCAATTATGTAAGTTTTCAAAATATATTATAAGTGTTGTTGTGGTGTGCTTGTGTCATTCAAATCCTCCTCCTTCCCATCACCATCGTCCTCATCATCATCCATCATTATCCCTCATTCTCGTATTCTTCAACCATACCAGAAATGCCAACATATTTTGGAGACTTATGCTTTTAACAATTTCACTATGTCCCCCATTCCACTATCCACCTCATAGACTCTACGGGGTGGATAATGGATAGATGCATAGAGGAACAATTTTCAACAAACAAGAAGTAAACGTTTCATATCTACCCATAAAACGAATAGACAATTTTACTGACTGCATGAATTTCAGACTTTCATGCAAGTATCTCTTGAGGAATATTTTCAAAGCCTTTCTTAGTACAATATTGAATTTATTTATGAAACCCTCATCTTGAATTTAACATTTTTAGGTTGGTAGACAAAAAAGCAAAACTTTTAGGCTTTACGTTGACAGACAATTTTCCTTTTATATTATTCTTTTATATAGATAAGCATTTTGTAAATGTACTTTTAAAATTAAGTAGAATCAGATAAACTAATTGTACATAATACGATAGGAAAATTAGAGGAGCACGGTAAAACTACGGTCAACACGAATCGACCAAACCATTTTTTATGAGTATGAGAATGAATGAGAAGAAGAAGAGTATGAGAACAATCTAAACTATGTAGATGTAGAACCCAACCGTACTGCCCAGCCCCGTAACGAATGAGGATAATGTCTGTTCAATTGTCCATACATTATAGACGCACAGCGGCGCGTGTGATTGGGACGGGTATAAATATTGGGTTATGAATTCGGTTTCCTTGTAGGTAGGCCTTCTTGTACGTGACAAGACAGTTATTGGAATCTTAAAATAATATTTTTATAAATAAATAAAAAAAAACATTTTTTAACTATTTACTTGACTACATTTTACCGTGTACGAGTATACGTGGCATGTAGTATATATAGAGCGCGAATTTGTCATCATCACTACGGAAACTAACAATGCGTAGCAACACGATTATTTTGGCGGCATTGGCGCTAGTGCGATATGGTAAGTTGATTTCATACGATAAACTAATTGAATAAACAGATTTCAATCTATTATGAGGTTAAGACCACGCCAAAAAAGGGCCACTTGATGTTAACTTCAATATAAACAACATTAATATCGAATGTGTTAATTCTTTTACCCTACTAGGCATGACAATAGATAATTGGAAAAGTCAAGGTATAAGATTTATTTATGCACTAAACGAATTAAAACGGACGACTGACACTAACACCGCAAAAGCGGCTTATATTGCTTATGCTCACTCTTGGCTGCGTTACGGCATCGCGCTTTGAGGAAACAGCACAGACGCAACAATGCTGACTCTCCAAAAGAAAAACATACGTATTCTCGCTAATATAGAACCCATGGAGAGCTGTAAACCATTCTTTAAGCAATATAAGATGTCACCGGTGCCATCGCTATACATACTGGGAGGTTTGTAAAATAGTTCTAGGCAAAACATGGAATTATTTCAAAATTTAGAATTTTATACAATATGTCTACTTCGACTTGAAGGCAGTTTTATGTATACTCTGGATTTTAATCATGTAGTAAACTGACAGATGAAAATGACAAGTTTCTATGCATTTTGACATTTTGCATCTGTAAAATCGAGTGATAATGTATGGGGATGACACATGGACATGTGCCAGTTTACTCCACAATGACTATGAACCAAGAGTATAGATTTTTTAAAATTGCGTGGCCATTTTATTTGGATTTGAAAATCTCGTTTTCTATCTGTAATTCAGTTATAGAACTGCAGTTTAAATAGTTTTCAGAATCTTCTATAAAATCTTGCCTTTCCTTACATTTGTTTTGTGCTTTGGGCAGAATTCTGTGATTGTGTCTCATGTATTTTGATGTCGATACTTGAACGGCCTCGGCTTTCGACAAACATCAAATGTTTGTCGAATCTCGATGAAAAACGAATTAGAGATCTTAGTATATTTGTCCGTGTAAATAACGAAGATTAGATAAATGTGTACGTTAATTTGGATAAATTAGGTCTATAGCCATTAACTATTCAATTCAAATTAGGCATTATGAACAAGACTATGCCTGCGGTATTACTCTTGAAAATTTTAGTATGTCATAGCAAACTCTTGTTATGGTCTTTGAGCACTCATTGGTATTCTCCAGAAATCGTCAAATTGTTATTTTGATTTAGTTCAAGAAGTCCACAGATATTTTTCACATACAAACCCGCATTTAATCCCCCATTTAAACCCGCTAGAGGATGATAGATAATTTAAAAACCTAAAACAGGTAAGTAACAATGATTTCACAAACTAACTAACAAGATAACTTATAGTTAGGAAGTATGATAATTTGTTTATACAATTTTGGACTTCATATTAGGTACGAGGTATTTGTTAAAAGGTCAAACAAGGTTGAATTTACAAACCTATTTTTTCTGGATGCTCACTCACTCTATCTAAGAAACACCCATCCCATTTTCAAGATGTTTAGCTGATTGAGCTGTGCGTTGTTCGTTAGTCAGACGGTCAATCCGATTTTGCTTTTATATACTCCAATAATGTTTAGGTATTACGTAAAGGACATTTAACTAAATTTATAATTATACGCAAGTAGGTATAATTAAGGAGCACGGAAAAGCTCTGCCCAACTTAACACACCAAGTGGCGGTTTTTTTTTTTTCTTTTTTGCTGTATTCCGTGGGATTATAAATCCACCCTGAGGAGTTAAGGGTGTTGGTTGACTCGTTTATGAGGTAATTTTTTAATGAGACGACGAGAAGACGGGTGTGTGGCAGACGAGAAGACGGATTACCTGATGGTAAGCAATTGCTGCCGTCCGGTAAGCGAATACCCGCGACGCCAGTAAAGTCAATGCGCTATCAACATTTTAACTCCCCTTAGCGAACTCTAGCTCTACTCTAGCTCACTTAGAGAATTACAGCGCAGGCGCTGTTGCACCACGCCGGTTTTTTGTATGAATGTAAAAAATAGGATATGATAAATTTGAATCTCGCTCCAACTTGGCTGGTTCACTACCGTGTACCTACCCCTGAGCCGCGTACCTATATATAGAGCGCAATCATCGTCATTAGGATCACAAACAATGGGTGGAAACATGATAATTTTGGTGGCCTTGGCGTTGATGCGATATGGTAAGTAGATTTTATGCGATTATCTAAAATATGCGCCAATTTTAATATTATTAATGTAACCGTAAAATAACATGCACCGCCAACTAAAAACGCAATTTAGGTAAATTCTTGACCCAATATTTAGAATTCACGCGTCCAAAATTGTATAATAACTAATAAGCATGTAATATTTTTTCGTCTGGTTGAAAGCCTTTATACCTAGTACGAGAGCCGAAATGCGGGACTTTTCCAGTCATTTTAGCGCGTCAGCTGATACATGAGCGTATGAGATACCTGCTGAATGTGAGCCATATAAAAAGTCGATTGTAGAGCCAGCCGAGCAGATTTAAAAAATCGATCGATCGATCGTTCGAGTAGCCACTCGAGTATTTCATTAAATTTATATTTTTAATTTGTGTATGTTTGTCAGCGTCGGGGTCAGCGCACAGCGAGTGCGGCGGCGTGCTGGCGCGCACGGAGGCGGGCTGGGTGTGCGGCCAGGAGCGCGCGGCGGAGAACGGCGCACCCTACGCCAGCTTCCGCGGCATCCCCTACGCCAAGCAGCCGCTCGGGGAACTCAGGTTTAAGGTGGATTATCCAAGGCTTATGCTTTAAACAGTAAAGATCTTGTAACTACGTATCTTAACGATTTAGATAATGAAGACAGCAGGAATGGAGAAAAAAAAAACGTTGAGCAACGCAAGGCAAAAAAGTAGCGCTTGTACTATTTCGTCGAGTGAGTGAAGGTACCGCAGGATCCGTTCGGGGGGAAGGGGAGTTTTCGCCCCCCGTCTCGCCTAAATGATACTACATACTAAGTTCTTAACAGTCGTGGGTCAGGGGTGTAAGGACCATTCTTATTAATTATATTGTTTGTACAGGAATTGCAGCCGGCCGAGCCTTGGGAAGGCGTCCTCAACGCCACCATCGAGGGTCCAGTCTGCTACCAGCACAACGTGTTCTTCGGGCCGTTTATGGCTCCGCAGGGCACCAGCGAGTCCTGCATCACCGCCAACGTCCACGTGCCCATGGGCGCTCTGCCCCAACCTGGAGAGGAGCCGACAACTGGGGGACTACCGGTAGATACCTTTCTATAAATATTTCAACACACGAACGCGCAACGAGATTGCAGCCGTTCTAAAAGGCGGACCAACGACCTGATGACGATCGCGGGAGGCCATTTAATAGAACCCATCAGTTTTGATAATGTCCAGAGCGTCAGATCTAAACGTTTCACTGTTTCATCAGATATAACTTAACAACATTTTTAAGAATCCGTATGGTAAAAGTAACCCTTATAAATTCCTCATGTCCGTCGGTCTCTTCATCCGTATGTCACAGTTTTTCACAGATTTTTCCTAAACTATACGACCATTGAAACTTAGATGTATTTTGTGATCCGCTTTAAGATTTTCATACAAACATTTGCGCTTCTCCTTACAGGCAGAATAGATAGGTATGTAGGTTATACCAAATTTTATAACAACTTATAAATTGTATTCTTGGAAATAAATAATTGATTGATACAGTCAAAGAACTAGATTTCTTCAAAATGATAAAATCGTATCGTTATTTTAAGAATATCTAAGATTTGATTATTTACATTAATCATGCAAATCACTTCAACTTAATAACAGGACGTATTAGCAGCAAAAAAATACCAACTGTCATTAGGTACTGAAGACCCTAATAACAAATGACGAGGCCTTTTGCGAGACCCTTTTATCTCATTATTGAAGACAAACTAACAATGAGTATAATGCGAGACCGGTTTATCAAATAATTACCCAAAACATTACGAGTAGTATAACGACTGAGTTTGATGGCGCATTCGGTAGTGACTCCGCCTCATACGCCAAAGGTCATGGTGTCGATTCCTACTCAGGACAAACATTCGAGGTGATGAAAACTTGTTTTGTTCAGTGTCGCAGATACATTTTATGGTATCTATTTAATTAAGTGTATTAGATTAGTACCTAAATACGTATTTGTGGTTCCCACATTGATTTTCACACCTCTATAACCAACCTTAAAATAGTAGTACTTATGTATATGTGATTTGGTTTGGTAATTCGGTAATTCCCTTAAGCAGATACCATTATAATTATACAAACTTTACAGATTTTGAATGATGATAAAGAAGACCATGAGTGTCAATGAAAGTTCGCGTCATCGCACAAGGCGTAAAACCTTTAGATAAACGAGCAGTGCAATACAATCTGAGATTTTTATAATTAAAACTAGTAGCCCTCACTTCGCTTTGGGGCATTAGTTCCAAATTGTTCCAATGGATGGCGCTGGGCGTCGATTACATCGCGCTAGTGTTTCGTATTTTCGGTTTACTTATAAGCCTTGTCGTTTTCCATAGAAGTTATCTCTTTATAAATAGTACTAGTATAAAGAAGATGTCTTTATTATCCGACTTCAAAAAGGAGAGGGTTCTCAATTGGTCTGAATGTTCCTTTTGTTAGATCTTCGTGTTCTACCACGGGGGCGGCTGGGCGTGCGGCTCCGGGGACTCGGACGTGAACGGCCCGGAGTTCATGCTCGGCAGGGACGTCATCGTCATCACCTTTAACTACAGGTTGGTGAACAACTTCTTCAGGCAATGTCATGTCAAGGTCATGAAAACTAGCTACAGCCTCGTTGGCAGATTCTAAATAGGCGTCCGCGTCTTTGAGTCTATACTTTTTGGTAATTTAATCACAAAATAGCACATAATCAGTTTCCAATTACAATGTAAATCTAACTTTAATGGGCTTGATTACAATAAGTATCTTATACTCGAATTTTACAGGCCTAATTAAATACAATCGCAAGTTTTTCTAACCTAGGTAAGTAATTTATTAAAGGTAGGTTATCTCGAAATTTCTACGCTTAGAATTTGAAATAGGTAAGGAGTGTTATTCTGCCTCTGCAAAATAAAATAAATGTAGAATTAATCGATAACGAGACAGCATATCATTTGTTATCGGTGATGATGATTGCTATTATATAACCGAGGATGTTACATACATACAAAATCATCTTAGCGTGTCTTCCTTTCAAGGAGCCAAGGGTCCGTCTTTCTGCTACACGTCGACTTGGAACGGCTTTTGGCTCCATAGTGGTGTACTGTTGTTAAATATTCCCACATCCGCAGGCTTGATGTGCTAGGGTTCCTGTCGCTCGGGCACCGCCAAGATCCCCGGCAACAACGGCCTCCGCGACGCCATCACGCTGCTGCGCTGGGTGCAGCGCAACGCGCGCCGCTTCGGGGGGAACCCCGACGAGGTCACGCTGGCCGGCGAGAGCGCGGGCTCCAACAACGCGCACTGGCTGTCCCTGTCGCCGGCCGCCAAGGGACTCTTCAAAAGGTACAGTGCTATTGGTTACTTTATTCTATAGGTCTTCAAACAATTTCCCTGGGCTTAAATTTGGGATCTAACTATACACTGATGTCGGAATAGTCTATGTAGAAATCGGTGTTTCGCCATATGCCTTTTTTTTGTAAGAATACATACTAACTTGTAAGGTTGCTAAAGCGTTGCTTTTTTTTCAGAGTCTGGTTGATGAGTGGGACTGCCATTCCAGGCATCCAGGTCACCGCTCCCGCATATGCGCAACAACTCGCCACTTCATACCTCGAAATCCTCGGCTTAAGTGGCCTGGACTACGACACCGTGCATGACAAGCTCGTCCAGATGGACATAGAAACGCTCTACAATGCTAGTAGCCAGTTCCTCCCTCTGACTTTTACCACCTTCATGCCGGTCCAGGAATCCCCATTGCCGGGAGTAACCGCTATTATACCAGAAGATCCGGAGACGATGTTGGCAAACGGAAACGGCGACGACATCCCACTAGTTGCCGGATACAACAGCAATGAGTGCCAAGCTTTCCACTTTAGACTGATTGATATAAATATAGTTAATCGTAGCCAAGAGAATCCAGTGAATGCATTACCTCCTCAATTGCCATTTGTGTTGCCTGAGAGTGAAACAGCAGCGATAGCAGAAAAAGTGAAAGAAAAATACTTTGGCGATGAATTGACGTTAGAAAAATACAAAAAGGTTTGTGCCGATTTGCAAATGGCCGAGCCGACCCTGAGGTTCGTCCGAGAGCGCGCGGCGCGCGGCGGCGCCCCGGTGTACCTGTACAAGTTCTCGTACGAGGCCGTGCACAGTGTGATCAAGCAGGTCTTCGGTATCGAATACTCAGGCGCCGCACATATTGAGGACCTCAACAATATATTGAAGGTTAACTCCATTCCTGTTCCACCGAGTACTGCTGATGATAACATGAAGGAATGGATGTCAGGTCTTGCTGTCAACTTCGTAAAAACCGGGTAACACTTTATTGTATTAGTGTCATTCGTCAAATTCTAATTTAGCATCACGTTATGAATGTCTGACATATTTTCCTCTTCCAGTGCCCCATCGCTGGACAACTCCTGGCCGCCTCAAGCAGGGGGAGAGCCGCTGAAGTACTACGACATCGTCACGCCTTTCGAGTTCAATTATATTGAAGTGAGCGACGAAGATAACGCCATCGGTGACGTATATGACATCGAAACATAATTACCTATATTACTATGATAAATTGCTTGTGTCACTTACAGTGAGATTTGTATACGTAAATAGTTTTAAGTAATATTGTTATGTGTACATGACGCCGTTGTAATTTATAAATTTGGAAGTAAAATAAATGCAATTGAATGAATTAATGTTTTTTTGTTTCCCTATACAGGCTGTATCTGTGAACATTTACATTGACGTGTTTTTTAATGGAGATAGTTGTAGGGATGGAGAGGTAACATAACGCTACTTTTTGCCCATTTCTCACCCCTCATTTTAGGGAAGTGGGGGGCGCGAGCGAAGCCGCAGGCAAAAGCTAGTATTAGATAAAAATTAACAAGTCACGTGACAGACTGCTTAAAACTTCAAATTGTTTTATGCGAATTTCCAAAACTCATGAACAAATGTTGTTGAGAATGGTTGGTAGAAGACTTTGTCGAAGGGTTGCAAACGTTTATTATAGATAAACCCTGTATATATTCCCCCGCCTCGTTGGTCTAGTACAGTACCGGGCTTTGATTTCGGGGCCTGGGTTCTAATCCCGGGTCGAGAAAAAGTATGTTTCAAATTTTTCGAACATGGTTTTGCGATCACCAATCCACATTAGACAAGCATGGTGATTAAGCCAAATCTTATCATAGTAGGGCATAAGTAAGCCGATGATTAATTTCTATAATGTTGAGTTTTCTAATATATGTAATATTTTAAACTGATCCAAACTAAGGTTTCTCTTGTGCTATGGAAACCAAGAACAAGGTACCACTTAATTTATATACTTATAATGTTAAATAATTACATTTAACTATTATCAGATTAATTAATTTCCATAGGAATAGTTAATCTAAATTAACTAACCCTAGCAATTTAATTAATATTAATGCTTAAGTAACTCTTGTAATAGTTTGAATTAGCAATTAAAACACAGGCAATCCTGGTTCAGGCAAAATAACATACTTTCGTAATAGGGTACTTGACTATTTTTTTTTTATGTGTTTAATCAAAAGACCCCTCTATTAAAGAAACATTGTTGAAAGAATTATTTGATTCTGATTTGAATTACCTGAGATATCACAACTTTAAGAGCACATATTTTACGCGGGCCCAAAAACGTTCTATACAAATGGCTACTAACATGTGACGTCACACGCTGGTATCTTGTATGCGCGTCTAGCAAATTTTGTTTGGTAGCTATATCAAATGTTTCGTTTATGTACATAGTTTTATAATAAAAGTTTGTGTTTAATGTGTGGGTAGTTCAATGATATAATTATTATTATAATATTATAAACTTTAAAAATAGACTTGCCCATGAAACTTTGAATGCTCACAAAACCAGCTAGACGTTATATTTTTAACTGAAAATTGTGGCTATTGGTTCTTATTTACCAATATTTTGGTAAAGTATCAATATTTTTTACTACATCGATATTAGTCAACTACCCTATTGTGTTGTTTGTTACATCTTTATCTTTGAGTCCCGACGAAAACATAGAGCCAAGTACATACTTGTAAATTCAGGAAGTACGTACCTAGGACTGTCATGAATTCATTAACAAAATACTTGATCATTCTCATTATATTGGTGAATAACGGAATTTATTAGTCTAAATTTCCATTTTTTACCCGCTAGATAAACTCTGAGCACGTCCCTTCACCCAGAAATCAGACTTATAACCTTTATAATATACTAAGCCCTGACTGGCCCGATGGCGCATATGGTGGTCTGACTCTGCGTCACACGCCAAAGATCGTAGGATCGATACCCACCCTGGACAAATATTCGTGTAATGAAGACTTGTGATGGTCTAGCGTGGTAATATGTGTATGTATTTAAGTTTTTTATTTATTATTCCTCAGGGTCGCGGGAATCTTTTGGACGAGGGTGGCACAGGACCGATCTGTGTGGAGAGTATTGGGGGAGGCCTATATCCAGCAGTGTACGCGCTGAAATGATTGACGATTCCTCTGTCTGATGTCCGTAACACAAGTGCCATAGTACGGCCTAATAGATAGTGACCTAACTAGTTCAATATTATGTGGGATGGGATGTTGAAAAAAAAAAATATGATGGGACGTTGAAAAAAAAATTTCAACACCTACTCAGATCAGATTACTAAATTTTCAGTTCACATCATACAAAATCTTAAAAGCCCGTCATATCACACAAAGCATTGATCAGTCTTTTCGAACTTGGCTTGTTTTACCGTGCAACTAGATTGGATTCACCTTAGTCTAGGAAGGTATATAAAGGCCAATGTGATAACGACACATTAAATTGATTATAACAATAATGGTGAATCACTACCAAACTGCTCTGGTGGCGGTAGCCGTGCTGGCGGGCTGGGGTGAGTTTATTTTATCCTAAATTCCTTTCTTTTTTTTACCTATATATTTGTTTTAATTATCGTGTGTTAAGACTTGCCATTGGGCGAGATATCAAAAACCAACTTAACGAAAATAAAATGCAGAGTGCACTGTTTAATTCACCTTTACGACAAAGACGAAGGTTAAGCATTTACAACACAATAAATATATTTTTAGAGTTAGGTTGCGCTTCCACCATTCGCTCGGATGTGTATCGGTGAAACGTTTGAAGCGTTTTCAGCAAAATGTGTAATACATACTAACTTAGAAATGGTTTTTAGATGATGTAGTGCTTAATTTTTGGACATATTAATTGGTGCAATATTCAATCATTCTTCACATTTCGTCATTTCAGTATCTGGGTCAGTACCCACATCGGCCAGCAAATGTGAAGTGTTAGCGCAAACCGAGTCAGGATGGGTGTGCGGCTCGCGGCGCGTGGCGCACAACGGCGTGCCTTATGCCAGCTTCCGGGGGGTTCCCTACGCGAAGCAGCCTCTCGGCGAACTCAGGTTTAAGGTAAGGATGACCGAACATTTTGAAATCACGCCATGGTAATGCCGTTTTCATTGAGGGTGCCCAGAGGCCTCCTAATCCACTATACTCCTAATACACCCTCTGTGGCTTTGAAGATTCATTGAATCCTTAGACTGGCACGAAGTCTGACTCTATGAGAAGGATCTAGAACATTAACTTGAGATACGAGATCAAAGGAGGACCAGTCAAATGCTTCTTAATTTTTTCGGTTGTCTCCATAAAAATATTGCGCAATTCAATTTGCTAATAGGCATTATTAACATTATAAAGACGTATAATATCAACAGGAACTCCAGCCCGCTCGGCGTTGGCGCGGCATTTTCAACGCAACCGTTGAGGGACCAATATGCCCGTACCACGACATCTTCTATGGGCCCTTGTTGGCCCCCCAGGGCGTCAGCGAGGCCTGCATCCACGCCAACGTGCACGTCCCCTTGCACGCACTCCCGCGTGGTACGAACAGCCCGCGGAAGCCCCGAAGGTTGCCTATTCTAGTGTACATCCATGGAGGCGGCTGGATCTGCGGCTCAGGCGATTCTGATGTCAACGGACCAGAGTATCTGGTGGGCAAAGACGTGATCGTGGTCACTTTTAACTACAGGTAAGAATTTAATTGCGGTTTGTAGCTGCGGTGTGTAACTCGCTTCCTTCAAGGAGTTATTCCACTGTATCGCTATCGTTTAGCACCCGAGTAGCTGGGTTACGCAAATGGACGTCGTAATAATTACTGGCTTTTGGGTTGGCTGTGTGTAAAAGTTCATTCGGCGAGATAGCACCATTGTGAGTGAAATATTGTTATAGACTCAGTGTAACTCTCTAACAATTTACTTAAATTAGTGTGAAATCTTGAGTTAAATCATGCCATTTACATCTTGTCATGTTCGGTGTTAGGCCCTGGTGGCTTATAATGAAGTCGTCCCGTAACGAATGAGAATATACCTGTCGAGCGTGAAAGGGACGAAACTTGACCAGTCGTAACGCCCGCTTCAAATTAGGCCATCTGGTGTCAATTCTGAACTGTTACCTACACAGATTGGATGCATTAGGGTTCCTATCCCTGAACACCACGAAGGTCCCGGGGAACCGAGGGCTTCGCGACATGGTGACGCTACTGCGCTGGGTGCAGCGCAACGCGCCGCGCTTCGGAGGAGACCCTCGCGCCGTGACCCTGGCGGGGCAGAGCGCCGGCGCCACCAGCGCGCATCTGCTGGCCTTGTCTCCTGTCACGCGGGGACTTTTCAACAGGTACGAATACTAATCCAAAATAATATCTAGTCGTAAGGGGAGGACGTGCAAACGGATTACCCGATGGTAATAAGCTAACCACCGTTCATGGACATCTGCAAAACTACAGGAATCAGTGTGCCGTAGGTCTTTTAAAAAGGGTTTTTTTCTTAAAGATTTTTGTAGGCAGGCGGTTATGAAATGCAACAATTCAATATTATAACATATATGTACTTTATTGCACAAAAAGTTTTCTTACCTACATAGCTTAGCAACATAATCTATCTGCCTATTTTTTTTATCAATATGGCTATTTTGATATTATCGTTGTTATTTTTTAACAGATGTGATTTTGGTAAAGCGTTATAATCAATATAAAAATCTGTTACGCCAAAATGGTCTATGATCTTCAAATAAATAATAAAAGGTAATTACTTGGACAAAACCACCTCATTCCGTACCCTGCATGTTGATTTCAGAGTATGGCTGATGAGCGGCACAGCAATCCCGAGTTACTACACCACTTCCCCTAAGTTTACCCAGCAAGTGACGGACTCCTACCTCACCATCCTGGGCCTGAACGGCACCGACCTGGACACGGTCCACGACCGGCTCGTCCGGATGCCCATCGAAGTGCTCCACAACGCCAGCGGCCTGTTGCTGGCGCAGTTCGGAATCACTACTTTTGTGCCGGTAGTGGAATCTCCTCTGCCCAACGTCACTGCTATGGTGACGGATGATCCGGAAATTTTAATAGCAAATGGGAACTGGGAACGACATTCCACTAGTCATCGGTTTTACCAGCGACGAATGCGAGACAAACAGACCGAGATTGACTGAGATAAATGCTGTGGAACTTTGTAATAGTAATCCGCTGATGGCTTTGTCTCCTCACTTCATTTATACGTTGCCACTGGAGATGACAAGTGCGATGGCAGAGAAGGTGTCCGCGCGGTACTTCGGGGGTGAGGCGACGATGGACAAATTCATAAGCCTGTGTACTGACACGTACTTCAAGTACCCCGCGCTGAGGGTGGCGCGCGCGCGGGCGGCGGGGGGCGGTGCGCCCGCGTTCCTGTACCGGTTCGGGTACGAGGCAGAGCAGGGTCCGTTCAGGCAGGCCTTCAACCTCAGCTTCGCGGGCGCCGGCCACGCCGAGGATCTCACCCACGTGCTCAAGGTCAACTCCTGGCCGCTTGAGGAGACCAGCTTGGACAACAGCATGAAAGAATGGCTATCCGATATGGTTGCTAACTTTGTGAAGAAAGGGTAATATAACATGTTCCTTTTTGTCATAAATACTGGTAGTCATTTCTATTTTTGTACACATATAGTACTTATATCTATTTGAACGGATGCGATAGTAATTTCAGTAATTTGCTACATACTCGTAATAGATATTGATCAGGATATTTTGGAATGATTTTATATCTGTGTTATTGTGAGTCAACCATAAAATATAGACCTATACTGTCGTGGGATATTTTTTACATAATTTTATGTAGAACATTTCTGTCATGTATGATTTCTATGTAGCTTTAACCATTAAGGCTACACAAGCGACGAAAGTTTAAAAAATGGAGTAACATCTCCCGCTTTCCTAACATTTCCCTTTGCTGCTTGCTCTGCTCCTATTGATTATAGCGTGATGAAAAGTATACTATAATATGGGGAGTTTGAATAAACGAACGAAGTTTTCTATAACGGATACAGGCAGACAAAAATTTTACTGATTGCATTTTGGCATCAGTATCGATCACTAATCTCTCCCTGATAGTTATTTTGAAAATATATTTCAGGTACAGAATTGACCTCTCTACATTATTATTTATTATAAGTATAAATAGATTATAGAAGCAACTGAACTTATAGTAAAATTATTAAACTTGTTGTCATAATTATTACTTTGAATATTTTTTTGTTGTTGTAGAGAACCGTCTCTTGACAACAGCTGGCCACAGAGCTCAGGGGACCTGCAGTACAACAACATCGTTCTCCCCCCAGGAGCACCAGGTCATCGGGCTGACGAGCGAAGACAAGGACATGATGGAGTTCTTCGACACCTTGGCCGACCTCTAACACAGCCACTACCTTTCCAATAATAGTGGATACGTCACCGTACAATGACCCGAATCGTGTTAATCAATTTTCTAGCAAGTAAGGGTGCGTTTCTACAGAAGCGGACCTGCGTGGAGTTGAGCGGAGACTTATAAAAATTGACCAATCACATTGCTTATCAGAGATGGGATGTGTATTTTGAGTACCTAACGTGATTGGTCAATTTTTACAAGTCTCCCTCCGCTCAACCCTACGCAGCTCTGCTTCTGCGGAAACGCACCCTAAAGCAACTTTCGGAAAATAATGAACTGCACTTGTACTATATTAGATGAAGGTGGTTAGGTCTATTTTTCGAAAGTTGGTTATTTATTGGTTCTAACCTATTTTTTGAAAAAAGCATCTTTAGTTATTTTCCGGAAATTGATCTAACGGTTTGAACTATTTTCTGGTAATAAATACTTCAGTGAGATTGTACGGAACTGGACGAATAATTTTCTGGCCCAAAGTTCATACGATAAATTGGAAATACGATTCATATCTTGTAAATATTGAGATTATTGTAAATATAAATATTAGATAAATAATACGCTTATCAATTGTCTCCTAGATACACCTATCTTCCTAAACTATCTATTGGTAGCATCAATAGGTTATACATTACCGTTTAAGATAATATATACTGCGTAAAAGATTATATTGCGACGACGTTATCTGGATATTTAAAATGTAAGTACGTATTTTTGCTATTAGTCCGGCGGTGAAGGGAAAACGCAACGAGGATACGCGTAGTCAAGACGACAAAAAATTAGCAAGTGTATTTTGTTCAGCTATAATTATATTAAACTCGGCAAACAGCGACGGCCTTTCGGTCAGCTTTGGTATGCTCTTTACGAGACGATCCTCCTCCAGTCTCGGAAGTAATAAGGCCTCTACTGATGTACGGCTGTGAGGCTTGGATGCTAACTTTAAAAGAAGAGCAGAAACTCGTGGCGGAAAGAAAGGTCCTACGCAAAATTATGCGTTCAGTAAAAGCACAAGAAGACGAGAAAATAAGTTTGATTCTACTTACCAGTGTGCCGTGCAGAATGTTGGACGTGTAACTCTGACAAAATAACTTACCTGAAAACAGATACAAATATATATTAAAGGAGTTAAAAATACTGTAGCTAGCTAATTGGCTTAAACATCCCTTAGAAAGTTTTTTTATGTGATTTGACATGCCACCTATGTAAGGAGTAAGTGACCACCACATTCGCATGGTCCTTCCCGCCTTCTTGACATAAGGACCAGCTGGTCTTGTCATACAGACAGATCATCTTATTGTAAGCGATTGCCGCCGCCCATGGACACCCGCAACACTTAGCCGCTCTGTGTCGCAATTAAGCTCGGGCTGGAGACCTATTTTTGAATTGTCGTCTCACTAAAAAACCGGCCAAGTGCGAGTCGGGCTCGCGCAAAAGGGTTCCGTAGCAGCATCTCAAAAACTATAAGAGATACTTTGATCAAACCAAAAATCGTTGAAAGAGTTAATTAGCATGCATCACCTCTATTTTTTTTAGAATTTTATACCCCGTAGTTATAAAAATAGAGGGGGGGGGACATACTTTTTACGACTTTGAGAGCTGATATCTCAAAAACCGTTCACTTTAAGAAAAATGTTTTTTAGAAAACTTTATATCATTTTAAAAGACCTTTCCATTGATACCCCACACGGGTATGTACACACGGCAGCACATCAGGTTACCCATTATACATAACTATAACTACGACGCATCAGTTGTGTAAGAAAGAAAGTCGCTTTGATATTATTGGTGGATTTTCTACAGTATGCCTAAATTAGCCAATGGTTGATCTGACATAAGCTGAGCGCCAATAGAATGGTTTCATCGATGGTAAGCCACACCGCCTGCGCGTACGTTAGAGATGGGACTCAAATCGATAGCTAAAACTAGGATCGAGTTGACGCGTAATTCGAATCATCGCATCGATTTGAATATTACTAATTGACTTTTTCCAAAAAGTCTTGACTTTCAAATAATCCCCAAAAATTATACAACGACTACCTTCACCAGAATGAGTGTATAAACTTTTGACTATACCTCATTCTTCACAAAAAAAATGCACAACATACCTACCCTATAATGCCGACTCGCGGCGCGAGCGGTCATCGAGTCGAGTTTTCACCGTCACGATTCAAATCGAATGTGGTTCGAGTCCTATCACTAGGCTAAGATTGTCACTTCAAATAGAGCAGTTATCAAAATTTAAAATTTTATCTATCTTAAATTGAATAAATCTGTTTCATTGAAAATGGCGCCTCAACTCTCAAGAGTTGAAAGGGAGCGAATAATTGCGCTTAGAAGAAGTGGTTACAGAGTAAAGGATATTTGTGACCAAACTGGCGTAACGGTGAGTTATTTTATTTTGTTCTATTTATTAAAAAATATAGCTTTAGAATCATCATCATCATCAGCTTGTCTCAGTCCACTGCTGGACATAGGCCTCCCCCAATGTTCGCCATTTCACCCTGTTTGGCGGTGTGAAGATTGTGTTTACGAGAGTGAAAGATGCGGATTTTATGACGATGAAAGTGAATACACAGAAGATGATGTGAGTGAATGTTGTAAGAGCGGCGAGGATGTAGATGTTGATGGATGTTTGCACGAGGAGCCAGAAGTGAGCACGACTGAACAGCTATCTGAGTCGGAAAGTGAGTTAGGCGAAAAATCCAAAGAGAGCATGAGCGTGGAACTTGAACAGCAGCTGGAAGATAAAAACATTCAGCGAACAAAGATTTAAATCATAGATATGCCTTCGCCATACTTGGACCGCGCCGATTTGAGTCGAAGCTCAAATAACCTAGTGTAACTCAACTGGGATTAGCGCGTTATAGTTGCCGTTTGCACACGGTGACAGTTGGACGATACAGCTGCCTGGATTTTTGACAGGAAAAAAGCACTCAAATGCCTTCATGTGCCTTTTTATTGTGCAAGAAAAATACTACAAATTCAAATAAAGCGAATGGTGTAACATTTGACTCGTAAGTATTTATATTTTATCAATTATTCAATTTATTTTATTTTGTTGACAAAACATCAAAGTCTGATCGGCCAACGCGTGACAGAGAGAGAGATTGGCAATTAATGTGAGACAAAAAGAGACAACATCATTATCTCGGTGACCAATATACTTTGACCCGCTGTAGTACTCGGAACTCAGTTGATAACAGCTCATTTGTTAATGGTTTACAATAACCGAGAAAAGTACGGTAGCGACAGCGGTTTCGATAGGCATTGTATTAATAGCGGTCAGATATAAAATAGCAATTTTATTTCGACTAGAAATCAATAAACATGCGAATAATTATTACGTATTATTTTTAAGTGAACGTTTATTGTTTTAGATTTCCGCGTTTAAAAGAAAAATGTATCAAAGTTATCCAACGGGATCGAAGGGATGAATACTGGTTAACTGGACAATTTAGTCGTTCACAAAAGTTATGTTGATAAAATGTAAGTCCGTTATTGGTGTAAGAAAAATATGTTTACTGTAATTATTATATTTAAGAGCTGTGGATTTTGTAAGAATAAATAAATAAATAAATGAATTTGCTCTTCTCGTTTCAAAGAAAATGATTTATGTTTGATTTTCCTAGGTCTTCTAGGTCGTAAAGTTACAAGTATTATATTTGTGTTTCTTCTGTTGTCTTATTCTATAACACAAGTGCTTAACTTAGCTTAAGCTATTTAGTACGGAGTCAGGACATTAAATCTGGGGTTGTGTTAATTTATTAATTAATTATTAAATTATAGTAAATATACTCATAATTTTTCTTAAGGAATAGTAGGGCAAAGGCCTTTATCATAGAAGTCAAGTCATAGCTACTATGATGGGATTAGGCATAGTCACCACCCTTTATTCGGTTTGGTGATCAAACCCGATCAAATAGATAAATGTAGTGTAACATTTAGAAATAAAATATCCTATAAGTAAAATTGCTTTTAAATTTAGGAATTGTTTTATTTTTAGTTCCCAGTATGAAAATTTTGCTGACCGTAATTTATCCTCATAGGCAGTGACTTTCGATGACACGCACACGTCATGTCATCAAAATATTGCCTCGTTTTTGGGTGTCAGGGCATATCTATGATTTAAATATTTGTCAGCGAAGTTATAATCATTCAGACGTTGTGATGATCGATGACATTAGTGTCAAGCCTTTGGAAACAAAAATGCCAACGAACGGTGATGACAGAAATGACAGCAAAATAAAGAAAAATAACGACGAAGAAGTTTTGATCGAAAAAGCCGAAAGAAGTTTGCAGTCTACGACGGATAACAAGAGGACGTTCCGCAGGACAAGGAGGAGGGGTAGGCAGAAGCGAAAGAGGACACCAGCCGATAGTAGGTGGCGTGGAGCTAAATTTAAAGAGTTAGCGGTAAAAGATTATATGAAGAGGAAGAAATTTTTTGATGCGTATGTTTTTATTAAGATGTGTTTTATGTTATGTTGATTTTTATAAAGTTGTAAACAGTTTTTAAGGTGTATGGAAGAGCAGTATGAGAGCAGTATGAGGGCATACTGAATGCAGAATGGCCGAGTGTGGTATGGGCGATCGGTAGATGTATGATATGGAACGTGTAAAGAACGATGTTTGAATTAGGATGACGTGTGAGAGTGAGGGAGAAGACGAATGGCCGCGGACGACGGAAGATGTAAAGATGGGAAGAATATTATTGTTAAATACAAGAAGATATACTAAAACGGTTTCCTTGCCCCACCATCCTACATTAATTAATTTATTTATTACTCATTTTTGTTTATTATATATAGGTACTGCATAGTTTTAACTGCTTTATTCAACGTGACATATATATAGTATGATCAAAGTTGGAGACGAACAATTGCTTTAAAAACTTTGCTGCTACCTTCTTTGCACACCTGCATATATAATAATACCTAAGTATTGTAAACATTTATTTAAAGTGATGCAACCGAACAATTACCTTCACAATAGATAATTTTTATCAGAGAGATTAAAACTTAAACGACATTGTCCGTAAAAAAGTGTTTAAATTAGTTTTAAAGTTACATATTTAGACAATTTCCTTTGTTGTAGATTTCAATGGACACCGTGCCGCGGAGATTAAAAGAAGCCGGAAAAAAATGTCGCCGCTCGCAAATTTTTAACAAATTACCACAAACCCTTGTTGATTTACCCATACATAAATTTAAATCTCAAGTTAAATCTTATTTGATGGCAAATGCCTATTACACAGTTGAAGAATACCTAAATGACAAGAATTTGTGGAAATTGATAAACTGTTCACCTACACTGTGTTATAAAATGTTAATTTTATTAAATTCTTCAAAAATTTTATGATTAAAATCTGAAAAGATTTAAGTTCTACTGAGTTTCTTCTGATTCTTCTCGGTGGAATAATAACCTTCCGAATAAGCGGTAGGTAGATTATAAAATTTGACATTCATAAATGGACGCAAATAAGCAATAGTGTGTTAACCCACATGACTGTCATTCCGAGAAAATGGCGTTTGAAAATTCAGAACAAGTTTTAAATACTCTGTATGGAGATTTTTGAAAAGTTGGACATGTTTGATGATAAATAAAGTTAATTACTTTATTTAACTCATTTTATAAATATAGTCGTTATTGCGAGAAAAGACAGATTTTTTTATAGCAAAACTTTCTATTGCTTATTTACACCTTGTACGGGTTAGTGACCGCACAATAGGTATAATGTCGATGACTCAGAATTTATGTCAATAACGCGGTTATAATTATTGTTTACCTACGTCTGGTTAGTTAGCTTTTAATATCTACTTATGAATAAAATCAGTGTTTGATCGACTATCATTGGGTTTGTTTCGCACATTAACTTTCCCTCATCTCTCACTCATCTTCTAACTGTAGGTAAACACACTACACACCTAATAAAACATTTTAAGAGACATAGAATGTTATGACATGTAAATAACCAATTGAACTTGGTAGATTTTTTTAAATGCGTTAAGTGCTTTGAAACACTTTTGTAAAATTAAAAACCGTTGCAGTTGTTGAGTAGGTTTAAGAAACAAATCATGTCTCTTGAGTTGTTTTTGAATATTGTAAAAAGTATTTGAGCGGATAGTTTAACACTTAACTTATCCGCTACCTAAAAGATCATTCGCTACTCCATGACCGACAATATGGTTTTAGACCGAAACTTCCGGGTTACGGCCCTGAAACCTCGCTTATATGCGATTGGGTTGCGGGATTTTTGGTGGGTTACAGGATTCGTGTCCTTCGGAAAACATCGTGAAGAAACCTGCACGTCTCTGAAACGTGTAACCGTGAATCATTATCAAAGCGTGCCCCGGACTCCGAAGCGACCGCTTTGGACGCAACCGGGAATAACACGCTGAGATGTGGTGACTCTAGTCTCAATCGTAAAACGTGCAAAAGATACTTTTACGAACGTTTACAAATCATCTGTCGTAGGTATTCCTAAAAAAAATCTTTAGGATAATAGTTGTTTGGTCGAATGTTTAAGGCCGTATTTTTAATCGCACACTTGAAGGTAGAATTTTATTTAGCATAATTTTCTTATCCAAATTTTAATTTTGCATATTTTCGTTTAGCATAATTATCGTTTATTTAGTCGAAATGTTATTGAGTAGAATTTCACTTGGCATACTATGAAGAAGGCAGAATTTCATTTAGGATAATTTTATTATTAAGTCGAACTATTATTTGGTAGAATTTCACTTGGCATACTTTGAATGACAAAATTTTATATAGGATATTTTAATAGCATATCGCTCTTTACAATAGTATACTTATGATCCTACTATACTATTATAAAGGCGAAAGTTTGTAAGTATGGATGTATGGATGTTTGTTACTCTTTCACGTAAAAACTACTGAATGGATTTGAATGAAACTTTACCACAATATAGCTTATACATCAGAATAACACATAGGCTACAATTTTTGAGGTTTCTACTAACCTGAAGTCCACGCGAACGAAGTCGCGGGCAAAAGCTAGTTTAATATTATATTACTGTAATATATCCTACTACTATTATAAAGGCGAAAGTTTGTAAGGATGTATGGATGTTTGTTACTCTTCACGTAAAAACTACTGAATGGATTTGAATGAAACTTTACCACAATATAGCTTATACATCAGAATAACACATAGGTTACAATTTATAAAAATACATTGTGTGGATTGTCCAAAATATGACGGTAAGTGTCAATAATTAACCCCACGCGTACGAAGTCGCGGGCGGCCGCTAGTATTAAATTAAAATTGTAATATTTATTATAATAAAATTGAATATTACTGTTTTGTCAAAAACGAATCGCTGCATAACCGACTCCACGTAGTCTTGTCTGCCCTACCCCTAGATGTAATACAACCCCGCGTAAGCGCGGAGGGGTGAGGCGGCCCGCGTACTGAGGAGCAGATGGTTTGTTAGTCTAAACTGCGGTGATGAGCGAAAACCCTCTGCGACGATGAGCTGTGAGTGGGATCACCGGAGCCTCGCAGCGCCGGAGCTGAGACAGAAATCATGCTTGCATTCCCGAGAACGACACGAGTCTTTGTGAGAAAGTTGCAGCAGCAATAAGCATTATCTTCGAATTTGTAATCAATAAAATTTTCTGTTCTACGATTTTTGTAAGAAATACGAAATTATTCTATGAATATAATAAATGTTAATTTAATGAATTTTAACTTATTATCATCACAATGTGATCATATTTATAATTGGCGATTCATATGTCATATATATGTCACGAGCAAGAATCATCTGCGACGATAAGCTCGCGTGGGACCGCCGAAGCCTTGCAGCACCGGAGCCGTGACAGAATCAATGCATGCTGCATACTTGAATGCTTGCATGCATGCCCGGTTGCATGCATGCTTCACCTGAGCCACATTACTTGTCAAATTAATGATTGAAAATCATATTAGAAATACATTTTTAAGTAATTGTTGTATAAACTTATTTGTTTTAATAACATAGAAAATGAAATTCGTACTAAAAAATTCGAATTTAAGATAGGTAACCATAAGAAAAGTATGCCTAAGGATGATTCTAAATGTAAACATCTGCGTATAAAAGTTCAGTCGTTTCATAATTATGGATATTGAACTTACCTTAGGCATACCTAAAGATGATTCAACCTTACAAAATTATGCGTTTTGAGTTATGCTTAATGATACGAGCCAAAATATTTTCGGCGAAATGAAGTTTCTGCCATTCGATGTTATGCAATTCAATATTATGATATAAAAAATCCGAAATAAAAGTAGACCCTTCTTATATCCAATTAATACACTATAGTTTTCCTGAATAAGCAAATTTACAGTCATAGCTGAAGGTTAATGAAACAATATAGGTATTCAACATCATTTACAGATTTCAAAGCTAATTCTTACAATGTTGTAAATAAAAATCGAATCGTTATCTCTAAAGTAGATTAGACAAGTATTTCAAAGTGCCAAATGTCAAATTTTGAATTCCCCGCTTTAAGTAGCCCGTTTGCTTGTTAAGTTTTTTCAAACATTGTCTATCTAATAATAAGTTTGGTCTTTTAGCGTAGCAAAATAAGGTTTAATTCGCGTTGCGGGCTGCACTGGGCGGCACGAAACTAGTGAAGTAGAATCTGCCCAACCGCTATTTGTCTCTTTCGTGCGATTTTCTCCGTTCATCTTTCGATGCGCTCAAGGTCAAAGTGTAGTAACTCGATGTGCTGGCCACTGTACATCGAAAAAAAAAATTTCATCCCTCAGTTACATGTATGGGGGGCCCCACCCCCAATTCTTTTTTTTACTATTTAGTGTCATATTTTTGTAGCGGTTCATACAACACATATTCCCATCAAATTCATCACTGTAGTACTTATAGTTTCCGAGTAAATCGGCTGTGACAGACGGACAGACGGACAGACGGACAGACGGACAGACGGACATGACGAAACTATAAGGGTTCCGTTTTTGCCATTTTGGCTACGGAACCCTAAAAATGTGTGACTCGCATGATTTTTGGACATCCGCATTTTTGAATCATTCGAAAACGAGCGATTTGCAACGAGTGGTGTAAATCACTCGTTTCCGCTAGGCGAGTGGTCGCATTTACGTCAAATATTAACGAGTTAACACTATAAAGTCCATTTTACGAAAAAAGTCCCCTGGGAGCGGCGCCACTTGTCATACAAATAGGCTTTCTATCTCTTTCCCACTCATTACGTAGACTGCCATGTCATTTTAGTTCATCAAAAATCCGGGGGACTCTTTTCGTGAAAAGGACTATACTTTGACAAGATTGGCGACACACTAAGCGAGTGATTTCAAAAATAGGGAAAATTATGAATCATGCGACTCACGAGACGACGTGACTTGCAAAACGAGTAGTTTTGTTTGGACGAAGCGAAAATTCAAAAATAGGTCTCCTGGTTCCGGGTGTCAATACATACAATACACTAGCGGCCGCCCGCGACTTCGTCCGCGTGGAAAAGTAACTTTTTACCCCCCTTTTAACCCCTTACAACCCCCTTAATATTATTATGTTGATACAACTTAAACAAATTATTTCGACCAAATTTGGTACCATAAAAACGGTCATTGTGACTAAACCTTAAAAGATAGACATATGCCGTCGCGGACTTTTTTTTAGATCATGTATAGAGGAATAATTCTTTCATACATATTTTTTGTGTATCTTGAAACCGTTTTCGCAGCGCACGCAAAGAAAGCCTTAAAAAATGAATAATTTTCCCCGTTTTTTACACATTACCGCTCTGTCTTTGCTCCTATTGGTCATAGCGTAATGTTATTTAGCCTATAGCCTTCCTCGATAAATGGACTATCCAACAAAAAAAGAATTATTCAAATCGCACCAGTAGTTTCGGAGATTAGCGCGTTCAAACAAACAAACAAACAAACAAACAAACTCTTCAGCTTTATTATATTAGTATAGAAGTATAGATGGTACGTAGCAAACTACTTCTTGTCAGTCTTCGACTAAGTTTTCGCAGATCAGTCACTCTCAACGACGTGTTTCCAGCGATACCTAGGTCGGTTCCCCAGACGATGTTCTCCCAATCTCTCGAGGTGGCCGAGCCAGCCAGGACAGTGCGCTTTGATCTCCCCGATATTTTTTGGTGTCTCCATAACTTATAGTCTTCTGCTTTTACTAGCATCATTTTTAAGTTCAAACAAAATGGCGATTATATCGGGGGCCAAGACTTCTCGGGTGGCTGAGCGAAGTAAGTGAACAAAACCTGAGAAAATCTACTTTGTCTGACGTAAATCTGTCGAGAAACATCTTCACACCATTGTTACATAGAACATCTACTAAACATTTTGGATGATAAACCCAGATATGCCACACTCAAATAGCGATCCTGCCTAAAACCTATTCTAGGACTTTGTTTACGCGCCACGTCACCTGTTCAAAAAACTGCAGCGGGTATTGAACTCTAATGTCTATGCTAAAAGGTCGATGAACAAAATCGCCAACGTGTAAAACGAAAGTGAATTAATACATGAGCGATATGAGCCACGAGGGTCGACGTATCTCTGTGGCATTACGAAGCTGTGATAATAGATAGCAGGCTTTTAGTACTACCATATAGAAAAGCGCCAACAATATGATGGAGCAGAAACGTAATTCAAATTCAATTCACATATGGTTGCAAAAGTTGCTCTAACAAATAGTGACATGATCATGATCAACAAGAAGATTAAAGGTCTGTCAATGGGTAATTGTATTTTTTTTTATATTGAGGACAATCAAGATGAAGATGATGAGATGATGATGATTTCTACAGTTGTCCTTGTACAGTAAATATAAAAATAAACCTAAGGAAAGTTATAAACTGAAGGGAAATCTCTCTTGGTATGGCCATGTAACGAGAAAAGAGGAACATAATAATATAACCTAACATCTCTATAGTCACTCACATAGTCAGAGAAACTTTCAGTTTTTATAAAATGGCAAAAGTGGCAGTCGTAGACTATATTATGAACGTACAAAATCAATTTAACTTTTGTGCCGAATAAGTAGAAGAGTTTTTTTTTTATAATATAATATTTCACTACATCACATACATTGGCCTGACTCTGAGATAGGTAGCTCAAGCACCTGTGTTACCGTACCGTACCGTAGTTAAGGAGAATAAGCTCCGTGCGCCCGCGCAGATTTAGATAAGCGTAGTCTGAATACGCCAATGCGTGCGAGCAACCCGCGCATTTTTTAGCATTCGCCCTAAAATTTCAGTGATTTTGGGGTGAAGTGCCTGCTGCATATGCAGTCTTATCAAAACGTAGGTGGACGTTACTGACGAAATGAAATAAATAAATGTGTCAGGAGTGAAGCATCATTTTGTTATCAGTGACATCATAAATGACGGCTGTATTTTTAATCAGAACATTTCAACGCTTGATCGGGTCGGTTGCCACGTCAGATGTTTTATTACATTTCCGTGTATCTCTCGGCGAGTAAACATTGCGTGGGCCAAAATCCCAAAAGGCAGAGTGCCCGCCAGTCCGTTATCGGGAATCGATGATGAGCACTCGAGTCCCGGCAGAGATAGCCCCGCACAGTGCGCGGGGGCCAGTGCGACCGACCCGACGTCCACACTCGCATAGGTAAGTAATGTCATTACCGTGGGAGAGGCATAAATGGGCCGGCTCGACCGGACTGATACCACGGCCTCACAAAAGACCGGCGTAAAGCAGCGGCTGCGCTGTGTTTCGTCGAGTGAGTGAGGGCACCGGAGAACCAATTGGGGGAAAGGGGGTTAAAGGTTTGCAGCGCACTTGTGACTCTACTGGTGTTGCAGGTGTCTATCGGCGGCTATCGCTTACCATCAGGTGATCCGTCTACTACCTATCACATAAAAAAAACATCATTATCATTAGACACAGGTAATTTTTTTATTCAACATATCCCATAAACCAGAATTTTCCTTAAAATCAACTCAAATCTGAATGTTACACTCCTACGAAACCTTTTGTGGGCAAGTCCCCCATTAGAAGTTTTTTTTTTATGCTAGAGACGGCAAAGGTCCCGGACAGTAAGTTCCGCGCCCTTAAGCATCAGCTGCGGGAAGTCGTGATGCGTTGCCACTCAGGCTCACCATGATAGTTTCGATGTTGGATCAATTTGCAGGCTCCCAGGCCTCCCAGCCTCCCTTCAGCCACAAGCCCGAGTTGATTACAGTGTGATACTATAAGCGGCAGTAAGCCGCACTCTGTAACACAATTTACGGGGCAAATTAGCTTTCCCGTTAATGTATCTTTGCATAACAAAGGCGTTGATGCTTTTCAATTAATTTCGATTGACACCACCGCTGATGCGATGCATAGTATACAAGAAACTAGTAAACCGGTCTTTTAATCCTCACATTGATTGTCAGTTTTGTGACCAAGAAGGTGTATTTTGATATATCTGCCTGTTCTTGACGCCACTGAATTTTTAAAAGAATATGTACCTTTCTATCTATGTTATTTGGATCACAATAGCTGAAAGACTAACCACCGATGTAGATCCCGATTGTTAAGGTTTAACACTAGAGAAGCAGATAAATTGGACTACTATTCCAAACCGTACTATGTTCAGTTTATGACGAGCGCATACGCCCACTCGTAATTAACTCTGTTATAACTTAATGGCGACCGTCTGCCGACCCTGTGGGAGCTCCAAGCGTATTACCCTTATAACTAATAAAACTAGCTTTACTATATCTTTACGATATGAATAAGCTCTTAATCAAACACGATTCCCATGCTCCCTTTGGACACTAAGTGCGGGATTTGAGCATAATCTAAATTATAATACATCCTATTTTCAGGCATGCCAAACCAAATACCAACATGAAGTGGATAAATAGCCTATGGCTGTTGGCAACCCTGGCTACAATAATATCCGGTGCTGTAGTAAATATAGCGGACAACACAAACACGGTAAATAAGGTTTCGACAAAATTGATTTTAACGTCGTAAGGCCCATAAGCCTTTTAAAAGGCATAAGTAAAACAATTGATTTTCCATTGTGTCTGCTGTCTGGGCGTTACGACGTTAAAACATTTTGCAATAAAAAAATTAACTTATCGAAACATTTATGCTGTACAGGAACCAAACGTAGAAACTAAGCTCGAAGGAGCATCTATAATAAATTCCAATGAAAAACCTAACGTACCGGCTACTGAAACCAATGCAGATACTCGTAACTCAGTACCGAATCCTGAAGGAGGAACTGGTGACCCAGTACCCAGCCCTGAGGAGGAGCCATCTGCGGAGGTCCAGGAAGAAGGGCCGGTAGTTGAGACACTGAAGGGGTCGGTGCGCGGCATCCCATGGCCGGGATCAAAACAAATATTCGCGTATTTTGATATACCCTATGGACAGTACAAATCTAATTTTGCGGTAAGTAAAGTAATCACATAACAAAATAAAAAATATTTCAAATGAACAATCTATGAAGAAGTTTATTAGGATTTTTACTATAAGTAGCATTTCATTCATGCACTAAGTTGGAAATAATATCATGTGTGAAATGATGCTATTTAATTTCCCAGAACCCAAACTCAATAAATTGTTGAATTAATAAAATGACGTGGTAGAAAACTTTTATTAAGACGAATAGTAATTTTTTTTTCTTCTTGAATTTTCATAAAATATCACATTTTAGGCACCAAATGAATCGGAATCCTGGGAAGGAATCATGAAGAAGTCACAACACACTTCGAAATGCCCCCAACTAGACGGAGATTCCTTGATCGGAGAAACCGACTGCCTTACTCTGACCATATTCACTCCGGCCGACCTAACCAACGCTCCATACAGCGTGCTGTTCTACATACACGAGAGCGACTTCACCACCGGCAGCGGAGACCCTGCCATCTACGGCCCAGATTATTTAGTGCCAAAGAATGTCGTATTAGTGCTACCAAATTACCGGCTCGGACCTCTCGGATTTTTATGTTATGCAAATGAAACGATTCCTGGTAACGCAGGTCTCAAGGACTTGGCCCTAGCTTTAGAGTGGACTGTGAATAATATCGAAGCGTTCGGAGGAGATCCCACAAACATCGCGGTGAGCGGCGACGGCGCCTCCGCAGCGCTAGCCGGGTATTTAGCACTATCACCCAAGTCTAGATCATATATTAGAAAAGTCATTACTGATAGTGGAACCGTCTTATCTCATTGGGCCATTGATAGAGATCCTGTCTCAACAGCTAATGAAGTAGCGAATGTAATTAATAATAATAGTGGCACCGATATAACTGATGCATCTTTAGAAAACCTGTTTAAATCTGCAAAGGGCATAATGATTAGACCCTGCATTGAATATGAGGGCTTTATGACAGATACTCCGTGGAGTATTTTGGAGAAGGAAAAAACCAATATAACATTTATTATAGGTTCGGCAAATCACGCCGGTCTGGCGGAAGCGCTGCAGCATGACGAAGCTAGCATATCGAGTATGAGAGAAAACTTTGGGACAATGATACCAAACGACTTAGTGTTTGCGAATGACGCTGACCGAACGTACGTGGGGAATAGATTAAGGTTGCGTTACTTTCCTGATGGGAATATAACATTGCTGCATTCGGAAGGTCTGTCGCTGTTCCACACGGATGCGTCGTACCTTGGGCCGAGCGTGCGGCTCGCGCGGGCGCTGGTCGGCGCGGGCGCAACTGTGTTCTTGCACGAGTTTTCGTTCGTGGGGGAGCTGAACAAGGGGCTGGTGTCTCTGGGGGACGCGCCGCAGTATGGCGCCGTGCGCGGGGACTTGGCGGGGTACCTGTTCAGCCGCGACGGGCGTGTGCCACTTGAAGGGAGTAAGGAGAAGAAAATGGTGGAGTTAATGACCGAGCTGTGGGTCAGCTTCCTTCAAACAGGGTAAACATAATGACTTTTTTACTGATTCCATTTTAATGGCTATGAGCGTTGTCTAAAAATTAAGAAGTCGCATCAGGTGTGACAAGTAGCCCCAGCTTGATTAAAACATTACCAATAAAACCGTGCTTTGGGGGAATGTTTAACTGGACGGTGCCGTTACTTTAGTACTCGATAACTAATTCAACCACGTCAAACGCCCTTAAGTTTGAAACCTTAGCTTCCAAAATATGGTCTGTGGAAATTACACAAAAAAGTAACACTAACGATTCTTGCCTTCGCAGCATCCCCGCATCAGGCGAGCACTCCTGGTCGCCTGTCAACCACTCGGACGTGCTGGAGAGCTGGCTCGCCATCGGCGAAGAGACCAGCGCGCAGGTAATTTAAATACCCAACTTCACCTTTGCAAACCACTTCGTGACCAGACCAACGGAACCGTAGTTACATGTTTCATGAACTGACCGAAATGTGCAGGTTTCTTGCGATGTTTTCTTTCATCGCTGAGATAATGGTAGAAATCCCACTAATATTATAAACGTGAAAGTTTGTAAGTAGGCTACAATTTATAAAGTGTCCAAAATGTGACGGTAAGTAACTCCACGTGTACGAAGTCGCGGGTGGCCGCTATATACACAAAATCTCAATCCTACACTACCAACTATCCCTATTCAGAAGGTGCACGTTATCCACTGATCTGCCATTGAGCAAATAAACTCGTATACGTTTCCTGACATTGCCTGTTCTCCTTCAGACGGGGCTCCACACCGACCGGCTCTCCCTCTGGGCCGAGCTGTACCGCGACCACTTCATCGAGAGGAACTCCGCCCCCTGGTCGAGGGCCAACGCCGTGGGGCTGGCCGTCTTCTACTTCATAGTCTTTTTTAGGATATAGGTTGTATGTATGTAAAGTCGGTCGATGAAAGTTTTGCTATAAAAAAGTAAATTGGAAAAGCGTCTTTTCCGTTTATTTTGTTACGAAAATAATTGCAGCAGACTTTTTTTATACAACTGAACAACTAAAATAACGTCATGTTTATAATCAATCGTGTTAAATCAAGATCAGCGACTTCATTGGTGGCGGTGATTGCTTACTAACAAGTAACCGCTTGTTCTTTTGTCACCTCTAGAATAAAAAAGATGTCTAATTTTGTTGTTGTATTAAGAAGACTGTCTTCAGATTGACCATACATTTTTAGAGATTTTCTATCTGAATTGAAGAATCGTTTTTAGATAAAGAACTAAAACTAATAGGCATTAATAAAAATAAATAGAAACTTTAATTAATCATACCTGCGTATCATTTCAACTGTCAAGCCATGTCTCTTACAGCAATCTGAGTAGTTCATATTTCTTTAAGATTCAAAATCCCATCGGCCGACTTACCCAAGCCATGTACTTTAGTTTATGTTAGTGGTATGTTTAATCAAAATATATAATGCGCAAACCAACTCCACGGTATCTAAGTCACCCTGTGCCGTCCTCTGTTTACAACAGTTCTGGGGTTCCAAAACTAATTCAGATCTCGGGATTCACTCCATCATGACTACATACTTCATTCCTGACAGTACCTTTTTTTGTACAGGGAGTAATCAGACTAACCCATCGATGGTGAAACAGTGCCATCTTTTTTTTTTGTGGCGCAGTATATTTGTTCACCTTGTCTTGATGGTAAGCAAAAGGAAGATCCCAAGTTAAAATTACAACGGACGAGATGGCACGGTTCACATCTGTTGGTATTGCTATACTGGCCCGCGAGATGCTTCTTCACGCTTCATTTGAATGGATCCATATTGTAGGTAAAGGTAGGTTGATGTGTACTTTCTACGGCACACCGCAGCACAAACTTGTAATAACCACGGGTTGTTTAACAACACAATCTAGCCGCTAACTAAACAACCCACGACCATTGTGAAGGGATGTCCACGGCGACACTGTTCCCTTCAATTCTCGAGCACTCGATATTGAAGTCGAATTTAAGATTTCATACATTCGTCCATTACAAATGTCTAATTCGACTTCAATGTCGAGTGCCTGAGAATTTTCCCCCAGTCCTCATTTACAGACAAAGAACTCTGGCATTAAACACAGACGTCTGAGACTAATGTCAAGTTGTAAAAGTATAAAATATGCATTAGACATTACAATGATCTTTAACTCCTGAAACCTAGACTTTTGCCTTCAAACAAAGTTGAGTACCTACTTATGTATTCGGTTGTTTGTGGTTCATGTCAAGAGATGCCGTCGGATTTCTTTTATGTCTTTGCTGTTTATCATAATAGTTAAATAGACAATTAGCTATACATTCTGTTAAATAATTCTGTGCATTCGGTATAAAGTATTGTATACCTACGTACTTAGTGTAATGTTAATAAAATAAGAAACTCACAAAAAACTTTACTAATGGATAAAGAATATCTGATGAAAATTAAAAATCCGACTTGGACTGCGCCAGAATTTAAATTAGGCGAACGATTAACGACACTAGAGATGTGTTACGCCTAGTGATGTTCTAGGCGATCGATTTTATCTAGCCAACAATAGTCAGTTATTCCACCAAACATTACCTAAGCATAAGACTGTTTCACACAGCTTTTGCCTACAGCTCTCGGCCACCAGACAGTTACTCGGCTGGTCATGCGAGCTACTTTCTAATTCGCTAGTGTAAGTTACTGTAAATAACGTTCAAACAGCGCAGGTACTTGATGTGAACCAGTCTTTACACGATGCCTGCCCTACTTCCCCGATGATGTCACCCGTAACACAATTACAAACCGACATTTACTCCAAACTAACAATCCTACATGACGTCAGTTCCGAGCGATCCAAAAACACGGCATGGTAGCTCACCGGAAATTTAAAAACAAGCCATGCTAGCAGCTCATTTGCTGGTGTTCCTTGTCATAGCTGGTGGGGCTCTTGGGACCCTCTCGAGGGACGTTCGGACCACCCAGGGTGTGGTGCGGGGATACCTAGTAGACCATCCTGAGACACCATATTACGCGTTTAAGGCCATCCCTTATGCGCGTGCGACTTCTTCGCAACGATTTAAGGTGAGTAAATGCAATACTATATAATACTAGCTTTTGCCCGCGACTTCGTTCGCGTGGACTTCAGGTTCGTAGAAACCTATAAAATTGTAGCCTATGTGTTATTCTGATGTATAAGCTATATTGTGGTGAAGTTTCATTCAAATCTATTTAGTAGTTTTTACGTGAAAGAGTAACAAACATCCATGCATCCATACTTACAAACTTTCGCCTTTATAATAGTATAGTAGGATTCTCATCCAACCGATTCAGCTACGCGGCGGCCGATCTTATCGATCAGCCACGTACGCTTGATATAGCGCAATTTTTTGGCCCAAACCGGGACCCCAAACACAGCCATCGCTTTGAAGTGCGACCCACACTACCCACTGCACGAACGCTAACCAAATACTAACGCAGTGATGAATTTTCCTCACAATTTCCCCCGCGCCCAAACATTAGGTACACCCGAAGCTGACGCTCCAGAACCCTGGGTACGCTTAGACCATGATTCAGGATTCCTGATATTACAACGAAGCGACTGACCTTCGCGACGATTTAACAGAGGAACGTTTCAGAAACACAGATTTAATCCAAGTCAGGAACTCAATGTTACACTAAAAGACAGTTAACCAAACTTTGTGTGATCGAATAAAATTGGAAAATGGAAATTTTTATTCAGTAATTTTAAGCTACATGAAGGAAATTATTGAATGGTTTATACAAGTACCTTGAAAAGATAATTTGTAACATTTCTCTGTAATCTGCCTAATTATACCTGTTGTTGTACATACTGCTGTTATAAGAAGTCTATAAATAAATATTTTATTTACATGGATTTTTGTACTGGACCAGTTAAAAGTCGCAAATAAGGTAAACAACATGTTTATAGAAATTGTAATTATCTGTTATTTTAAACTTTAGACTGTGTTAAGTAGTGTTTTTCGCGGAGATGACTAATTACTCGTAATATCTCGACTGACCTCGATCACACCGGATTTGAGATTATTTTCGCCAGTAAGTCGGGCAATCCGCATTCTTACCTCTCCAAACGAACATTAAGACAGGTTCACACGGCTGGAGAGCCTCGCTTCGGCATGAATAGGATCGGAGTGTTATCACGGGCAAGACAAAACACTTGCGCGATGTAATTGACAATCAGTGCCATCTATTAGTAACTAATAAAGTTAAACGAAGTGAGGGGGACCACCAGTGCATAATTAAAATATGTATGTGTATATTTCTTCGTGAAAAGAGACGAAAAAGGAATTTGAAAGATTTTGTATGTAGCAGTAGCGCTTTTTATTTATTTGCCGGTTACCGAGTATTGTTTTTATAGTTTGTAGTTTTGTTTGTTCAACAGCAATTTTTACGAAGGAAATAGTCCATGTAATATTATTGTTCTAACCTTCATCGCGAACGAAGTTGCGGGCGGCCACTAGTCCTAAACTAAAATAATAAGTATTTGTCGATGTAACAGCGAAAAAAAGGCGCCAAAATCAATCTTCAATAACTACATAAGTATTTCTGGTATCCATGGTCTATATATGCTATGTTTGATATAGCACGACCGACTATTCTCACTTGCAACTTTTTAACACACATGTGCGAAAAAGAATACCGAAATAGAGTCAAAACAGGTCAAAACATTTTAAAATAATCTCACCTGTTTTGTTTGAATCCATCGCACTTAAAATTCAGTACAAACTTGTATAATAAATTCACAGGTCACAATTACTATCATTATAGCGTGACAAGTCACTAATTAGCTTTGGTAATTAATGTTAGTGAATGTAAATAAGCGTGGTAAACAAGCTGGTGAGTGTGGCAGGTCGGCGTGACTGCCGCCCGCCCTGCCGCGTGGGCATCCCCGCGCGGTACCGAGAGGGTTGCTAACCGTTATTTGGGGACCAGGACATTCCCAGAAGAAGAAACCTTTCTTCTGCCGGAGTGATACGGGGCCGAATATATACGAAGGCCGTGTCACAGAAGACCGGTGTAAAGCAGCGCCTACGCTGTGTTTCGTCGAGTGAGTGAAGGCACAATTGGGGGGAAAAGGGGTTAAAGGTTGGAAACGCACTTGCGACTCTTCTGGTATTGCAGGTGTATGTGGGCAGCGCGGCGGCCATCGCTTACCATCAGGCGATCCATCTGCTCGTCTGCTACTTATCACATAAAAGGGTATTTCTCATTTTTGAATCCAAAAAAATGACATCAAGCACAAGTGATATTTAAAAAAAATTGATGATACATTTTAGTAGTGTTGGCCTTGGGGATCATGGTAAAAATGGTCGCTGAGCTTGCAGTCTCATAAGTACTGAGATATGAGGACTTAAAAAAAATTGCCCTCCATGGAAGTGACCGCAGATCCAAGGAAGTGACATTCCATACATAAGTAGGGATTGTCACTTCCTTGTTCTACAAATATTGGTCATGGAAGACCAAAAGATGTGTTGAAAATAAAAGATCAGTGTTATTATTTCAATATATTTTCTTAATCTTAAAGAATATGATTTAGGTAACAGGAACTTTCTAGTAAACTGTTTTCAATTTAAAACGCGACACTGCGCGACGGCGCGCGACACATCTATCCGCACTGCGACCGGTCACGCTACGTTCTTTCCCTGTTAGCTTTGGCCGCAGCGCTCACCACCTTCCGGCCGTACTCCATGAAGGCCTCCCTGCAGCCACGGTCACTCATCACCCCCCGCTACCGTGGTTGGGTTGTGTCCAGCTGAATCCCCACTCTGCATTCGCAGTCGTGCTCGAGGAGAACCTGGGGCACTCCAAACGGAATGTGCTCCAGGGTCTCCCCCGTCCTCGCCGTCGCAAATGCAGTGCGGGGAGTCAGCCAGACGGAATCTGTGCAGGTAAGCCTTAAAGCCGCCGTGGCCGGTGAGCAGCTGCGCCTCCATATTAGTGAACGCCCTTCCTCCCATCATTATCTTGACCTCACGGACGTCGGGCAGGAACATGCGCGTTACTGCTCCTGTCACCGACGTCTCGTATCTGTCCTGCCAATAGTGCCCTATAGTGTTTTCTCTAATCGCTCTGCGCGCCGCCGAAAGGGGGAAACAGTCGTAGCGGGGGGCGGTCTTGGATTTGAGCGCGGCCTCTTTCGCGAGCTCGTCCGCCCTCTCGTTCCCTGGGATGTCGGCGTGCGCCTTCACCCAAAAGAAATTAATTTCACCCCCCTTGCCTTCGAGTTCCGCCAGTGCCCGCATAATACTGCCGACCAAGGGGTGTAGGGAGGCGGGGTCCGCCAGGGCCTCTAGCGACGACCTAGAGTCACTTCACTGACTATTGAGGCCTTGTGCCACCTCACCCTACCCGCCGCCAGCCTGAGCGCCTCCAGGATCGAGTACAACTCGACCTGGTAGACGCTGCAGTAGGAGGCGAGTGAGATCTTGGTTTTCCCGACCTCTCTCCCCCCTCCCAGACTGTGACCGCCTCGCCCACTTTGCCTTCGATGTTGCTGCCGTCCGTATACATGTACGGCAGCTCTGGGGGGGCTCTGGGGGAGCTTGGCTATCACCCCCTCGTCGTGTATGAGATCGAAGGCTATTGGGCTCCTTTGGGCAGGATGCTGAAGGAGGAAGGGGCTTACCCTTGCCTCCATCAGCCTCCCGGGATATTCCTCGACGGGGTTTACCCCTCTTGACCTCATACAGTTGGACCTGCTCATCGTCCCCTGAGGTCAAGAGGGATAATCCCCGCGACTTACAGGCGACTCCTTAATTTGCGTTCTCTCCACTCTTTTTGCTGCATCCGATGTTCTCTTGCTGTCATATCAGCTACCTGCTTCACAAAATCAACGAAAACTAAAATTTAAAAAAGAAACATAGTCACTGAAGAGGCACATTTAATCAATATGTAATTTCTTGTCCTTTCCGTGGATCGAAGGTCACTTCCATGGCACGATTTTATACACGGAACCAAGGAAGTGACCTCCACGGACGTGACTTTTATCCGTTTAAGCTCCGATAACATCACCTGAAAAACAGGAATGAACATGCTTATTTAACCATGTCTTTTTCACACCAAAACACATTGAAATCACAGAAAGTAAAAGCATAGATGTAAAGTACATACCTTTGATCATCACCACAGTTGTGACCACTTATGCTCGACGAGTTTTGAGAATGAAAATATTTTTTTTATTTACTCACAGACGCTATGTCTCTGGCTGAAAACTGACAACTGGGGGTAAAAGATGGCGTCCTCTGGCTTGTGTGTGGCCACGTGCGTTCGGATAAACACTTGTTATTTTTCTTGTACGGCCAGCGTGACATTGATCCATGGACGTGAAAAAAAATTGATCACACATTTTATGAGAAAAAAACCGGCCAAGTGCGAGTCGGGCTCGCGCACAAAGGGTTCCGTAGCAGCAAATATAAGATTTTTAAAGGTGTACAATACTGTAGTATATTTTTTGATCTATCTTATAAGGTTCAGCCATCGTTTTCAGTGTAAGCACAATAACTTAACCAAAATTACAGTTAAATCAACCTATCTCAAAAACTATAAGAGATTCTTTGATCAAACCAAAAATCGTTGAAAGAGTTAATTAGCATGCATCACCTCTATTTTTTTTAGAATTTTATACCCCGTAGTTATAAAAATAGAGGGGGGGGGACATACTTTTTACGACTTTGAGAGCTGATATCTCAAAAACCGTTCACTTTAAGAAAAATGTTTTTTAGAAAACTTTATATCATTTTAAAAGACCTTTCCATTGATACCCCACACGGGTATGTACATCGAAAAAAAAATTTCATCCCTCAGTTACATGTATGGGGGGCCCCACCCCCAATTCTTTTTTTTACTATTTAGTGTCATATTTTTGTAGCGGTTCATACAACACATATTCCCATCAAATTTCATCACTGTAGTACTTATAGTTTCCGAGTAAATCGGTTGTGACAGACGGACAGACGGACAGACGGACATGACGAAACTATAAGGGTTCCGTTTTTGCCATTTTGGCTACGGAACCCTAAAAAGTATCTTCTATTAGCTGCATATACATATAATCTCGTATCTAGGGAGCAAATGCATATAAGTTAATAATAGCATAGGTTTTTATGTATTTATAGTAGCAAAAAAAAAACGCAACATTTATTTTTCTCCATAAAACCTATGTGATCACATCCACGGAAGGGAACATTTTATTAATAAAACAATTAAAAAAAAATACTATTTCTATAGAATATCTAATTTTCTTTCTCTGAAATAACGCTTATTCATACATACTTTAATATCAAAAAGTATGACTGCTTAGTTAAGTTAGTATCAGTTAAAAAATTTCGAATCACAACATTTTTTTTGAAAAATGAGAAATACCCAAAAACAACTTTGAATGACAGTGACACGGTTTCCTAATTTAGGAACTTTACACGGATTTTACTTAACGTGAATGATATAAAATCCCGAGTCTAAAAATATAGCGTAACTACTGTTGAGCAATGGTTAATTCGTTTGCAATACGCATCAGCGGCCTCTCTGATCTCGCAGATGTTCATGGGCGGCGGTGATTACTTACCAGCAGGTGACCCGCTTGCTCGTTTGCCGCCTCTAGTATTAAAAAAAAAATAATAACATCACGTCACGTTTTGACATATCACGTCTAAAACAACATGTTCTTGGATCACTGACGGAACTCTAGTCTCACAATCAGCCATCTAGCGGGTTTTCACGCGATAGTTTTTTTATGTGTTAGGTAGCATTCTCCATTAGCCGTCATTGCTTTAAAAAGGATAGATAGGCGATAGAATCCTATCTGATACCTACTTAAAATATAGAATAACAACGTTTCGTCGTATAAAAAAACGTACAGGCATGATACAACAGTAGGTTTGGATATTGAGGGAAAAAGAAATTACTCTCCCGGCCAGTGTCCAGGGAGGGTTCAGGATTCTCTTTTTGTATCGGACAACGGCTGTAGCAAGTCGTCTTAGCTCCCTTGCTCGCTCGCTCGCTGTCCAAGCGTATCCCGCGTACTTTCTACGTGTACTCGTGTTACCCTGTCCGGCGAGCCACCTGGTTGCCCTAGCGGTGACAGGTTTAAGGTCAGCCTCATTTGCTGATAGCGCCGCGGCCCATTTGCCGATGTTACGCAGATTGGTGCCGTACACCAATACAGTGTTCATGTAGCCAGTAATAAAAGTATTAATGTTTTATTTAGCACACATGTACAAAATAGGCATTAAAAGCAAATATTCAGAGTATTTCTGCAATGTTAACAAGCTACATTTTGTATGTGATAGGTGGCAGACGAGCAGACGGATCACCTGATGGTAAGCGATTACCGCCGATCTTAGACAGCTGCGACACCAATAGAGTCACAAGTACGCCAACTTTTAACCCCCTTTCCTTCCTTTTATGAAGCCATTAAAAATTGCTATTGGATCGCCCTATCGAGATTCGTCCAAAGGCTCTATATCTTGCTCCTGATTATCCCTGTACTATGCTATACCTTGCGTGTTTACTTCGCTGTTCGATTAACTTACTGCCAATAGACGCAGGATGGCTGTTTACGGGCGATTCTCCCTCGCTAAACATAAAGCAGAGTTCGACATTCATGCAGGGCAGACGAGCAAATGATCACCTGAGTTATTTTTGATGTGAGATATCAAAATGTCATTAAGCAACCAATGACGTGTAGACCTAAGACTAACAGAGTATGTTATGTTGTCAGCGCACTTGTGATTCCACTGGTGTAGCCATAGAAGACGGTAATCGTACACCTTCTGGCGATCTGTCTGCTCGTCTGTCAAGTATCACATGTACATACTATTTATAAAGAGGTAAATTATATATATGTGGACACATCTTATCTGCAAACAGAAAAACAAAATTCTAGCGCGATGCAATCGACGTGTAGCGCCAGCTATTGGAACAAAGTGGAACTAATGTCCCGAAAGGAAGGGAGGAAATCATAAAACAAGCACTTTGGTAAAAAAAAATAAACACGTTGTTTCTTCGATCAACATCAAAGAAAGCGAAAAGCAATATTTTAAATGTTTGTTTATTTCGTCCCGCGGCGATGCGAAGCCCTCGTTACTTATTGGACGTTGCGGTAAGTTCAAAAGTTGCACATGTGTACGAACATCTTTCAACTCATGTTTTTATAACCCAGATACCACTGACCTATATAAATTCCAAGGTATTTCAAAACGAATCCCGGAAAATTTATCGAAAATATGTTGTTTGATTTATAAAACGGAGAGGAAGCCATTTCTTCATGTAAGATGATACGTTCATTAAATGAAAGCTCTCAATCCTCTTAAAAATAAAAAGTATATTCGTGACGTCCCACACAAGGTTGTATGAACCTTGAATATAGATTTAGTTCTTTACTTTCGGAAAAAAAAATTGTTGTTTCTTTGAATTTTTAGAAAAATGAGAATGATATTATCTAGAAAAATATATTTTGACTTAAATATCCCATAAATAACCCCATTCGAACGATGCGTCGATTCAGACCGATCGTAGAAAAAAATGCATTGGTTCTTAATTGAATATACGTGAACCTTCCGTTGTTACTTTCCAACCGGGTAAAAATATTTATAGAGGAAATCATACCTGGATACATAGGTCACCCTACAAACTAAAGAAAACCTCCAACTTGAATTAAAGGGGAAATGTAGAGCAAATAATTAAGACTCCACGTAGGCGGCAGATGGAGCGCAGAATACTGGGAAAGGCTTGGTCGCCCGGCGTGGGCGCGAGCGACACCAAGTGCGAAATGTCTAGTTTGCCAACAATTAAATAAGTGGAGAAAGGCGTAGTCTAAGGCAGTGAGGTAAAGTGATGATCCGAATAGCAGTTTGTGACGCACCCTGAGGGCCTAAAACGAAACAGAGTTTACGACCGAATCTTTATCTTCGGACTTTTCACACGCGCTTTACGTTTTGTTTAAATGTGAGAGATAGGTATATTTTCATTCCATTACCCTTCTTACCCTTCTTCTTGAGGTGCAGCTTCATTACTGAAAATTGGCCATCAGCTCTTGAAATCGTGTCATATCTATGACAAGCCCAAAAAGTTGTTCGGCGTATTTGACGCCAGTCCAATGTCGTATGTTTCTGAGCCATGACATTTTTCGCCTTCCATTTTGCGTTTTCAGCAATTTTTCCAATCATAATAGTCAGGTAGGTGCGAGAGGAGGGGGATCCCTCCTCCTCCCTTTTCAGTAACTATGCCCACAACCATTTTTGAGGCCTAGATCCACGACTACGTTGACGTACAGTGGACTCCTGTTTCCGCACATAGGCCTTATTGGTCCATTATGCGTTAGCGCATGACCTAACCTTAAAAGGGTTATTTCAAGATTTTTGGCGGGTTCCTGTTCTAACCTTTTGTTATGATAATACTGGCTTAACTCGACTAAAGCGAACGCCAAAAAAATCTTGGAATTTTCGGGCGAGTGTCCCATAACCCCCTTAAAACCAACTATTTTTAGGCTCCCAAACCAGCCAACCACTGGGACGGCACGTTCGAAGCCACGTACCAGGTGAGGTGCCCGCAGGCCGACGGCGGCGCAGAGGACTGCCTCGTGGCCAGCGTGTTCAGCCCGGCGCGCGCGCACGCCTCCGGGGCGCCCGTGCTGGTGCTCGTACATGGCGGAGGATTCCAGAGCGGGTGAGATTTTTTTATATTGTGGACAATCATAATGACCCCACTCCCCCTGATGGTAAGCGGCCGTGAGATCTAAATATGAGATTGACAGGCACAAAAGATCAGACATAGTGTCCATTGAGTCTGTCACTCTCACCCTGAAGGCCTGCTGAGATGCCGTTTCACGCCCCGCCTAAAAAACCGAGGATTGAAAGATTTTATATCAATCAACTTTGTATTGGTTAAATTGCAATGCGTTTGTCGCGTCCGGCCGCTCACCGGTCACAACGGTTTTAGGGATCGAGCCGCACGAATCAGCAATGTCGATGTACAATGATCGACGTTGATCTAAGTCGATCGTTTGGTATGATAACTTTGATTGATCGACAGACACCGTTCCTAAAATTGTCGACCCGATCTACGTTGACTACGCTGCCATCGAACAATTACTGACGACTAATCCATTCTGACGTCGATTAATGGGTAAAATCCTAAAGATCGCATCCGTAATCGCAAAAAACTATTGGGTTTGTCAGGGAAATAGTTTAATAAATTACCTATTCGTAAATATGTACAGTAAGTTCCTTTTTAACGTTCTAGAAATTCTAAAGAGGTATTAATTTCAATTTCCATACGACATAAAAGCGGCATTTACTAGAGAACTGTCCTTTATGGAGCTCACTCAATAGGATGCCGCGTGCATCTGACGTGCGTGGGCGTGACAAGCGCAGGAAATATATCACACGAGACTTCAAACGTTTTGTTCTAGCTGGGGCGTCTTCCAGCCGCCCGCGCGCCTGCTGGCGCAGGGCCTCGTCGTGGCCACCTTCAACTACCGGCTCGGCGCCCTGGGCTTCCTCTGCCTCGGCATCCCCGACGCCCCGGGAAACGCCGGGTTAAAAGACCAGATCGCCGCTTTGTACTGGATTCACAAAAACATCGCACATTTCGGAGGAAACCCCCGCGATGTCACTCTGTACGGCATAGGGTCAGGCGCGGCCTCCATCCAACTGCTCCTACTCTCAGGAGCCGCCGAGGGACTGTTTCACAAGGCTATTTTGGAATCTGGGTCGGCATTGTCGCCGCTTTCACTTTCGTTTGATCCCGTTCTAACCGCCATTGACGCCGCTTCTTCCATGGGGTACACTGGGGCAAACGACGCTAAAGATCTCGCAAAGTTTTATAAAAACTTGTCAACGAAGGAATTAGTTAATGCTTCGAAGTTATTTTTGCCCTGTTTAGAAAATAGTTTGGATGAAACACATAGTTTGTTGGAGTTGGATCCTATAGAAACCTTTCAGCAAAAGAAATATCAAACGGTACCTTTGCTCATTGCTTACACCGATACTGCAGGCGTATCTAACACACGATCGGAGATATTGAAGGCCGGATTGCCGGACAGTTTCGAAAATCTGCTGCCGAATAATTTACAATTTGAAAACGAAAACATGAAACATAGATTGGCGGAAGTTGTGAAGGAGTTTTACTTAGGAAAGCAGATGCTCGATGGTGGATTCAGTGAACAATTACATTGAGTACTTCCGTGACGTCACTTTTGAGTATCCTATCATTAAGTCAGCAGTACTTCACGCTGCTACAAGTAACTTTCCGACTTACCTCATGAAATTCACAGAAGAGAGCAAATGTTGCAAGAATATTATTGATTATTTTTTTACCAAAACTTTGAAAGATGATGATCTGATAACAGTTGAGCGTCTGGTGACTTTATGGAGCAACTTCATCAAAATAGGGTAAGTAAGTAATTATAAGGACAGGTATTTATTGATCTGTAAGGACCTAACTTGAATAAAGAATGTTTAAGTATATTTCTGTGAAAAATCTATAACTTAAAAATGAATGTCTACCTGTGTACAAATGAGAAATTGATAATTATTTGTTTGACTAAAATAAATAATATAATGATAACATTGTGCCTTTGGCATTGATATTCAAAATTAATTTTATTTATAAACAGACTTTACAGGCATTTCGGCACAAAAACATATTTTAATGTTAAACTGTTATTTTGTTGAAATAATAATAAAGAAATCTGTAAGTTTTTATACAATATATACTGATTAATCAACCAACGTCTCTAATCAGTCATCAAGCGTCTTCTACCATCATGATCATACTGCCGCACTCAGAGACATCACTTACCCTTAATGTTCATATCTTACTTATGCTAATTTATAATAAGTGTCAATATTTTTTTCTTAAGTAATAATTCAAGTTAATTGTTATCCCTGAGTGAGAACATATAGATATTTGAGTCATTTGATTCTGGAAAACCCATAAAAGTAGGAGAATCAATTAGGAACAACTAATGAAAGTAAAAACCATCAAAAGTTTGCTTGAATTAGCTGATGTTTCATTTGTTTTATTATTTTTAATTAATTATGAATGTCAATTTTAAAAAACTTAACCCTTCAGTTACTGAAATAGGCACCAAATGCAATGACAGACAAACATAAGTTTTTTTTTCAATTACATTGGTCATGAGAGTTTGTGAGTGTCAATTTGGTATGTTCTAATGAATCAATTCAAAATATATTAAGACAACATCTCCAATAGCTTCCATGTCAGTGCTGTTTAAAACAGTATTAACTTGCACCTTAATTTTCAGTGACCCGACCCCCCTCACAACGTCGCTGGTGCCCGTGGTGTGGCAGCCGGTGAAGGCGCAAGAAGAAGGACATATACATCAAACATGTCCACGGTCTCATCTTCAGAAAAACTTTAGAGATGAGTGAAGAACTAAATCATAATAGGATCATATTTTGGGACCACATTTATAGAAAGTTTTATAGGCGTGTAGTGTCCCATAATGTTTAGAAATAAAAAAGGTTGTTTGATAGTATTATTAAATGTTTGCTTCACTTTAGCTCATTTGGTGTTTTCCCCCAAGGCCATTTGTGTTCCACCGATTGTACTTAAACTGAACAATGGATATTCAAATCTTCAAGAATATTCATCCCTCTTCACCTTGTACTATTTAAAACAAGTAGAGAGAAAGGACGCACTGTGTATATGTATAGATAGAATTACTAAGAAAATTACTTTAATATAGGTATTTATGATCTTTGATTTAAATTAGAAGGTAGGTAGGTACTTTCCTATTTCACCACATTACTGCATACCATAACACAATTTAAATAGATAATTTTAAAGTCCTACCAAGTAGATAGATAGGTAGTTAATACTCAAAGAATGAATTACTTTAGTTTGTAAGGCAATTAAGTAAGAAAAAGTATAGTGTGAATACAATTTGTTAAAGAAAACAAAGTAAAATGTAATTAAGTAGGGCAATAATTTCATTGATAGATTTCCTATGAGAAAACTCTGAGGATTCCAACAAGATGCGATTATCTGTCTTGAAGTAATTAAAAACGTAGGCAATTACGAGAACGATTAGAATCATCCCAGGCGTCCGCAGGCGGAGCCCGGAGGCGGATCTAGCCCGCCCGCGGTGTGGGAGCCTGACACCAAAATTCCGATAGCATGACGACTCCAGTGCATAACTTAGAGAACTAGAAATCATAAAGCTATCCGAATCCGCTCCACACATCGACGTCGTCAAAAATAAATAATACCGTTACCTGAACGAAAGGGCCTCCGAAAAACGAGGAAACGGGACGAACACGACGAGTGCACCTTTCCACTTATAACATAATTGTTCACGACACTATATCACAGCGGTTCACTTAATTATACACAGATTTTATTAGCAAAATCAACAAGTAAAAATACAAAAGACAAAACATGGGCCACCGTCTGACCGTCACATTTCACTTAACATGACATTTTACATTTTTACAAACAAGTTTCGTGGATGGAAAACAGACGAAGGCATATACTCTACATACAGCCATTTATAAATACTCATTTTATTTTTACTGCATACAATTAAGCGAATTCTTGGACAACATTGTGTATTTTAGTGAAAGTTAGATAAAAAAAAAAGTATTAATTGAAAATCAACTCAACTGTTTTTTTTTTACTCTTGCACGCCTACAGAAATCTATGCAGCAAAAGCGCAATGATATCAAATAATTTGATTTCGTTGGCGTTTTATGTAGGCATTATACTCAGCTATTTACAAACAAATTATTTGAAATTGTATTACCCACTCATTAAGTATATTAGTTAGTTTGTTCAGTAATAATAGTAGATACATACTTCACGTAATGTGTTTATGCATGCGGCATAATTATGTATTTACGTAGGTTAGGTACATACATTAATTTGTATGACGTCAAATACTATAGGTACCTATGACAATTACTGGTTTATTTGACACTAAAGTTTAATGAACGCTTAGACAAACTATTTATTGGTTACTACTACTAGCTTGGATATTCTCTTGAGTAGGTAAGTATTGGTAGCTAATCCCTTGTTTGGATAAATTGGCTGGCAAAGATTTGGCTGCTGGTAGATGGACGTCATGTTGGATATCCGTTCGCCACTAATACTTAGGTACGTACTTATAAATTTACAATGGCTGAACCGATTTTAATTTTTAACAATCGTTTGTTATTACCTATTCATCTTCATCTCCATTATCAGAATAAAATGTAGGTACTCAGGTAGGTAGTTTAGTTATTTATCGAAAAAAAAAGGTAACGTGGGTAGTGCCTTCGTAAATAAGAAGTAAGCCGTCCAGTAAGACCCCGGGGACAGACTACCCTCTTACTTAAGCTTTGGCGCTGTGATCCGAACGGAGTCTGATTGAACTCCACAAAAGATCGGCATCTCGATCGATCTCGCGCTACTTCTTGCCAGTCACTGACCTGAAGCTCTCGCAGATTAGCCCTGGGTCGGATCACTACCATTGAATCAACAAAACAAACTGTTTAAAAAGGTAATATAACGGTAGTTACTCTGTCCTCCTCGTTCCTGTAGATAATAATATAGAGTAGGGTGTCACCAACAAATACTCTCGTTCGGAGCCCGTTTTCAGAAGTGAAATGTCCAAACAAAGAACGCCGATTAAATTAAGACGGTGGTCCCAGAGTGTCTCCATAATATGGGGACGAAAGAGGGAAGATGAGACTTAAGACTCGATTGATCTAAATAATTATTTGACACATAAGGACACTTTCCGTGTACTTTAGCGTAGGTACTTAGATGTTTGAGGAATTGACAAAGGTCCCGTGTCTTTTAACTAATGGGGCTAGCTACCATACCCTATGATGTAAGCAGCAGTGGCGCCATCACTTATTTTTAAGTATTGACTTCTGCTAAAGTGACATTATAATGCGACAGTAAGAGTGCTCGACTGGCTCGACGGTGTGTATAAAAATTAAAACCACCTTCAAGATAAAAAACAAGAGAAAAAGTGATAAATTGTTAGGTAGTTCGTATCAACATACGATGTGTGCAACAACTTTTTATAAAAAAATAAGCCATTGAATATATAATAAACCGTTTAATATTTTATATTTTAATGTCAATAACAGGAATGTATTTTTCACAGTTAAACTTATTTACATACACTTAAATCTAAGCTCATAGTTAATTTATCACATTTATATCAAATTCTTTAAGTGATATGCCTAACAAAATGTGTTGACATCTTCCAACATATTATTCGTATCAATATGTTTTTTTTATCATTCAAATATACATATCGCTACTAATTGTCAAAAAATATAAATACTCATAAATATAATATTTACACAAACGTACCTGATAATCAACAATAGTTATTTTTAGATATCTCCTACGACAAGTTGTTATCTTAATAGATAGAGAAGTAGTTATCTGATGGAAATAGATATTTTGCTTTAACCCTTTATCTAAACATGATAGGTCTATTTTCATAAAAAACCTAAAGATGATAAAAATAACAATACGTCATAAGAGAAAAATATTTTAAAAAAGATGCTATATTTCAATAGGCAAATAAATCTCGGAAAATTGCACCACAGAATAAATTGTCCTTGACCCAGAAATAATATGGCCTCTTCTTACAATGAAATATCTTCTCGAGAAGAATCCAGACTCGTCTACTTGGTAGACTTTGGTTACTGCAGTGGACTAATTTGAATAAAAGTGGCGCCCACCGCGGGGCAGTCAAAAAGTTACCCCATGAGCGTACCACCATGGGGGAGCACCCCCATGGAGGAGGCACATATTTGCTGGATTTTTTATTCCTCCCTGCTAATATCTTTGATAAAACTTCTTATTTAGTTCTACGCGGCGAGCTTAAAAATCCTGAGTACGGCTATGTAAAAGAGCATTATAAATGTAGAAGTTGGAAAAGGTATTATTAATAGGCCAATTTATAGGTAAACTAATTAAAATAACGTGCAATGTAAATTCACACCTCTGCTACATAATCAAGTGTAGTTGAGTGAATTTTGGTTACGTAAAAAAACTCTGTAGATACGTAATGGCAAGATTATAAACTTAACTAAAAGTTGAATATCACACTAACATGACACAACTATGTGGCTATAGTTATTGGTTTTAAATTACACGTCATCGAAACGTTAAGTTAATCACAAAGTAAACTGTAAATAACATAATTTTCTTGTACAATACTTTCTGCATTTACACAATTGTATCGGGTTTCAAGCCAGCTGTTCTTTGACAAAGACCTTTGTAGAACCTTTGAGTCATTTACTGACGTCTGCTGAATAAATACCCGAGGGTTTCAGATATTACTTATAGCCAATTAACTATAAATTAATCGTAAGCAGTAAAAATAATACCTATCAAATATTTTAAATCAGTCCCTAATAACACTTAAAGTCGTTAAAACTTTGAAATAAAAAAATAAGAAAATAATGTAAAGCAAAGGAAATCGTAATCAAACAGCCAATAGCTTGACACCCTTTGTGAAAGGCTTGATTACACGTAGATAATATTATGGTCGAGACTGGGTTTTTGGCAAAGTGAAGTTTTGTGCCTTTATTCAATCTTAAAGCCTCGTCAATCTTGATTGCAAAGCTATGTCTTAGTCTTGGTCTTAAGAAATTAGCAGGATATTGACTGAGAACTAAATCTTGCAAGGATTTCGATGCAAAATTTCGCGTTTAGCTGTTTCAAGCTACTTTCATTGTCTCGCCATAATATCTGTATGTGTAAACAAACATTAGTCGTTGAATCATTGACAGTGTTCGTTGGAGTCCACCGTAGAGCTCTTCCGCCAGCCGAAGCAGAAGTAGCCCAGACCCATGCCGAGGACCAGCGCGAGGCAGAGGTACACCTGGTACGTCATGAAGATCAACATCAGGATGTAAGAGAAGGTGGCTTGGATGATGTGGAGCAGCGTTTGTACGAAGTGGCCCATTGATAGCATCTTTTGTCTGGAACAAAATGGTTTGTGATTAATGTTTAGCTAAGTGTCAACAGGAAGCGTCTCAGGGTTTTAGTTGTTAGGAATTGCCTCTAACTGGTATCTCGTTAAATAAAAGAAGACGTTTATCCCATTTAAGTCGTTGGGAATTGGTTCTGGCTAGCATCTTGTTAAGAGAAGACATCTCGATTGGTGGGTCTGCATCAGGATATTTTCCCTGCGTCACAGGTGCCGATTGATCTCGTCACTGATGACCGAGCAAACTTTTACGGATGCTCTTCTCATTTGATCGTTCCATCAAGTTTACAAGGTGGCTTCAAGGCTCTCATCACATCTTCATTATGTGGCTAAATAAGTCAACATGCACTACTGATCGTGGAGAGGCGGGTTTTAACGCGATACAGAAAGCTATGGTCATAATTATACAAGTACTTACTTCATATAAACGGGACTAAACGCAAGGAGATTTAATAAGAACATTCTACCACTTACTGCAAGACGTTTCAACTGCGTTACAACAGCCGTGGTCACAAGCGAACTGGAAGCGCACGTCAAGCAGTAATTGCTAGAATGTAGGTACTTATTGAATCTCCTCGCGTTTAGTCCCGTTTATATGAAGTACTTGTATAATGCAACACGAAAGTTTAAAAACATAAGGTCATAATTACTTGGCAGTGGCTGGTCCGGAGCAGTTCCCGCTGCTGCCGCACTCGTTCTTGGCGATGTTGACCCTGGAGTCGGTGGTGGCTGCGGTGGCGCTCACGTGCAGCGCTTCCCTGGAAAACAATACATAGAAAAGTTAGTTTGGTATGGAGATCCCAAGAGAGGGAAAGATCTTCCGTCGAGCCACTTGGGTTGGCTCGTAGGCCATGGTCCAAGGGTACCTTGGCTATATCCATAGATATTAGAATGTACGGTCCACGCTTTCTTGGTCTTATAACAGGGTGCATTCTAAGTCTATTGTTATTCCTATCTTGGTTGTGGATACTTACCCTATTTCAGTACACACAACAGCACAATGGAGTTCAGTCACTGAGTGATATCTCAAAACAAACATGGAGAGAGCACTCTGTCAGCACAGAGATTTTGCTGACAATTGCCGGCCTTTTAAGTAAGTAAGCGGCGTAAGTGGTAAACGGAAACCTACCTGTAGTACTTAAGTCCCTCGTAGACCACTCCAGCCAGGAAGATGGCGACGCAGGAGCCGAACAGCTCCAGCCCGTTGGTGGTCACCCATCCGTTGAACAGGATCTCGTTCACTATCCTCGTGTGGAACTGGAATGCGGGGAAGAAGAAGATTAATACCGACGACAACAAAGGGAATACTGAAGTGATGGCCAGCGTCTTACAGATAGCCGGAATGTTGCTTCATTTCGGTTGGCTGCTACCTGCGCTATGTACAGACAGCCACACATCAGGTTACCACAATCTGTCAAATTTCCTCAACTGATTTGCAACCTAATAAGTTTGACAGTAAGATCAGAGTCGATTGAAGAAATTTGACAGTTTTGTATACTTTGATGTGTACCTACTAGCTAAACTAATGAGGGTACCAGAGGCCCAACTTCCAAAATATTCACTGTTCTCTATAGGCCCGACCTCAGGGGCAGGGAGGTTTAAAGGTTGTCAGCAGGCTTAAGATACCACTGGTGTTTGCGTGTTCAAGGGCGACGGAAAGGGGAAGGGGTGATTTAAGATTAAAGATGTTTACTTTTACTTATTTTTATGATTTGCTCATTAAAACGTTAGAATAATAAACGCCAACCAACATACGCAGAGTTCACAAGAAGTACTTTTACTCGAGAGTTAATCGCGAATCTGGAGAAGCTTTCTTAAAGGAGCTAAGCTTTTTCAATAATTCGGTAAGAAATTAACTACATTTTGGTTACGTACGAGTTTAGCAAGTATCGTGTCGCAGGAAGTCAAGTGGCATAGAATGCTGCCAGGATACGACTCAGGTTGCATATCAAACAGTGATACCTATGCAACCTGAGTGATATGCGTCCGGATACTTTATCTGATAGCTCCTTATGTATGAAGTGAAATTTACAAGGTAATTTGACAGTTCGATTGGTAATCGAACTCTATCATAATAATATATAGGTACCTTTTATACGTTTTGGTCAAATTGAATATACGTGTAGCTAACTTTGACAATTGGTTACACGCAAACGTCAAAGTGATAGCATGGTTATATATGACTATTGGTTAAGCTAACAATTTTCCTGGGTAGGTATATTTGGCAATTGTTTACTTTTTCAGCTATTAGTTAAATTTGACTACGGATCAGAAAACCGCCCCAAAGAAGTTTCACAATGTCATTCAAATTTAGAATAAGCACTTTTTATTATGATACAAATGCTTATTAATATAGTGTTGTTATGTGGAATGCTCTACTTTGACTTTAGATAATATCTGGTTGAATTACCTATTTGTTATACCAAATTTACTCATTTATTTATTATAGAGAAAGGTTCATATGAAATAAAAAGTAAATAGATAACATTAAAATATATTCTAAACATGAACATTGTTCCATATGTCAAGGACTTGCCTGCAATCAATCTTAGGTATATTTTGCGGTCGATATGTTCCGCGGTTTCCGGCCCACTATCTGTTGTCTATGGGAAAGACTCGCGTCGACCACTAAAGATAACTTCTTTGTTGCAATCAGCTGTTGACGCTTATCTAAGTGCTTTTCATTTTATATTTTATTTATTATATTAATATTTCAAAAAGGAGTAAGTACAATCACAGTGTCAAGTTGATTTATCAACGTTAGCTGGTGGATCAAAGACTAGTTGCCCGCTCTCACTTTGTTTCGGTTCCTAACTTAACCAGCGTCCAGCATCATGCGTTGATGGAAATTCCTAGCAAAGCGAACGGTGGCGGGTTGTCATCCATCCAGATGGTTCGGATGGTATTGCATTTTTTAAGTCTCTAAGGTGTCAATGTGCGACGCATGACTTCCGAGTAGGTATTCATCAGCTTGTCCGATTTCTGGTCGGCAAGAAATAAAGATACTCACAGTCATGGCGTGTCCTCCGTGGTCACAGCCGTCTCCGTGGCCTGCGTGCCCTTCGTGGCCGGCGTGGTCCATGTGCCCTGAGTGGTCCATTGCTTATGGAGGTGATCTGGAAACAAGGAAATGGAAGTCGTAAATCAAAATTCGTGAACATCTTCTAAGTCAAGGGGACCTATAAAAATACTAATATCGTCCATCCTAGATTTCTTTTTATAATTTTTTGATGATTCCTTTATCATTTTGATTTATCATCTGTCCTTCGAGTTTGTATGTTTTAGAGATACTTATCCTTTGATTATTAATGAAATAATCAAAGAGAGATACCTACTTATCTATTTTTTATTACACAGAAATAATATAATTAAGTACCGAGTGAAATAACATCAATAAAAAGTAAGTAAATTAGGTTATTTGGGGTCTTCAGTACTTTTCTACTTATGTATTTTTTTCCATGCGTCGCTATCGTTCATCAGCAAATCATTCTACTTATTCCTTAAGTAAGTATCTAAGTATCTACTGAAATATACTTGGATTAAAAGGACATAATCAAAGGTGTGAATTTAAAATGTGGGCTCAATAAAAATATTTTGCAAAATGCACTTGAGCTAACTAATTATCGCATGTTTGTCCCAACATTAAAAGTGACGTCTCACTTTATAACATTCCATGTTAACACAAGTGTTACTTAGTTTTTACCATAATAGCGCGCTGTTTGCTATTGTAGGCGGCGAAATTGAAAACACCGCGATGTTTTATCCATTTTATGGAATCCGTAACAATAATTTACTTAAACAATGCTGTGTGATATTTTAATGTGAAATAGATTAGTTGTTATGTAGTTACTTCGACGTAATGTTTCCCCTTAATGTCCTTTACAACTTGGTAAACAATGTGTGTTCACCGTAGACAGTTCACTGCCATTCTTAATCGACTTAAAAAGGAAGTTTTTTAGTGTCACTACTTCTAATAAGTATTCATATTTATTTATTGCATACCTATGTGGTACAATTTGGTCTTATGACTAATTAAAATAACCTTGTCATTTCTTAGGTACATACAAGGTTTATATAGGTAGGTTTTATAAGTATCTTACCACGATAGCGCAGATTTGATTTTGATATTGAAAAAAAAATACAATAATTTATAAGTAAATGTTATCGGACAAAAAGAAAATATTGCGATCGCGTATCGCTTGCTCGTTACAAAAACATGTTGTTCGACAACTAATCCCTCCTTTTGTTTATTAAGTTAACAGCTCAATTAATATGCAGACCAGTTTCTACATATATGTAACACATTTTTCCTTGTAACTATCATCGTTAAAAGATAAAATTGCTTTCGCGCTTAAGCCGCTCACAAGAAACTAAGATTAGTAACCAAATATTTCCCCAAAATATAAGAAACTTTCACATTAAGTATAGGTAGGTGGTTACCTGCCTAAATAGAAATGAGGTGAGACAATTTTGAGAGGCCCGATGGCGCATTTGGTAGTAGTCTCTGCCTCATACGCGAAAGGTCGTGGGTGCGATCCCAACCCTGGACAAACATTCCTGTGATGAATAACTGTGTTTGTTCAGTGTCTAGGTGAAATATAAGTACTATTAATTATGTATTTAAGTATTATATTTGTAAATCCTCTGTTGTCTGACATCGGGAACACAAGCTACTTAGTACAGAGTCAGGTCAATGTATGAGATGTTTTGTGAAAAAAAAGTGAACAATACAAAAAATCATCAATATCTCAACTCTCAAAAGCCATCGCGATGGAGCCCGGGATAACCTTGGACAATCTGAAACGTGTAGGTTTCCTCACGACGTTTTCCCTCACTACCGAGCTAATGGGGGAAATACGCACTTTGATTTGAAAAATCAAAGGTGCCTCGGATTTCATCCTACGACCCCCCTGTTTGGAACACGCACGTTCTCATCCACTGGGCTACCACTGCTCAATAATTAAACTGTATGAGGAAAATGCGCGGCAAAACTGTATGATAGTTGATAACTCGTTTCACTGACTTCACTAACATTCTTCCGATCAGTGTACGGTCAGCACCAAAATAAGCTTCATATTTTGACACTTATCCATATAGAAATACGAGTGATTCGCCAAAAGAGTGGCAACCCCTTTTATGATAATTGTACTGCTCTACAATAATTTCAGATATTAATGATCACGCGATAGTGGTTTAGCATAATCGCTTTTTTTCTTTCGACGTAAGTAAGTAAGTACCTTTTTTTTCAACAAAACTGAAACATAACAACATGCCTACGGTCTATAAAACGGAAAACATCCTAAGCGAAATACAAGCTATTTTAACTACTTTGATAATTTACCTATGTAATTATAATACAAAACTAATTACTTAAATAGCTATCGGGCAAATCTTACAACGACAATTTAAGTACTCGTCAGCATCGAAAAGTACGTGAGTACTTACAGGGTATATTTTTTATCATTAGGTTAGGTTCAGAAACCAAAATACTTTTGCAATGCAATATACATACAGCGCCATCTATCTATTTCTCGAAACGAAGTGAGGGGCCACTATTGATATATACTCGTATTATAAAAGTAGCTTTACCCACAAGTGCTATAATAAAAATGAAACAATTTCTAAGCATGACAACTGACAACTTAATTATCCTTTTATCGTAAATGAAAAAAATATGAGCGAAGCGACAACACGCAAGCAGTGATTAGGTAAGTAAGTATTTTACGCTTGACATTACATTGTCGGACATGTTTATATCTATGTTGGGTGTTGCTAACGACTTGCGCGGGCGCACACGCTGTATTAGGTACACAATACAATAGACAACAATAAAAGTGGCTAGCCATAATTGCAGGACATACCTACCTACTACGCTACGACATGCTTAAAAAGAAATTTTCGGCGACGTATGTAAGTAGTGCATAAACAAACATTTTTAGAAATTGTTAAGTTATGTTGTATTGTAACGACTATTTTAACGCAAAGACTCGCGACAGGCGGTAGAGTACATTACACCCTTAAACTAAGTTTAAGATTAGTAACAGAACAGTTATACTCGAGCCAAAGCTTTGTGGCAGTTCGTCTCTATATTCATTCATTCACAAATAATGAATGAAATACGAGTAGGTACTCTACCGTCGCGTCGTTGAATTTACTGTACATGTATGTAGGTACGTTCAGGCACCTATCAAAGTATACAAAACTGACAAATTTCTTCAATCAATTCTCATCTTATAGTGAAACACATTAGGTTCAATATCTATTGAGGAAATTTCATAGTTTGTGGTAACCTATGAAAATTGTTTGGCTGTCTACTTCCTTATTATCAGCCAAAGTCTAATACAAAAGGTAAAGCAATTTATCTAATTATGTGAAATGCAGGATAAATACTAGTGGGTATATGAAGCAGAACGATCTACGAACGGGTAAACCCATCGGCAGTGCCGTGTTGCAAGATCGGCTTTCACTGCGCTTGCGCAACTCCTGCAGTTCCCTGCATCTGCGCTGATTCTAGCCGCACCCTGCTCTACGCATCTACAATACATGTATTGAAATAATATGACCCGATTGGGAATGGGGCCTTATAGGCCTTAGTTCATGGGTTCGAACGGCTCGATGATGAGTAAAAATTATGTGTGCCTAGACCTACAGTGTAGGCTGTGGTGTCTAGGTGTTAGACACCTGTACGGGACTCAATACTGAAATAACAAATTCAAGGTAGGTTTACCAATCTTTTTGCCTCATAAATCGTTCTAAGATATGAGGCTTGAAACCGATATATTTTTTATGTATTTTGGAATGATTCCACAGGTGGATCATAATGATTAAGTAAATATAGGTACTTATAAATGCCATGTTACGTGAAAAAATCTGTAAAACGTTTTAATTCCTACGTAAAACGTTTAAACAAATCATGGTAGGTACTACACACGTACACGCGATTTTAGCGTACGCCCTAAAGTCTATCAAACTAGCCACTCCCGATCATACTTGATAAGTATTTTGCGAACTGAAAAGTTCATTCATTCTTTTAAAACATAGCAATAAGCTAATTCCAGCGCGATTCGGAAACGGGGTTTTTACACCCATTGCAATATTTTTATAGAATCCACAACATTTTTCTCGCAAGCGCAGGCGCCTGACGTGGTTCACCTTGAGGCAGATCATCTCCGGCTGCGCGAACGCAACTACGGCAGGCCTATTACGCCCGTGATCGATCATAATCAGCTTTATTACCGAAGCATAAAGTCGACAATAAGAACGACGGTTCATTGAACGTACTTGACTGAGCAAGGGTTTCGTAAGATTCTTTGTTTTGTGTTGTTTATGATTCTAGATCGAGGTAAAATCTCTGGTCAACGTGGGTTTTGCTAATTTGCTTTGATTGAGTAATTTTACTGAAACTAGTGTATCAATTAGTTTCAATTAGATGGCGTAGTACCAATAGATGGCGCTGGGTGTCGATTACACCGCGCAAGTGTTTCGTTTTCTCTATAGAAGTTACCTCTTTAGAAATAGTTGAAGAAGATTGCACATTTTTTTTCCCTTTAACGAAACTAGGTACTAATTGCGAATTAGACTCCGTAAAAACAAATGTGAAACCTTTGTACATATAGTAAGCATATTAGAAGTATTTATGTACCTAAGTGTGTGATATTTTAGTAGTATTTAATGTAACTTAGAATTGTTAAAATGTCTTGTCAAACGCGGTGACTAAGAATAGTTTCATATTATTTAACAATAATTACAAAACTAAACAGAAATTGAGTTAGTCGATATTTAACTTAACACCTCATCACAACCGGCCTCGCGACGTGACGAAGATGATAACCAAATGAACTCGTAAATACACGATGTTTGGCATTCGGCAGTAATCGTCGTTGTATAACTGATGCGCGCTGCGCAACACCTGCGCCCGAGTCGGCGCCGTTATGTCATGTGTCAGCAAGTTTGCTGATCAAGTATACTGATCAACATCGGAAGTGGATGCGCTCCCAATTACGCGGTGAGCATGTCAGCGGAAAATCCGTAGGTAAGATTTATTTGTAACAAATTAAATAATTGTAACTAAGCAGTCTGTTTTTATCTCTCTCGATAGTAATTTCTGCTTCATACGCCAAAGATTTCGGTTCGATCACCACCCCACTATACGTTCCCTAATTCCGCTTTTGTATAAAAGCTGTAACACAAGAGCTTAAAAGCTACTCTTATGACGGAATTTAGGTGTTATAAGATTAAAGGTATAGCTGGAGGCACGAAAGAATAGCGATGACCGTTATTTTGCGCACTTAGTTTGTAAAAAAGAAGACTTTCTATGAAAATTCGTTTCTGCGCACTCAAGGTCATAACTACACTTTCTTGCGGCAGACTATATGAGATGTATAAAAAAAAACTCAAAAATTGAAACAAATCTTGACAAGCGACACCCTATCTAAACTAAACCTATCGCCTGGGACGAACTAAGACAATTAAATTTTCGGGCATGTAATTGATCCAATAAACTGTAAGTACTCAGTCAGGTTTGATTACGAGGTCAAGCATATGATTTTAATAACACGCATCTAGTAGTAGACGTCCGTGACTAAAATCATTTATCTCTAAAGCCTGCTCTACACATAGGCAAATACATCTGCAGATATCATCTGGTTAGGTAAATGAAGTGATTATTATTATTATTTATTTATAATAACATCTTTTGTATACCTATTTTATGCAAATAAATACTTTGACTTTGACTTTATATTGGTCCTTAACAAAATACATGCCTCGCAACGCATCCTTGCACAACTCTGGTGGAAATGTAGCCTTAGTGTGTTCTCACATAATTCAAAGGCAAAAACCTAACGGAAGTCTTCCGTGTGAAAAGACATATAATTTACCTACCTAAGGTACATTATTTTGGTACACATTAAAAAAAACTTTATCTTCCGCACGACTTTAGTCTTTAGCCTAGGGTGCACACAGGTGAAATCCCGAGAGAGTGACGTGACGTCACGTAACATAGTGAATCAGTGATGCGCCGGCGCATCCTTGACACTGGCGCGTGCGCGGCATTCCCAACGTTCACGTGACGTCAACAGCTTATATCAACTCATTTGTTTAAAACGTTTTCAGTAGGTAAAAATAATAGCTCTGCTGATGATTGTGATTTAATGGACCTGTTCCCTCCTTCCTTCCCCAATTAAAATGCGATTTAATTTGTTTACGGATGACCCCATACCTACAGTATGCATGCATAGGTAGCGGATAAGAAAGAGATAGTGACAAATAAGCGCTTAACTCCCGTTTGTAGCATTGACCCAATTTTATTCTTATCTAATGGGCCGCCCTCACTTCGTTTCGGGACATTAGTTCCGCTTTGTGCCAATAGATGGCGCTGGGCGTCGATTGCAACGCGCTAGTGTTTCGCCTTTTTCGAATTTGTAAGTACATGAAGTGTTTCCTCTTTATTAATAGTATGGATTCATATCCATATATGGATAAAAATTTACCTAATCTCAACATTACAAATACTGTAGTTAACTACATAGTTTTGCTATTTCTATCGCCCACAAGTTGTGTAACTGACGCAATCAAAAGCGCATCAGACAATAAGTCGCATCCTGGTGGCTTATAACGAAACCGTCCCGTAACGAATGGGAATATACCTGTCACACTCAAACGAAAGAGATGCACAGGGCGTGTGAAAGGGAGAGGAACTCTGATTCGGTCGTAACGCCCGGTTCGTTTTAGCCCCTCTGAGTCGCGATGGCCTCACGGGACACAACGGTAAGAAATATTAATAAACACCAAGAGGGGGAAGATTGTTTTAAGTTTTTATACTCGTACCTTACGTTTTGTGGCCAATCTATACTTCCATACTAATATTATAAATGGGAAAGGGTGCCTTAGGTGCCTGACTATATAATACAATGTACTCTGTGGGTGCCTGTCTGTATGTTTGTCTTTTTTTCTCGGCAAAACGGAGCGACGAATTGGCGTGATTTTATGTGGAGATAGTTAAAGGGATGAAGAGTAGCATAGGCTACTATCTGCCCCTTTGTAACCCCCCCCCCCACCCCCCCCCCCCCCCCCCATTTTAGGAAAAAAAGCTAGTAAATTTATATTTATTCATTCATTCAGCAGGACACATGACGAGAAGCGCCGTGTCTTTCTGGTGTTGCAAGTGCCTGGGTGACGGCAATCGCTTACCATCAGGTGATCTGTCTGCTCGTCTGCCACCTATTACATAAACAATCCACTTTAACTAAATCACCACGATAAAAGAAGTAGATCAATAGCATAATGTTCGTGTAAGTAGTACCAATGATATCCGTTTACTTACTTCTCGGATCATTTGCTTTGGTAAATTACCTATTTGTGGACGACATTTAGTAAGGAAACCTATTGTAGGCATCTCATAGATTGTCACGGTCGTTATCAAGTTAACTCGAGGCATTGTGCTCGTGTGGGTAAACGCTTACTAATCTGTGGTTTTACTTGTGATTAAGGACATTGTTCTCTGGCCGATTTGTCTAAGTGAGACCACCAAGATCAACCATGTAACGTAGGTAGGTACCTTGCTTTTATAACAGTCTTAGAAATTACAATTACAAATAAGTACAAATAGTTTTATTTTCCAAAGAACATGTAACATTGTTATGTCCGTCAAAATGGCGGGATCTGACCTGGAATAATCAAAATGGCGGGACCATATAATTTTGCTTATAACTTTACAAATATCGAGGTAGAAATTATTTCACTGAAGGTAGCAAATAGTAGAAATTAGATACTAATAAACGTATCAAAATTGTCTGGATTCCAGGTCTGAACCCGCCATTTTGACGGACATACATTGTTGAGCATTACAGTAGGTCCCACACTAGGAGAAGTCCTGTATCGTGGGCACCCGGCATTATTGATTACTTTTCTTTGAGCGATGGTAGCTCAGGTTTTTTTATGGGCTAGGCAGCAAACGAGCGGATGCATGACCTGATGGTAAGCCAGTACCGAAGCGCATAGACACCCGCAACACCAATGGAGACACAAGAGCGCTCCCAACATTTAACCCCCTTTCCCCTGCTTGGATCGGGCAACTCACTCACTCGGCGAAACGCAGCGCATGCGCTTCTTCACACGCTCCCTAAACTGAACTAGCAAAGCGAGTCATACAAGTTATCATCAATAAGGAGGTAAAGTACTTCTAATTAAAGGAGAATGTTATGAAATTAATTCACAAACATAGCCGGAAGTTATACTATGAGTAGGTTAGTCTAGATGCGACAGAGTACACCTTGTTTGACAGTCATTCGACGCGGTTTGGGCTATTGTGTCAACACGCCAGATTTGGTGCTAGGCGCGCTGTTTGGTAAATGTCGGTAGAGGTGCTAACGCAACGGTCGACGTGCTATTAATGCAACAATAGTTCGATGCTATCGAACTCGAAATCAGAAATCACGTATTTGCTTAAAAATGGTTATATACAAAGGTGCTCAAATACAATTCGGTAGAGAATAATCATGCTTTACCTACGTCGTCGGTATGCCAATATCTACTATAATAATTAATATTAATCAGTTTTTCTTAAGTGTTTTTCCAAATATAAGTAATACTGTATTTAAAATTTGCATAATGCTTCTTGTTTACTAACTGCATGTTGTATTAAAAAGATTTAAGATATTTTCATTTATATACCTAAGCATAGTCTTCGCGTAGATTTGTCAATATTAACCTTGGAATTGGTTTTGGCTAAGATAATAATTAAGTTAAAAAAATATTTAAGCAATATGAAAGCTGTATCTTCTATTAAGGCAATGTATGAGATGTTGTGTGAATTTAATATTATTTTATCGATATCTTTTGAAATAGCTTGGTAGCCCTAAACGTACACTGTAAGGTGCGTGTGCGCAGGTTGCTACGTGGATATTTACTACGCTGGAGCAGCGCCGGCGCTGTTTTGTCAACAACGCTTCAATGAGCGACAATATTTGACATTTCACGATGAATTTGCGGGCTGGATGCTCATTTTTGCATGGGTTTTGGAGAACTAAGTGGGTAATAAAATAGATTAAAGCGAATAATAAATCTTGAACAAATTGGAGCGTTTAACCAAAATCATAATTTTTCTTCTTTTTTATAAATGTGATTCTGTTTAATGTTTATTGAGGCACATCGATGTGCCCGCCCCGCGGTATACTTACTTATAATGTTAATCTAGGACTACAATGTAACTCTATAAGTACCAAGTTTTATTAAATTTTCTCCAGAGCTTAGTCGTAAAAAAGTAGCAAATAACACCAACTGACTCAATAAACTTTGGTCTCCAATCTCCATAGCAATAGGTAGTATGAAAAGAAGACGCAGTAAAAAACACCTAAATTAAAAAAAATATAAGCCTATTGAAAAAAGTGAAGTTAATTATCAGCCTATACACTATCTCACTGCAGGGCGAAGGTTTTTTTATGTTTTCCCCTGGAAAAAGCGTTTACAGGGGTAACTCCCCACTTAGGCACAAAGTGCACAGGGGTGCACTTTGTGCCTAAGTGGGGAGGGACTCCTTCATAGAAACAAAGTCATCTAAGTATACGTCGATACTATATGGGATTGGGCTTATTGTGGTATTACTATTGTAATACCACAGTGTGGTAATACGACAAAAATATCTCGACAATAACTGTTTTAAAGTGTATTAATCCGTGATAAATTAAGATACTGTGAAGGATAAATATTTTTCGAATTTCAAGCATACCGACACTTGTTTTGTTAGCGATGCGAGACCAATGCGCAGGAGGTGCTGTGGCGAATGAGGCTCTACACTCAGCTGAACTCCTGAAAGTTTCTGAAAACAACTAGCGTGAGTAATCTACGGTGTTATTGTACATGTTACGCTTTGAAAGAATTCCGTCGCGGTTGTTCTGGGAGAGAAACTTAAGGCTTGTTCGGTCTCCTAGCGCCGTTCAATTTATATTCAATGTGATGATTAGTTATTTTTCGATATTTTTAAACCCCGTCGCAAAAACGACAGACTGTGTTTTATGGTAGTTGTGTCTGTCTGTCTGTGGCATGGTACGTTCCGAGCAGATAGATCGTTTGAAAGGTTATATAGTCGGTAGTGTTTTTAGCTATGTTTGATGGACACCGGTTTAGGATAAATATGATCTTTTGTACAATTTAGTAAATATTATCATGAAAAAATATTGGTTAGGTTAGGTTAGAACTAGTAACCAGAAAAAAATCTTGAAAATCTGGGACGAGTTTTTTTTGGGACGAATTGCCCCCACCCCGAGACGAGCAGGAGCAGATCACCAGGTGGTAAGCGATTACTGTCGCCCATGGACCAAAAATATGTTAGCACCACCCGTTCCTCGGTACAAATATTATGTAAATTTCGTCCTTAGCTTGTTTTTTTCCTTATTCACCTTATCAACGAAAGTTGTCGGCAAAAAGTGTTTACCCAACCTGGCCTTGCCACCGTGCTCGTGGAAAGTAGTCAGCTCGGGCTGCGCTGGACCGCGGGCGCTTGCGACACAGACATGAAGAAACACGACCAGGGACAACGCTCGGTAGCAAATCAATATTTATCTGCCTTATCGGACAAGTCCGTTGAAAATGATCTGCGAGAACTGCAGGCCGGTGACTGCGACAAGTAGTGCAGTCCGAACGACCTAAGTTGCGTTCTCTCGTTTCGGAGGCCAAGACTCGTTTCGGGTCGCTGAGCCAGAGGAGTATGTACGTAAGTATCAGTCAAGTCAATTTAGGGAATTACAAGTTTTCTTGGGTCTTGTGTTCTGGGTAGACGCCCCAACTTAAATCCTAGTTTGAGACCAGGTTGATGGTGTGATTGTCTGGCGCATTCATTCATTCATTTATCAACGTAAGTCAGCAACATTAAGAAAATCACTTAGTGAAAATTTGCCGAAGTCGAGCTGATAGAAAATGGAGAAAGAAATTAGGTATCGTCACCTAACCTTGGATGCCGGTGGTACAGGACCGATCTGTGTGGAGAACATTGGCCTATGTCCAGCCCCATGGCATCCATATGTCTATTGGTTGAAATGATGATTAATTACCTAAGTAATCTAACTCTAGCCTGAAAGTCGTTAAGAAATGTTTGTTGTCCATTTATTAAGCCTTTCTTTGAGAGTAGGTACAACTCGTATCTCAGAAATAAAACAAGATATTAATTAAATATAACATTTGGGAAACACTTGTTTATTCAGAACAGTAGTCTGATCTTTGATTATAATATAATCAAAGGTGCTGATATGGATAGTATTAAAAAGTCTAAATTGACTGCCTTGTTGGTTAACGATTATACTTAACTAGGGGACGGCAGAATATGTAATAATATGAATAAAAACGAGAAGAAACAATTAAGTGTAGGTACCTACCTACACATGGGTATAAGCGAAAATGGTAAAGTAATCTACTGGACGTTTACCCTTTACCGTTTATAAATTGATATGGTTAGGTTACATCTTATGTAACGTAGTGGTGGCTATTACAGTAACGTATTACTACGTCTTATTAGATACGCGTATCTGTGGCGAATCACATTATGTGAACACTTCATAACAAAACCGCTGATCTAAAAATCATATTCTTTTGCTACTAGGTTATACAAATTAATACCTAAAGTCTAAATGCAAAGAGTTTTCTATTGATAGATCTTAATCAGCGATGCCAGATTTGTTTTTAGTAAAAATAACCACCATTTGGTTATATACAAACATGGGATCTAATTCAAAACCTGCGCGCTATAGATTTTTTACGGTGAGAGAGGCACGCCTCGGCATGATTGGCCCGGGCCTGACCAGGTATATTTTCTCGTTTAAGTGAGGGTGAAAAAGGCCCTTTAGGAATAACAATATTTTTTTAAACGAGGTTTGAAAAGAGTACTTCTTTCACGGTAGGCAGCGACATGACTGTGCCTTGGCATTGTTGTTGTCTATGAGCGGCGGTTACCATTTACCATCAGATGGGCCGCATGCTCGTCTGCCTATTTCAGCAAAAAAAAATAACAAACTTTGCATACGGTCTCCGGTAGATATTAGGACCGGTCGGTGGTAATTTTGTTACAAAAGTCCCATGTATGATAGGACTTTCCTATTGCTTATAGTTAGTTTGCATCCCTACAACTATACGCTCGTGCATATCTCCTACATAAATATCTCCTTAAGTAGGTGTGTACAGGCTGCGTACGCGCAACGGGCCCTCGAACCAGTTCTCGGCTCCAGCCCTACCTCCATTGTCTAGTGTCCTAGGGCATCCGAGGTCACATCTCGGATCTTGCCGCGGTCCTGGTAACGTTCCCCTTCATTTCATTTTAGTTGTTCTTAAGCGAATGTTGGATAGGTTTTTTTAACGTAATGCATGTGCAACTCAACAATTAATGTAAAGTCAGGAAACACGATAAATGCAGTTTGTAACTTCGTGTAACATTTTGCTATAGAATGTCAATTTGAATGACATCTAACAAATGTATTTTTTTTTATGAGATAGGGGGCAGACGAACAGACGGAACACCTGATGGTAAGTGATTACCGCCGCCCATGGACACCCGCAACACCAGAGGAGTCGCAAATGCGCTGCCGACCTTTTAAGAAGGAATACGCTCGCTTTTTGAAGGTTTGTTTTGTGGTTAACTTCGTGGTCCCCCAAAAAATTGGCCATGTCATGGTCGTCAGACCATGGATCTTCTCTCTCTTTCTCTTCGGTCGTCTCCCTTACTGCTAAGGATTATGACTCTTTCTGATTCTGTCAACCAGCATTTGTCAATCGATGGTTGATGACGTTCCGTATATTACTTAGCTCAGTGTAAAGTAGTTTATCGGGATCTCGAGTCGTTCAGCTATCTGCTCTGACCATGGCTGGGGATTACGGCTTACAGGAAGACTTATGCCCTTCCACTTTTCCTGTCACAATCAAGGGCTCTTAATTGTCCCCACTTCTACGCCATGGGCTACATGAGTAAACCAGCACATAGAGTAAGATTCAGTCCTGGTATGGAGATCACTACCTGAAACATTCTATCAGGATGTATCTGTGAACATTTACATCCTTTAGCAACGTCTTCTTCCAATCATTCTGCACAACGTTCAAAGATACGACTTTATTTCACAAAGTTTTGCAATTTACGATTTCCAATGATGCGCCATCGCAAGAATGAACTCAAAAGACCTTCATTCTACAGTAGATCCAAAGTCAAAATCATAAGGAAAAACAAAACGCCGGATCGAGTTTTATCAACTGTGAATTTTTATGACGAACCAGTTGTTTTATCGCTTTATACCGTTAATAGTACGAGTTACTTGCGAAATCTTAGTAGGTGGGTAGGTAACTATGTTTCGTTTTCTTAGACTTAGCATTCTCTAGATCGACGGTGGAGGAGACACCGTGGGAACCTTTATCTGATTGGTGGCAGACCAGCAGACGGATCCTGATGGTTAGCGATTGCCTTTGCCCATGAACACACCAGTGGATTAACAAAACCCTCACATGCCGTAAATCCGATCACTGATCATTTTAAAAGAAAATATCACTTCCTGACTAACATTTGTCACTTTTTTCTACATTAGTAATGCGGTGCGTGCGCAAGCGTCGGCGAAGTGGCTCGGCTTATTTAGAACAATAACCGCTTATTGAACGATTGGCGCAATCATAGCCGAGAGGATTTGAGGGGTCCCGGGAGTCGGCGGGGGACGGCGGGACGCGCGGGGGACCAGCCGGAGACGCTAAAGTTGCTAGTTACCCGGAAATTATGGACGTGTTCGTTGTGAAAGGTGGTAGTCGAGCATAAGGATCACCTGATGGCGAGCGATTGGCGAAGCAAAACCAGTAGTCACAAGAGCCGCTAACTTTTCCCCTATCCCCTCAAATTGGGTCTCCAGTTGCCTAAATCGTTAAAATATAAAGCAGGCGGTATTATACGCCGATTTTCTGTCAGGCTGTGGAGTATTACCAATCTCGCCAGCCCATTAAAGCCGAAAAGTGCCGAAATGTAGTTGTGCCCCACGTTTTCATCCACACAGAATTATCTATATTTGTTTGTTCTGTTATTTATGACAAGTAGCTAATATTATTGTGAAGATTCATTTAAAACCCTTTCGTAGCTAAAGCGTGAAAAAGCAAGAAACCAATTTACATACTTAGGTACATACCACATTTTCACAAACTTTCGCTTTTAGAATATCAATATTAGTCAGGATGCTAGATACTATAATGCCTCTCCACCCCCCAGCTCCCCCCACCCCCAGCTCCCCCCCCCCAGCTCCCCCCACGGCGTGGAACGTAATAAACTAATGGCCTCTAACGATTAAAAATATGTAAATGAGTAACATATATTTATGGGCTGTTAACTTGAGCACGATTTGCTGTAACTGACTTATGAGTCAGCTGCGTGCCAATTTTTATCTTCAAACCTTTGTTTAGTAAATGCTAATTATTTGTTAAAACGTTGATAACATGAGGCTTTGGTGTTATTTTGTTAGCAAACAAGTAAAATATTTTCTTCGACTTGTACCGAAATAATCTTTGATAAACTGAAGGCTGAATTCGTAAAAAGCGCTTTTTGGCTTAGAATAGAAAACAATATAATACTTACTTAATTTATTTATAGAACATAGGTACCTACAGAATAAGTTGACATCTTACTTTTAAGTCCTCCATGTATTTACATTATTATTTTAAAGCCAATTTACTAGAGGCGACAAACGAGCAAGCGAGTCACCTGTTAGTAAGCAACCAATCACCGCCGCTAATAAACTTCAGCGAGAATAGACAAATCGCTGATGCGTTGCCGGCCTTTTAGAAAAGAAAGAGTGTAAGTAAGCTCTTCTAAAGATCCCTAACCTAAGTCGTATACCTACGTCTGGAAGTAACGCCGCAGCTAAACCGTTGCACAAAACTGAGATACTTATTGTGCTAAATGCTACTTTAACAAAGCAAATATTAATCTCAAAATTGAGGAGGTAGATTAATGATAACGTTATGTAAGTACGAGTAATAATGATAACATTTACCGCTTTATTCAGTTACAAAGTAACATTTGATTACCTATATCTTGTGTTATCTGCAGCCCACATGACAACCCACGTGGCTTTCGGTCTAAGATACATAGAGACAACATTAAGTACCTACTACTGGTACTACTTACTGTACATTATTCCTGAAACCAGAAGCGTAAGATTTTTCTACGTAAGTAGGTATATGTTTTGTAAATAAATAAATGAGCCAGACAATCAACCTGGAGACCTATTTTTGAATGTTCGCTTCGTCCGAACAAAACTACTCGTTTTGCAAGTCACGTCGTCTCGTGAGTCGCATGATTCAAAATGTTCCCTATTTTTGAAATCACTCGCTTAGGGTATTGCCAAGCTTGTCAAAGTATAGTTTTAACTCGTTTCAAGTTGACGTAAATGCGTCGACTCGCTTCACGGAAATCGCTCGTTTCCGAATGATTCAAAAATGCGGATGTCAAAAATCATGCGAGTCACACATTTTTTAGTGAGACGACAATTCAAAAATAGGTCTCCTGGTCTCAAACTAGGGTAACCACTGTACTATGAGGACCAGGTGACGATAATTAACTGGGTGTTATTCCACGGACTTTTGGTCCGTGTCTTCATTAGAATTTCCTGACGTCGTTTTACGCTGTCGATAGTTTGAGTACTTAGTTGTAACTAGCACATAACAAAGAACTATCCATAGACATTAATATAAAATCAATGGCAAATAACAAAAGCAAAAGAAAGACTGATGCAATAAATAAATTTGTTTTAGTCACTTTCGTTATCATAAGCTCACTGTCATCTTATTTAACATCTGAATGTAGAAGATAAAGTTACTTTTATCAGTCTTATCTATTTAACAAATATGATACTGGGTAAATATTTATATAGTTTTAAGACTAAATTAATGAATGTCCGTTCCCACGCGACCTCAAGTGCAAGAACATAACGCGTCACGTAACGTGAGTAATATTGCGCGTAACGCAAGAGGATAACCCCAATATTACGGAGTTGTTTGCATATTCACGTGAACAACGCAATCATTGTAATGCACTATTTACACTAATTACTGGTTGATTACCAGTAACTCAGTGGATAACGTGAACCTTGTTAAAACTTTGGTTTTATTCTTAGGCGAGAGTGAGGCTCCTTGGGCAAGCTTGGCCACCTTAAGTCAGACCTCATTTTCACACAAGTGTAACTTTATAAAAAAAATCATGCAACCAGCTCTAGGATTTTCAAAAACCGTATAGGGCTTGGGATTAAGATCAAACCGCTAGGGCACATTTATGAATACCCTCACCCGTTAGTTAGCCAAATGTTTCCTTTCCATTCTCTTAAAACCTTATAACTAAGGCCAAAGCAGTGCTATTATGTAAAACCAAATCCACTTTTACAAAACGGACACTCGAGCTAGTTATGGTTTAAAAATCATGTATCATTTTTAAAACCAATATTTTATAAGTATCACCGCGTTTTGTAATACAGGGGCCTAAGTATGTCTTGTACCAAGTATACCTACATGTATAGGTCCTGTGTTAGTATAGGTATAGATAAAATTATAAGTAAAATCTTGCCGCGAAAGTCATCAAAATGCCAACATCAATCGTAAAAAGAATCGAGTGTCATTGTTAAGTACTGCGATTCGATAGTGATAGCAGAGTTTACCGATGATAAAGAAACCAATAGTTGCAGTATGTACCCACAACACGGTGCCGAGTGAAATACCTAAGATAAGAAGACGTTCACCTCAACGCGACTCGACCTAACCATTTCAATCTATTTTAGGAAAAATTTACAACTCAGTCCCAGTAGCGTAACTTAGTGATGTGATACTTAGGGATGTGGTCTGCCCGTAGCGGAACTTTTAAGGGGGCGTTAAAATCTCCTGCATCTTCCTCCTCATCGTCATTATTATTTTAAGTGATAGGTGTCAGACAGGCGGATCACCTGATGGTAAGCGATTGCCGCCGCCCATAGACACCTGCAACACCAGTAGAGTCACAAGTGCGCTGGCAAACTATAACCCCCTTTCCTCCTTATTGGGGCTCCGGTACCCTCACCCTTCTGTGAGGCTTTGGTATTACTTTGGACAAGCCAGCCCATTCATGCCGAAGCGTGGCTCTCCCACGGTTCAAGGAAGGATAAAGGGTGGCACTTTCTAAGTTTAGAGGGTGGCAAAATCTGGACTTAATTTTACCAATAGGGGCAGCAAAATAGTCTACCGCCCCGGGCAGCTGACACCCACTCTACGCCACTACTCAGTCCCCAAGGGAAAAGAAAACCTAGTTTGTCGGCTTCCAGTAATGTGATGATGATCGGTGGATGGTAAGAAACGTGTAAGAGCCCTGGTTTAGCCCCATTCCCCAGTAATTTCTGAGTTATAAACCTTTATTTGCTAATGAATAATACATTGGTACTTAAGAAATTATATTATTTTATTATGTTTAAGTAGCTAAGTTTATTTTGTTTGTCGCAACGAAATGTCCCTTACATTAATAGAACATGCCCATTTAAAATATAAACAATAGCACATTAGTCAAGAAATACGACGACATGATTATTCAAATGGTATTTACTCAATTATAATAATAGATAGTAACAAAATGCATTAAAACACTAGGTAGTTTATTATTTATTTAAAATTTTATTGCACAATACTTCGTAGTTCGTACAATAGGCGAACTTAAGGCCGTTTATTCTCTACCGTTTGGCTCTACCGTCCGTCTCTAACTTTCTTTACCTTTGGCATGTCCTGAAGGTGGACCTTCGGGACAGGTTATAGGCTACTTCTGGGTAAACCCGCTCTATCGTAGGCTTATTCTCAACTCTGGAGTTCAGTATCAAGCCAAGGGCAAGCCCATTTTTTATTAAAAAGAGGTGCGGAGAATTTAAGTTAAAGTTGCAATTTGAGGTAGGTACAAATGATAAGAGTCCACGAAAGTACGACTAGGGACCAATCGTATAAAAAAAATCATGGTCGTAGATACCTAGTTCAATTAAAAAACGTAACATTTCAAGACATAAATCACATGTGTGATGCATTGAATCTAAAGAAAATTAAGTAATTTTTCATCAAAACTCAGACTTTTAGGGTAAACAGCTGGGAATGTCCATACCAAGTAACATAGGTAGAGGAACTAACTATCGTAATTTGAATCTTAAATAAGTCCATGATTTAAACTCTTTTTAACACGAAAAAAAAAACTAATAAAATTTCAAAATAAAATAGGTACGTTTTTCGAGTAAGTGTGAGATCTCAAGTAAGCCGTATAGCCTTGTCAGAGTTTAATAAAGTGATAGGTATAACAGGTTACTAGGAAACGTATGTTTCGTTGGTTCAAGCGAATTTCAACCTACTTGTAAAGAATGACAGTAGAAAATTAAAGGTGGGTCATAATTCAAATTTATTGACTGTACATTTTTATTATCTAGATAAAGGTAAACAAGTACCTATATAGTATACCTACTGATAGGTAAGATTATCTTAATCAAATTGCTCACCAATCTTTGTCCTTAAAAAGTAAGGAAATACCATTTGAATAATTTATACTATTGTCTGTTTGTTATGGTTTGTTTGTTTGTAGTCTAATTAAGATTGTTGTTTAGTTATCGGTTATTGAGAAAGGGCTTTATCATTGTACGCGATCAAAATATGTTTAGATATAAATAAGGGTTTGTTTGTTTGAATAAATGTCTTCTAATGTCTTTTATGGTTCTCTGATATGGTTGAGTGAACTGATGTCTGACATATACCTACCTACTTTATACTTGTAGGTAAACAGGTACCGCAGTTGGGACTGGTTCTGGTTTACCTCATATTTTGCTTTTAATTTCCTTCTTTTGTGTAATGAACTGTAGGTATGACTCGGTATGAGGACAAAAAAAAACATTGTATTTTTTAGCGATTTGAAAGAGTAAATTACCTGGCGAGTTTCTTGCCGGGTCTTCTCGTCAGAGACTTTCTGATTCCGGTAGTACATTTGCATTATGTCTATTTATTTTTTAATTTAGTTTAATGACATATTCGTATGCATGTGAATTAGATATACATACTTACATAAAAATATTTTTAATTAAGTAAAATAATTCGATATGAATTACACTTTACTCTGTGACCGTTGCCGTATATAAAGAAAAATAGATATAAGTAGGTACTTAGATAACTAATCTAATAGAATTAAATAAACCGGTTTCATAGTTCCCTTGAAACAGCATTAATAATGTATGTTTAATGTATTTATTAAAGATACCTACAAAAGCCACAATACTAACCACATCCATAACATAGTGTATAAAAGACAACGATACGAAAAGATAAAAATGTACGTAACGCGTTTACATACCAATAAAATTTAAATTTTGGTAGACATTTCGAGTCAACGACGCAGGGGCCTCGTCAAAAACATACTACGAAACAATAAACAACCATTCACTTTTTAGTATATCTGACATAACTTGCAAGGACGCCCAATGATCACACAGATTGAAGCAAATTTATATTACAAATCACCACATAAACTTACCTAAACTTCCAATGACAACACAAAAAAACTGAATTCCTAAAGGAATTGTTTCAAAAAAGTTCGTATTATTTTACGCACTCGCGGGAATTGACGTAAACAAAAAATAAATCGTTTGACAGCTGTCAAAATATGGCGGGGAACGTGCTCGCTTGGCGGCGCGCGGCGACAGTGTGGCGCGCTGCGAGCTCCGAGTTGCGCAAGCGCACGGGTTGGGGCAATTACAACTAAGTTGGTTCGCAGTGCGGTTTCGACAGCTGAGGTGGTTAATTAACTGATAATTTATGTGACCGATATCGATATGGTGACCTTGAGGACCAAGGGAAATGTGGTGGAAAAGGGTTTTCAAATTAGGTCAAATAATAAACATAGGCCATGGCATCAGAGCTATGCTGGAGTAGATAAAAGATGTGCCGACCAGACGTGTGTGGCCTGATAGACTGATATGGATTGATGAAAATAAACATAGGGTGATGGCACAGCACCAGGCTTTATGCCTCAAGGCACCTCAAGTGCAGCATCTTTCCTGTAGAAGTATTTTAGATGTAAAGCCTCAAATAACCCGTCCTCCCAGAGAGTGCGTGAGGTAGTCATCAATAAGTAGCCGGTAAAACGTTCTACTTACCAACGAAATAAAAAAGCTATCCAGTTGCACGTATTTTTTTAAATAGTCCAAGTTTTGGACAAACTCGCAAAACATCTCATACAATGACCTGACTCAGTAGTACCTAGCTCAAGAAAGAACGTGTTACGGATACCAGACAACAGCGAAATCACAAATATAATATTTAAATACATAACTTATAATACCCAGACACAGAACCAACGCAAGTGTTCAACACAAATGTTTGTCCAGGGTAGAGTTCAAACCCACGCGACCTGTGACATATAAGGAGGGACACTACCAAATGTACCCTCAGGCCAGTGTGTAAATCGAGTCACCACAGGTATGCATCGATCCACCCTTGGTACTAAAATAAACAAATCTCCAAATTTTTTTCGATACGTATAAAATGAACAAGACACGTGACTTGATATTTTTATGTGAATTCTCAAAAGCCATAGAACAAAATTCAGAATGGTTGGCCAGAAGACGTGGTTGAATTGATGTTATGAAAATTTAACAGATACAACCTGTATAGAGTCAAGTTCAGTTTATCTGCATAATTAAGTATTACAAGCCGCTATAAAAATATCTTGCAATTTTTATTGCACAACGTACCTACATGATCTGAATAAAAAATGCCCAATACACAAAACAGTGATTTGTACGACATTTGGACAAGGAAATGATGTAACCCACATACATAACGTACCAGTATACAAGTCAGTAAGTATGTTTATGTATGAGCTAGTCGCCTCGGGCTGCGTTCGATACTGTTAGCCATGCAAAAAATATTCTTCAACTAATTTCAACATAATTCTATATCGTTGTTTGTTACGTTCAGCTTTTAAACAATATCTTATTTGTAGAGGGAATTGTGAAATACTTATAGAAGATAGAAATAAATAAGAAGATAGAATATGGCATACGAATGGTGATTTGAAAAATAATCAAGTAAAAGAAACTAAAGTAGCAAAAATAAAAAAAAACCACAAAATTGAAACGGCAAATGCGTTTTTATCCGTGGGAGAGCCACGCTTCAGCATAAATGGACCGACTCGACCGAAGTATTAATACGGCCTCACAGAAAATCGGCGTTAAGCACCGCCTGCGCTGTGTTTCGTCGAGTAAGTGAGGGTACCGGAGGCCCAGGAGGAAAGGGGTTAAAGGTTGGCAGCGCACTTGCGACTCTACTGGTGTTGCCGTTAGTCTATGTGCGGCGGCAATCGCTTACCATTCTTCTCGTTGGCCACCTAACACATAAAAAAATGTTCTTGCCACTTGTATTTCGGTCCCTGCTTGTTGACCAGAAACAGCAAACATATGCCAAACGTTGACTACAAGCACCCAACACAAACAGGCATCGGCATTCTTACCAAACAGTTGGTATAAGGGCCTCGTTCACCATCTCTGAGTAAAGTTCCAAGTAATTTTCTTGTCAATTAAAGTGGGTTTGGAGAAAATTGGCCCATGGTCTTTGTATTGAATAAATTATTTAAATTGTTAACTAGGCCGCGGACCAGGGGCCAGTTTCCTCCAAACCCACTTCAATTGAGGAGTAAATTACTTGAAACTTTTCTCAGAGATGGTGAACGAGGCCCTTACTCTCTACTCCGTATTGGCGTTTGCCAAACACTGGCCAACGCGTTGACGTTTGGTGGCTGTGTGTGCTGTTTGCCAAGCATAGTTCTAGCTGGTCTGATGACATAAAGCCGCAATGGCGCTGATAAAATCTGACTGATTTGTCTACTAAATATGTTTTTGTCCAATGAACATTTTATCAGTAAACATCGCCTTTGCAGAAACCAATTGAGATTTAATTAGCGAATTAATGTGATAGGACAACGATCTTATCGAAAATTCGAAAGAAATTCTACACTATTGTACTTAAATAATCTGAAGGACACCGGTCACCACTTGCACTCACTTTAGTATTAATTCATAATTAATTGCCTAAATTACTGTATTGTATTGTACACAGAGTACCTATTTGTCAGATTGGTATGAGAATATTATTATTATGAGCCCGTAATATCCCACTGCAAGGCAAAGGCCTCCCTACCCTTTCTCCATCTACTCCGGTCCTGGGCTACGGTAGACCAGTCTTTTTGAAAAGCGTCTAGCTCATCACGCCATCATCGCCTCGGTCTGCCGCGAGGACGTTTTACATTTTGGGGCATCCACTTTGTGGCTATTTTGGCCCAAAGCTCGTCTGGCATGCGACTGACGTGACCGGCCCAATCCCATTTAAGCAGAGCAGCCTTTTTAGAGACATCGCTTATGAGCGTTCTGGAGCGCAGAGTAGTATTGAGTTTATTATGAGAATATTACCTATACTTAATTAAGTTCTTCCGCAAAGTGACTTCACTGTTCCGAAACCTATAAATTGTAGATACTAATTAGGCGTTGTCGATGTATAAGTTGGTTGGTGCAGCACCCATTCCAAAGATGAGCGTCTTTACTAACTTATACCACAGAATACATAATAGTTGCTTATACTAACTTATCTTAAACATCGACTATCCCAATCTCATACGATAAAGATCGTGAGTTCGATCGTGTGATGAACTCTAGTGTTTATTCAGTGTCTATATAGAGTTTATAAGTATTATATTTGTGATCCTCTGTTATCTGATATCTGTAACACACTTGTGCTTAAGCACTTGCTTAAGCTGCTTAAGTAGTACGAATTCAGGTCCAATGTATGAGATGTTGTGTGTGAATTTATTTATATTAGAACATCTATAACTTGGCACAGTTAGAAGAATACGAAGTGAAAAAAAAAAACAAAAAGAATAAGAGGCGTTTGATGTTTCTTTTAGCTACAAGTTGGCATAAGAGATGATTGTGTAAAGGCCGACGTCCTGAACCTATATTATATTTATCAATTGGATTGACGACAAAGTCTTCTTTAAGTCATAATATCTTTTACAGTTCAGTCACCATTTTGATGCGAATGACTTACACGAGATGCTATAAGTACAAGAATAGATACAAATATATTCTTTATTGCACAGAAATAGGATACATGAGTGAAACAACAACGATAAACAGTACAAGAATCTAGGATGTTATGAAGTATTTCACCGATAAGTTGTACGTAAATATACCTTTAGCGTATAAAATAATAGAAAATATTGTAGTCACTAACTCACGGCGACGTATTTCGTAATAAAATGTCTGCTTTACGACTTGATATACTGGGTGAAATAAAGATAAACCAACCGTTTCAACTAGGCTTTATCTAATATAGTATAGATACAATTTTTAAAGAGGTAAGTAAATTCTATAGACAATGACAAGGTTTATAAGTAACCAAACCGAAAAATAAAAATACTTGCGAGATGTACTTGATTGACGCCCAGCGTTATCTATTTAGTATGTTCTTTAGTATTAACCAAGTGAGGGCGGGCCATATACAATACATATTTGTATGAGAGGTCGAATCTAAAATAAGAGCTCCTAAGAGCCCTTATTGTTATTAAGAGACTTTCTTAAATTCCGTGTTTGAAACCTAATAGTGCCTATTGATAGACCAAATACGGCTAGCTGGGCTAGGCAGACCGTGTGGCCAACTTAGCACCTCTGTTAGATTTAGCACTATTTTCTTAAGTGTAACGCCACAATTTTACATTTTGCACCTGGCACCACTTTTAGCACTGTTTAGGACCTACTGGCCGACCATCTAGGCCAGTGTCCACTTAAACACACATACAAGCTATACTTCGAACGTTAATGGAAAACTAACTTTCATTATGCAGGATTTCCGTTCAAGTATTTTTAGGTCTGCACTTTACTGAACTACACGTCTGGTTTTTGTATTTTTTAGCCAATTTTTCACATGACATATCCCCATCGTGATCGAGTTGCCAAACCCGATGCTAACTGACAAGTGTTCCTGATGGCGTATAAAAATGTCATTTATCATCATTGGTCGAATTGTGAGTCGCTTCCCCCTCCGCCCTCCCCGTTCCACCCTCGGATGTGACGTGTGGGAAATGCATGCTACGTCTGATCACCAACGACCAAGAAGATGCCCTCTTACAAAATATGGGATTGCTGAAATAACTGGAAGATAAGTCGAAAACATTTAGTTGTTGGATTTCACCCGGTGTATCCGCCATAAAGTGGGCCGGTGGACTTGCCAAATGACACCTTGGTCTTGAATACAAAGCGGCACATACTATGTCACCATCAAACCAAGGAAAGGAACTTCAAGAAAAGAAATCAACTAAACCATCAGGGGACTGACTACCCCTGTGCATTCGCCTTTAAAAAGAAACAATTTACATTTCTGAACCTATGCAACAGAAAGAAAGAGTCTAAAAAATGGAATTATCTACCGGCTGAAGTCATCAAGATTGCAGCCAAATGTCTTCAAAACAAAAAAAATCTTACATCCAAACAATTGAAAAGCGTGCATATTGACAAAATAGGTACCAACCTAACAAGTTTGTTTTCACCTATGAACTTTTTGAAATGTATCCTAAAAAGTTTGTAGGTATGTTAATCATTGCCTAGGAATTGCACATCGGCTTTGGGGCCCCGGTCCTGGGTTCGATCTCCTGCTCAAAAACTACTTGAGCTTTTCTGCAAAGAAGTTCTCAGTTGTTAGTCTGGATGATGGCGTTTTCCCCTTTTTCCTTTTGGATACCATTGCCTTTGTTAAGCCATTGTTCCAGCGCCTGACGCCTCACCGGGCCGAATGAGAACATTAATATCTAATTACTATTGGATTATAAGTTTCGTCTGCTTTACCAATTCATTAAACGCTCGTAAACAAATAATTAAAGTAGACTTACCGATTAGATAGATAGTTCCACAACACAGTCGCGTGCGCAGTCAACAGCGAATGAGCCGGCCCCTGCGCCCGCGCCGTATATACGCGGGTATCGAACTGATTGCCAATTAACCGTGTAAGTCATTAATTCGGTAATCTGCCGGTAATGAGCGCCAACAACCCTATTGAATCTAGGAGATTATCGTTAAGAGCTCGACTGTCTTGTACTATATGTCTTTTTGTTTGTCTGTTAGTTCTGTAGCAAAGAGGTTGTGGTTCATATAAAGTTGAGAAAAATTACCTCCATAATACATAACGTGATCTATTTTTTTTATGGCTGCCATCGTACTATAGCGAGCATATGACGATTTTATTAACTCTGCCAATGTCGAGTGGTTTAAGAGACAAATTGTTTAAAATAAAATTGACTGGTGTAATAAGGTAATGTCCTTCTGGATTTTATTAAAATTCAGTTTTATACCATCTAGAAAAAACAACAAATAAACATTTACAGCGACAAAATTAAGAGGGAGATTCGCATTAACGTAATCTAAAGTTTATTTTTTATAATAAGGCTCTACCCTCTTTTAATGAGGATAACTTCACCAATTTCAAGTCATACTAAATTTTTAAATCAACACTAAATTTTAATCTAGGTTTTGTAAAAATTATGAATTGAAGTAAGTAGGTATGTAAACTTCTCGACTATAACTATAAATAATGGATTGTGGAACCGTTTGGCTGCAGCAGTATTACACCACCTAGCTGTGATCTCGCAGATGTTTGTTCACGGACGGCAACGATTGCTTACTATCAGGTGACTTGCTTGCTTTTTGTCGCCTCTAGCATAAAAAATACTATAAGAGCTCTGAAAATACATCTAAACTAGCTGTGCCCCGCCGTGTTACACGCAGTTTACGATTAACACTAAGTATAGGTCTTCACGCGGATTAAGATGTATTAATATCGATAACGCAATATAGACTAAATCAGAGAGAAATAAATACTAAGACCAAATCACAACTTTAGCTTATTACTTATGTCAGCATTTCTTATAATACCTACCATTCATTGGAGCGCGGCTTGTTGCTGTCTCGCTTTGCCGGTTGCCTCATGCTTACACTTGCAACCCAAATAGTAAAGTACACGACATACATTTTCAAAAACAAAATAAGGTAGGGTGAATGTCCCGGTCCCAAACCAATTAGGGGAAAAAAATCACTTTAAAATTTTCTTAAGTAACCCGGTTGCGATATTTCTCACTAGCTTATTTTTATTTCTGAACGTAACCTAGTTGACAACTATATTTTGACAAGGAAAACACTTAATTCTTTTGGTTTTTTTTATTATTTAACAAAATCGGTATGAAGTCAGGGTGTACCCTACTTTGACCAGCAGGCCCCAGTTGTTGACAGGATTTGTACCAGAGGTTGACCATTTTTCAAAAAAGTTAAATTTAACTATATTCGACAAAAGGAGAAGGTTTTTTAAAATCATCTTTATTAAGGTTGGTCCTAGTACTAATTAGTAACCAACAAGTAAACTGCTATTTTCAGTCATATCTATCACAATATTGCTCTTTTATAATACACTGCTGCCCAACTTATAAACCGAACCACTACCTGATTTTCATACAATCGTGCTTAGTTGGGAAGCTTACAGATATAATAGTTTCATTGCTATAGTAGTAATTTAAATGTGAATCAATGTCAAAAATGTTCAATTTTCAAATATGCGTTTGTGTTTTGCATTCCAGAAATATTCCGATTTTATAAAAAAATAGGAAAATGTCTTTTGTTTTTTCTGTTCTATACAAGTTTATAAAGCGAAAATCCACTTAAATTTTCCTATTTTTCATTAAATTCGTGTTCTTAAAAATTTAAGACGTCGATACACATTCAATTATTACTGATAGACTGAAAATTTTCTAGCTAGGAAGCTTACAGATGCTTTCTATTCTAACTATGCACGTTTGTATGAAACTTAGCTAGTGGCTCGGTTTATTTGCTGACCAGTGTAGGAAGGAATTCCTTATATTGCGATTGCGTTAATCCACCTTACTGAGCAATTATTGATCCTCATTAGTTGTGAAAATTGTTGGTGGACTCGTTTTGCGTTGAATGGGATGTCACATTTTTTATTTTGTTAATCATTGTAGAATGAGGGATATTAAATTTGCGGCACGTTTCTACTTTTCTTCCTGACTGTATTTCTTTAAGCGCTTCATAAATATCGTCCTCACTGTACTGAAAGAAGGTATTTTTAGTGGCATATTGAATCTAAAACAAGGAAAAAACATATTTTAGAGAGCTTGGTCAATCATAGGAGCTTATGTTTTGTATGGCAGTACCAATGTCAAACCACTGGTCAACTAATGGAAAGAATGCCATTTATTTTATTAAAATCGATTGTAGAGTAACAAATCATACCATAGACTTGAAATTCTAGATAAAAACTACAGAAAAAAGTCGTACTCCAATGAGCTAGTCGTTGACCAACAGGTCAACTACAGGAACATTTTATCCAATCATGTACCTTTTGATAACCAGATAAATAACTCAAGAAACATATTGTTTGCATCCTAAATTCATTACATTCTCTATAATTTACATATATTTATAACTAAAATCAATGATATGAGCAAAATTCATCCATGAACAAAACAAAAGAAATGAAAAATAATCTTTACGATCAAAACACTTTCCTTACAACAATGGCGGCCGAATGACCACTGTCAGTGACAAGTGATATTAAAACAAACTTGTAGGGTTCATCGGTTGTGTCTTCCTAGCCGGTATGTGATTAGTGGATTTGTATTAGTACCGACTACATGTATCCAACATAAAATGAAGTACTTAATGGCAGAAAATCTTAATATAGACACATAATGCCGTAAGTGGTCAACCACCGGTGCCTGGTCAACTACCGGGTCAACCACCCTACTTTCATCAATTTTCCCATGGGAATAACATATTATCCCGCAGTAATACGCGTATGTTGCATATAAGTACGTATGCTGACTCAAGAGAGTCTAGCTACCTCCATACCTACCTACCTAATTTTGGTAGGTAATAGTGGGATGTGATAGCTTTCATCGTGGCACGGCTAAAATACGTAGGTCCGTTGTCCCAATATATTGCTCTTAAATTAACTACAATTAAGTAATAAAAATGCATTGGTGTTGCTAGTGTGCACGCTGCCTAGCCTGTACTATTAAGTATTCTGTGCCTTAACTGAAAACTACAGGTAGCAGACCGATTTCGATGAACCCAGGGCCCCAATATACAGCTGTCGCTTAACCTGAGATGCTAGCCACTGCGCTACTGAGGCAGTGATCAAGAGTAGGATATTGCTATGCTTATGTAATTTGTGATCAAATCTACTTTAGGTATTCCCCTGGACCTTGAAAAGTTCTGGTTGCGCGTGCGCCGCATGATTTTGAATAATCTAGATTTTGACTCATAGCGTAGGAGCTCAGTCTATATATAAGTAAGTAGGTACGCACCTAGTGTGCTAATGAAAGCAAATTCAAAGTAACGTACTTAGGTACCTAGATTTTTTTTTAGATTTCCCAAGGCCTCCCCCTAGTTCCTCAATTTGATTCCTATCCAACGTCCGTGCTTGCCAATCTCGGATACTTTATAAATCGTCACACCTTCATTTTCTGGGCCTGCCCCGATACCTAAAAAGCCTACAAATTATCGTCATCTTAGCGGTAAATCCAGCGAAAATAAGTAGTTTATTCAATTTGGTTAGGTCCATACAGTTACAGAATACTTATGAATGTCAAAATGGTACCACTTGTTTTTTTTATAGTACCCACGACAGACAAGCATTTGACTTCGATCACACCTGATGTTAAGTGAAGATAAGGTCTAAGGTGGGCCATGCTTGCCCGTGAAAAGCCTATTCACTCTTGCCTTAAAGAGGTCCAGGTTATACTGTTCTGGAAATACATCGGTTCGAAATGTAGTTGTCTACAATAGCATATTAAACAGCCGTTCTGTATTTTTTTGTGCATTAAGTATAGATAGATTACCCATCTATCTATTCAAGTGATACTTAGCATTCATTCCACTGTAAACCGCCTTTGTTTTTTGCATACGAGTACGATATTTTAGCAGTTTAGATTTACGTATAGAGAAGTTTTTTAGGGTTCCGTAGCTAAAATGGCAAAAACGGAACCCTTATAGTTTCGTCATGTCCGTCTGTCCGTCTGTCCGTCTGTCCGTCTGTCCGTCTGTCCGTCTGTCACAGCCGATTTACTCGGAAACTATAAGTACTACAGTGATGAAATTTGATGGGAATATGTGTTGTATGAACCGCTACAAAAATATGACACTAAATAGTAAAAAAAAGAATTGGGGGTGGGGCCCCCCATACATGTAACTGAGGGATGAAATTTTTTTTTTTCGATGTACATACCCGTGTGGGGTATCAATGGAAAGGTCTTTTAAAATGATATAAAGTTTTCTAAAAAACATTTTTCTTAAAGTGAACGGTTTTTGAGATATCAGCTCTCAAAGTCGTAAAAAGTATGTCCCCCCCCCCTCTATTTTATAACTACGGATATAAATTCTAAAAAAAATAGAGGTGATGCATGCTAATTAACTCTTTCAACGATTTTTGGTTTGATCAAAGTATCTCTTATAGTTTTTGAGATAGGTTGATTTAACTGTAATTTTGGTTAAGTTATTGTGCTTACACCAGGTGTATAAATTGACATAATAAGTTTATTATATTGCTGCTACGGAACCCTTTGTGCGCGAGCCCGACTCGCACTTGGCCGGTTTTTTCAAAGTAAGTAGATAAAAATCTGAGACGTTTCACGGAATTTTTCGTTTGTCCCATCTGATAAAACAATAATAATAAGTAGTATGATAATTTCGTTCTTGTTCTTGTTCACGCTGAATATCGCTCGCTCTGTTTATGGGCACCCTGTATTTATACTTATTTAACCGAGAATTATTCTCGTGCACTCGACATTGAGTCAAATTAGAATTTTCTATGGACGAATGTATGAAATCTCTAAATTCCACTTCGATGTCGAGTGCAATATAATTGCCCCCCAGTTAGTTATTATAGTTTTAGGTTAGGCCACATTAATCTCGCTATCCCGTGTAGGTATCCTGCCCACGAGAGCTGGCATATTGAAGGTTAGTCTTAAAAATTGAGGATCAATTTGGCGTAAAATCCCATCGATATAACGTTAATATAACTCCGATACTCCGATGTATATAATTTATGATGACGATAAATCATTGGAACTTTATCATAACAATAGATAGGTAACTATGTAAGACATATTTGTGGCATATAAAAGTACCAACTTCTTTGTTTGTTTTCGCATACAACGTAGGTACGGCTGATCGGATTGTTGCCTACTCAACTCTCTCAAACCGTACCTATTTCCTGACAGTATAACTTAAGGCCCTTTAAGAGATGATTAGACTAGGGACATTCTCCGTTCTAAAAGGCCAGCTAAGCATTAATTAGCGGTGGTGTTGTTTTACCACCAGATGACCCTCTGGTACTTGTTTGATCCTCTAGTTCTACGTAATACACTACTTAATACTTACGCCGTGTTTTTTTAACAGACTTACTTCTCGTGAGCATTATAGGTACTGATGCAACAAATAATTTCCCCAAGGAACATTGGGACTAATCTCGAAAAAAATACCTTCCCATACAAATTGCACTTTACAATACAAATTGTACCTACGAGTATTTAGAAATTAGAAAAAATATTGATCAGAATGGTGGTAAGGGGATTCATGAAAATTATTACCGACACAGAAAACCGGCGTGAAACAGCGCCTGCGCTGCGTTTGCCGAGTGAATTTGGGTATCGGATGCCTAATCAGGGGAGAAGGGAGTTTTGGTTGGCATTTGGGAGTATTGGTTGGCACTTGTTGCGGGTGTCCATGTGCGGTGGCAAGAGGCATTTTCGCTACCAACAAATGATCCATCCGGTAGTCTGCCTCTTTTCACTTAAAAACCGTTTTTGTAGAACGTCATCGTCATTATACCTTGACGTCTCTGTATCATTTAAAATGTCCTGTATATACTTGCTTCGACAGTACATAAGTACATAATATTAATATGTATACTAACGATACACTAACAAGATTGGCAGGGCCCTTGCCCAAAAGGATGACACACAAAACGTAAAAGCTTTAAGCTAATAAACATTTTATTGTTCATATTTTTGTATTGACAATCATTACTCTATAAAACATACGACAAAGTTATTTAGTTTACAGTCACATGACTGATCATATTCCCAATCTAATCTTCCAACGGCTATAGATTTTTTCACCTCTTAAATAAATGATAACTAAATACACGTCAGAAGAATTAGGAGCAATCGTGCTCTGTGAATAAGAAGGAAGGAAGGAAGACCTCATTGACGCTGTGCATCGGGATCGATTCCTGGGTCGAGCAAAAAAGGGTTTTGATTTTTTCGAACATAGCCTGGGTTTGTGATCAGTGATCACCAATCCGCATTAGGCAAGCGTGGTGATTAACCCTAATCGCATTATAGTAGCGATGACTTTTTTTTATGTGATAGGTAGCAGACGAGCAGGCGGATCACCTGATGGTTAGCAATTGCCGCCACCCATGGACACCTGCAACACCAGTGGAGTTACAAGTGCGCCGCCAACCTTTTATACCCTCACTCACTCGACGAAACACAGCACTGGGGCTGCTTCACGCCGGTTTTCTGTGAGGCAGTGGTATCACTCGGTCGAGCCAGCCCATTCATGCCGAAGCGTGGCTCTCCCACAGTTAAGTGCTTACTTGATTCTTATGATGGAGGCCTTCGCCCTGCAGTGTGACAGTAAATAGGCTATACTTTACTTTACCTAGATTAATAGAAATAAACCTAAGTATATAGTCAGTTATTATCAGTAATAATGTATAGATTAAGAATGTAGTCATCATGATGAAAGGTGCGGTTGTTCCGGCACACAGCCCGCAGTGTTGCTCTGTTCCTTGTCATCGTCTGCGTCAACGACTAACATTCATACGTTATACTTATCTCCGCAATAAATCCCAATTACTTATCGATAAATCATTAATCATTATTTTAAGCGAGTATAGAAGGCTTTTATCCTGGTTTTAATAACTTGATTTATATTAAAGGTATGTGTGATGGACCAAGGAATAAATTGGACATTTGATTAATGCCCAATATGAGATCTCAATGTGATCGTAATTAAATTGACTGGACATACTTACATATTGAATAAAGAATATTTCGTTTCATTTCATTGCATATCTCTTTTCAGGCATAGTGTTACAAACATATAGGGTAACTTTTAATTAGCAACATTAACGTAAAGTTCGAATTACTGAGTTCCTTTAAGTAGTTAAGAATTGCATTTATTTTTAATATTTTGTTTGCAACACCTAGCTTGCATTGAAGTTTCTTCTGCCGCTGGCTACGCTCGCTCAGGGAGGCAATTCTCGTGCAATCGACATTGAACTCGAATTTAGAGATTTCATACATTAGTCCATACAAATTTTCTATTTTGAATCACGTCGAGTTCACGAGAATCGTCCCCTAGCTCGCGTGCAATGGGGTCACGAGTACTAATTTATCTACCTATAAATAAACCAACTTTTTATACAATAAAATGGGTATTAATGTAACCAATTATTTGTAAGTAACCCATTGGATTTATAAAAATACGTAGGTTAGATTAGAATTATTGGTAAACAAATAAGTTTAGCAAGGACTTCTACTTATGAATCCACTAGTACTAATTCGCTTTAAAACTTTAGTAGAAGCATATTAAAATATGATTTTCATAATAATACCCGGGGCATTAATCACCTAATGCCCGCAATCACTTCGGTCCATAACATTGCATTAATTGATAACAACAAACGCTTGTAATTGTCTTCATATGATTTTCAATCAAATTAAGAGCGTTTTTGATGGATTGGTTATTAATGTGATTATCATTTCAACCAAGCATGTCTGATTAAAACGCAATCTAAATTAATTAATTAGATAGTTAATTCAACGTAACTCGTTCCAGTAGTTAATATTTATTTGTAAATATATTTTGATCTTACAAAAATAACAATCTACTTAATCAGAGGATTTGATAATCGTAGTCGAAGGTCGAAAAACCTTGAATACTTAAATGTCCGTGCCAGAAATGATACGAATGCCAATAGATAAGGAATAATTAAAGATAAGTACCTAATCTAAGTGTGTGATCTGATAATACTTACATACGTACATATTTATATTAGAGTTTAATATGCAATTTGGGCATCCATATTCATCCACATTGCAACAAATGTGTTTGGCATTCAAAAATCGAAGTCGTCTTTGAAAACATAACACGTCACTTACAAACCGTCATACATTTAAAATATTTAAATTAAAGTATTATTTTGAAGATAACTACACATATACTACATACATGTAATTACAATAATGTATGTCGACAAATGAGATATACTTACTAAAAATAAATAGACATAGATACCTAATGTGATTCTACTGTACCGTATGTAATCGGAAAAGTTTATTTATTTATTTGCAATACATATGACTACAGGTAACATAAGATAGCATAAGATAGATTGTTATTATGACGAGAAAAATCCGGCAAAAAGTCAGTTAAACTCTTTTTAATCGCCAAAATTGTATTATGCCAATGCTAAAAAAATACAGATTTAAGAATCCCAAATCCCAACTGGTGGTAAGTAATTTCAAAATAAATTCACCTATTTAGCCCACTCGTAGGTAATATTTCGAAAAGCCCACTTAAGTAACTATAATAAGTATAAGGACTTACATAGTTCGATTAGTACCTTAGCCTCCATTGTTCCTGATCTTGCGCAATTCCACGTGCCATAAATTCCCAAATTCACTCGGTAACATTACCCTACCGCACAGACCAAAAGCGTCATGCTCTCAATATCTCACTTGTCACTTTCCTGCTCATCTCACTATCTAAACAAAGTACAAAGGCGCAGATCCACAGTTGCTTGGAAACATTTCGGCCGCGTCGCCCGCTTTCGCGGCTCACACGTCTAATCTGATATTGATAGTATGGAGACTTCGATGAAGCGCCGGGTGCATTTCAGAAGCGTGTGCAAAAATTTACGACTGCATCTGCAACAAACTACTTGCAACTGCACGGCGGAGTTTGAGGGTACCCTAGATATCCTAAGCCCCGAGCTGGGCTAAAACTTACCATCAGGATAAGGTGAGCCTATACTTTAGCACCAAAAATATCTAGGTATTTTCGGTACCTGCACAACAACATTTACTTACATCCCTTTAACAACGTTTTTTAACAACCAATCTAAACAGCATTTAATTTTTTTCTACTAGCTTTGGAAATTCGTCGCATTTTTTTTGACTCCCCGTACAAAAAAACCAAGTCGGGACCATTTTTATTTTTATATTTTCTGCATTTTTTTTTAATAATTTACTGTACAGGCATGATCATAATGGTTATAGAACACGGGGTTAAAGGGATGTAAAAGTTCAAAGGCAAACCCTGTATGTTGATCCTACCTTTTAGTGTAGGTACTTTTTGTATTACACTGGTGAAATGCAGCCGGGCCGAGATGTAGTACGTACCAATGAATAGTACGGTTTTCGAAGTGCTTAACTCACTATTTCCTAAAGTACTCAAACATGATCTATCTTTTAGTCAAGCATATCAAGGAAATAACATTATTATCAATAGTAACTCAATTAACAGTAAAAAAATAATCCATGTTTAACCTAGAACTTTGTACAGTCACGTGCACTAATAACAAGGTATAAGTATAACTTCATTTAAATATAAACCTTATTGTCCCGATATAAGAGTCGAGTGTTTCAATGTATCGCGGGCGACTGTACATACTTACCAAGATGAAATTTAGTTCATTTTACCGAAAGGTATCGCGGATCTGTTGTGGCGCAGTGGCTTGTCAATTCAGCGTGTGGTTCGGAGTTTGATTCACGGCTCGGGCAAAAAAATTTTACCTGAGCTTTTTCTGTAAACAAATCTTTAGAAAATGTCAGCCCGTAAATTAGAGTTTGGCGGTATTTTACTAGCACGTTAAGTCCAAAAAAAAGAGTTGTGATGTCCAAAATAATCTATCTATTCTATTTCTAAGTCATATCACACAGGTGTCCCATCGAAATATGAGTGCAATTGTGTGCGCGGACACACTTGCACAGTTGCACTATTAAGTATGTCGTGCATCGATGGGGTCCTTGAGATTGGTCGCCATAGCTAATAACCTACTTACTCGTAAATAGATCAGCCATTACTTGATTTAAAGCCGAACCTCTTCAGGGATCTAAGTCAGTTGGTTTCCTGAACCTTTACCTTTTTAAAATAATTCGTTCAGTATCTAAAAACGTTTGCAAATGGACAAGTTCCATATTTGGACCACTTGAACTGGGGATAATGGATTTCCCACAACATTTCTGCGAATAGATCAATATTTTTATCTTTTATACTTAACCCAAAGACACTCAAGCTCAACACGATGACATACAATTGACATAATATCTTATCATCACGTAAGCATTCAGTAGCCGATTCTAATCCTACACAGACTTAGGTACATACTCCAATCTTGACCTTCGGATACTTAAAATAACAACCATAAAACCGTTCATATGACAATTCACCTACTTCAATATAATTTTACAACACTAATACCAGAAATACCTAAAAATATAATAAAGAGATAACGGAGCGATCGGCGTAGCAACGAGGTGCGCATAGCGCATTGAGCACCGAAGTATCTCTGATAGTAAATTGATATTTAAAACTAATGATAAACAATTATTGGAGTCGTGTGCAAACCACTTAAGGGAAAGTTGATCGGTAATAGGATTCTCTAACAAAATCGTAGGTAAACGCTATGTTTCGCCGAGTGAGTGACGGCACCGGAGGCGATATGAAGGAAAATCAAAAGGATAGCAACGCACTAGAAAAAAAAAAAAAATGAAAAATTCACATTTATGGCTCCTCTAATGTCGTTGCAAACACTTACCATCAGGTGAATGGTCTGATCTTCTGCCATTTATCAGAAAATAAAACAGATTCGTCCATGTGAAACCTACTAGGTAAAAAACAATATACTTTTAATATATTTTTTTCCATTTATTACTTACAAACGTGTCTGTAGTTTGTTTTGGTTTAAAACCACCTTTTTTTGTTACATTTATAAAAGTGACAGCATCATTTTTAAACATTGACTTATTTTACTCTCCATCCTGCTAAGTCCAATATTTGGTTTTAATGGATCTTTAGAACTGACTATAACTTACTTAGACGAATAAGAAGGTAAGGGTTATAGCCTGTTTAGGTGCGATTCGACCAATATTTAACCGACAGTAAATAAAAAAAGGATCTCCGACGGCAAGCGACCCCGCCGCCCGCGCGCTTGCGTGTCTATGGGACATACGCAACACCAGCGAAATCGCAACTGTGCTGTCAAGCTTTTAAACCCCCTTCCCTGCGATTGGGCCTCCGGCACCCTCACTCATTCGGCGTCACCCAGCGCTGGCGCTGCTTTACGCTGATTCTTAATTTCAATGTGCAAATTCATAATTCAGGGCCTAGACAATGTCATTTCAATGTTGTTAAGATATTATTACGAAGACAAACTTCTCCTTAATAGCTGTGCACTCGTCACCAGTGCCGTGTGCAAAAAGGCTTTCAGAATTAAGATCTCAATCGCTATCAATGATAAGACAATGAAGCAATTGTGTCACCAATTAATGGACGTTGACATCAACTAGCGAGTAATGCCTACAGCGGAGATATATGGCTGATAAACCAAGGTTATCAAATAATCATAGACTCGATTGCTATGGAAGCGTGCGTACTAATAGAATGTGGAAGAAAAGTTTGGGTTTATCATATGCATAGGTAACAAACATATTATTATTATGCAACAATTTTAGGAATAGAAAACTTCTTTTCTACATAATATGTATGTTATATTTTTTTATACAACGTCGGTGGCAAACAAGCGTGCGGCTCGCCTGATGGTAAGCAACTTCCGCAGAACCTCATACTGTAGTCCCTCGGGAAAACCTCTTCATGTACTAAGGACACCTAATGACACGTAAGTAAATATTGTTTTTTATGCTGGCCAAGATAGCGTATCTTGGATGGAGCAGGAATGCAAGGATTAGAACTCTCAGATAAAAAAGGGTAAATAAAATAGTCAAGACTAATAATACATCAGAGAAATGCAGATGCGCGTAAGCGTAGGCTAGTTTTCTTAAAGATTTGTCATATTGACTTTCAGTCTACTGATCTTATGGACTTGCGGTTTTCACACTGAGATAAGTACTTATAATAGTTATAGTTCGGTATATCCGTATGGAAAATTTGTTGATACCAATTCTTATCAAGTATTTGTAGGTATTTGTTAATTTTGCACACGGCACCAGTGCCGGCTGAAATAAGGCTTTCCTGATACAATCGCCTTTGTTAAATTGCAGATAATTATTTTGTTCGAGTGTTTCAATATCAGTAGCGGATTAACCATCGACAGTTTCACACTCACAATTAAAAATAATAAATTATTAATTTATCGCCAACAATTAAATAATCTAAAAAGATTAGTTATCATTCCCGGAAGACAAAATTGTTTTGCAAATCAGTAGATCTCTGAACCAACTTTTTAAAATCACTGCATAGGAGACTAATGACATCTAGCGTGGAGCGGCGGAACTAGAAATCAGCATGAGAACCATCATGGCGGATGCGATGGAATAATAAATTGTATTTTAACCTCTCACTGATAGATGGCAGTACTTACAACGCAATAATTTTATTTTGACATTGTTTTTATTTATAAAATTAAATAATAGTTGGAAAACAATGCCATTAAATTCTTGTAAATTCGTCGGGAAAAAATTAAAACGCTGTATGAGTAAACCTTTCAGTATAAATTCCATACTCAGAGAGTATAGATTATTAAATTACCCGCCTGCTCGTTTGCTACCTATCACATAAAAAAAAAAATCCATAGGAGAGAATTCTTTTATCTTACTCTATGGAATAAAAATATATTAAACTGGCCCGCCCTCACATCATTTCAGGAATTAAAATGCAACGCGTAAGTTAAGTATCAGCCTATGTCCTGTGCAACTGCAGGGCAAAGTCCTCCGTCATAGAAATCAAGTCATCGCTAAGTATATGATGGGATTAGTCTTAATCACCACGCTTGCCTAATGCGGATTGGTGATCACAAACCCGAGCTATGTCCGAAAAATTAGAAACATACTTTTACACGACCCGGGAATCGAACCCGGGACCCCGAGATCACGGTCCGGTACTTAAACCACTAGCCCAACGGGTCGTTAACTAGCGCAACGCGTAAGATTAAAGAATTATGTAACTTAGACCTGCTGGTCCTATTGGTACTCCAATAGGTGGCACCTTGGTATAAGAATAGAATATAATAGAAATCAATTACTTATTTGCTTTTGGGTAGGGTATACATACAGTAGATGACAATGATATTATTTACTATTTAATATAAGGTATTTACTTATAAATAATATTACCGCCTATTCAGCCGTCAACAACAGCATGCAAACCAAATAAGAAATGTCTCATAAACAAATAACTCAGCAAAACTGACCCCTGAACACAATACAAGCTTTAGAAGTAGGCACATTTCTATTATAAATAATGTTTTTAATCTTTTCATCCTGCCCAGCACCGTGTCGAATCGACGGCCCTGCGCTCGCGCAGCACATGCGGCGGCGCGACTGTAACGCGAGCCGCGCGCCGCCACGCCTGGCCGCGGTTCGGTGCCCGGTCAAGCCGCGGGATTATGTGGCGCCCGGACTGGGTTTGACTTACTGGGGTTGTCTAGTTTTTGTCATGTTTAGTCATGACGACCCGTTTAGCGCAAAGGTTTGAAGCCCGGTTGAGACGCAAGGTCGCGAGTTCGATTCCCGCACTAACTCAAATGTTTATTGATGAAACAGATATTTGTGTTGGGTCTGGGTGTATAATTTTTGCATCAAGACCTGCGCATACGCCACTTCGCGCGACATATTATGGTCGCGCCGCGACAAAGCCGCCGCCACCGCGCTGCGCGCGAGTTTAATTACGAACACGCGGGGATAGGGTTACGGGTTTGGGTTCCTTTGGTTGGAGCAGAAGCAGGTTAATGGTGCACCCGATGGTAACCTTTTATTAATGAAAAAAGAACAAAATGTAATAAAAGGATTCTTAGTCATAGATACCTTTTCAAGCAGGGGATGATATAGGCTAAATAGAAATAGAAACTACTACGATTATGCCCGGTTTAAGCCTCCGGCCCAGAGGGCCTAAAACGAATTGGACGTTACGACCTAATCGGAGTTCTCTTCCCATGTACGCACTGTGTGTTTCTCTTGTTTGAATGTGACAGGTTTAGTCTCAATCGTTACGGGACAGTTTAACTTAGTCACCTGATTATGAAGATAACACAGGCAACTGAAGTAACGGTTTGTTTTATTTTGGCAAAGATTTGTATTTTGGGATAAAAATGCTACGATTCGTAGCATACTACGACTCATTGACTACGTCGTAGCTACTTGGCTTGTTAGTTAAGTAGGACCTCTTAACTATTTGTTTGCAATAAAAAATTTGCAGCATTCAGTTAAACATGGAGGTATGTGACATAATATAAACCTTTCTCTTGTCCTTTTATAGTCTATCGTCTGCTACACTAGGACATGAATCTTATCGGACACCAGTTACATTTAGCATTTACCTATTAAACACACGACTGGCTGGATGGCGCATTTGGTAGTGACCCTGCCTCATACGCAACATTCGTGTGATGAAATCTGGTGTTTTTTCAGTGTCTGGTCTGTGTGTAATATTATGTATTTGTGTTTCCTTTGTTGTCTGAAACTATACAACTCATATGTAACACAAGAGCTTTAAGCTACTTAGTACTGACTCAGGTCAATGTATGAGATGTTGTGTGAATTTATTGTATGTTATTATTTTGTTCAACAAGTTCTATTTCATAAAAACTGGCCAAGCCCGAGTCGGATTTGCGAAGGAAAGGTTCCGTACCATTGATGGGTATCTTATTAATAAGATTTATTTTTACGTAGTCAAATGATAAGACCACGATCTACAAGGGTTACGTTTTTTCCCATTTGGCTACGGAACCCTTAAGCAACTCGAACTTCGCCGGTACATTTTTTACTCAACGTTTTTCTCGGCGCGCTCGTAAAGTTTGTTATTAATACAGTAAAATTTCGGATTAGTATTAAATTCGGAACAAAGCAGCGGTTTAATTGGCGGCTGCGCCCGCGCCGCTACCAATATCCGTTCGGTTATTGTTTTACATTCTAGGGTTGCCAATTGGGTAGGTTTGGATAAATTGTCATAGGTAAGAAAGTAAGAAATATACTATAACTCTTTTTATGTGATAGGTGGCAGACGAACAGACGGATCACCTTATCGTAACCTTTGCAATCACATTAAACAACCGAATCAATTTAATGCATTACTTGTGAGATATATATGTGTTTTAATGTGATTGCCAAGTCAATAAATGAATATAACCGACTTGGCAAAACATGGATCTCACCACTTTTTTTTTGACAAGTATTGTTTTGATAGGATCGCTTTTTCTGCGCCTTGGGGTTTGTGACACAATTTTGCCAATGTCAAGAGACTTAACTTATTGAAATTCGACGGTGATATGAGTTGGTGGATCTCTTATTTGAGTTTTAGTCGTTTTTTACACATGTTAACATTGAACACCACTTTAGTTTTATTTTATTGAGTGATTGATATTTGACTTCGAAAGTCATATTTTTTAATTTACTTAGGATTTTTCCTCACAAAACAGAGACACAGCTATAAATTGAGAAAGCATGACATGCTAAGCTTCAACCATTAGACTGTATCTCCATCAGGAAGTGAGCAATCGAAACATTCATAAAAACTAAAAACAAAATGTGCTAGTTACGTACTTACTGCGGAATCAGGTCAATGTTATAAATGAAATCTGTTTGTCACCCCTGAGCTCCGCCCGCCATTGTGCTCAGAATCAATTACGTATTCTTTTACAACCGAAATAGGCGCGCGCGCAGATCCTAACTCCTCGTCTTAATTCCATCCAAACAAACAGCCTGAGGGCCTAAAAACGAACCGGAACGTTACCTACGACTGAATCGGATTTTCCTTCCTTTTAATAAGCGTTGCGTGCCACCTGTGTTGGGATGTGACAGATAATATTCTCAATCGTTACGGGACGGCTTCGTTATAAACCAACTATACTCCAGTGAATGTAAATTTTTCTGGTGTTATCTACGTATTTAAATGACTTCTATCTACACACACAAAAGTACTTATATTATTATTATAGACGGGAATTAACGCAAACAAAAGGAAAGGGTGGGAACTAAAGCAGCCGAAATCAGTCAAGCAGTAAGTACATATTATGTATATTCAATTAACGCCGCGTTTATAATAATTTAAATTACTTATTGTAATTAATGCAACGCGAAAATTTAAAGCACATACATACCTCTACCCCAGTCTTTAAGGAGTCCTGGAAGACTGAAGAAATTCATGAAATCTTCAAACTTATTTGAGCAACGCACTCGTGAGAATTGTTCCATCTTCTCTGAATTCACTTCACAGAATATTTCTACCCATTATAATGTTCTTTTAGAGGAAAAACTAAATAACGTTTTGATGAAAACTGTCTTACCAGAAAAGCTTTAAAACTATAGGTACGCACTGAATAAACTGATGCATTCTATTGTGACTGCCAGATAAGTAAAGTACCCTTGTTTGTGATTTATTTTAAAGTTTTAATAGGTAGGTATCACCTTCCCACATTCCCTATGAAAGTGTGGGTAGTCTGTTTCGTCCAAATGATGTTGGTTTGTGTGATTTTTTTATACCTACATTTTTTTTGTTATGGCTTGGAGCGTACTCTTAGACACTATTAATTCTGCCAATGTCAAGTGATAGTGAACACCCGCTGTGTTGAAATTGTCCGGTGATTTGAATTGTATGTTACCTAAGTTTTTTTTTGCAAAGCAGCGTCTATAACAAATAATATAACTTTTTAAATCATAATTATTGTCATGTGTCGCAAACATAATTTAAAATTTTGTGGAATAGAAAGTATGTAGGTAGGTAATTAAGCATAATATGATAACCAGATAATATAACCAGATACTGTAATCTTTGAGTAAATAAACATTACTTATATAAGATAATTTTTAGTTAGTGAATTAGCTTAAAAAGTCCTTATTATTAATTATTAATAAGATTAAAGATAAGGCTAAAAATATTTTATCTCTAACCAAATATAGGTACCTATCTATATTACTAATCTTCTTCTACTTATATAAAGAGGTTAATCTCATAGTCCACGTCAAGGCTTACATTATGTGAATCGGAAATACGGAATCCTACTTGGGCGACGTTATTGACTCCCAGCGCCCTCTATTAGTACCGGCCGAAGTGAAGGCGGGCTACTAGTTAGTTCCATATTAGTTCAAATAGCTCAGTGGTTCAGAACGCGTCTTCCATACGGGGGTCGTCGATCGAATCCGAGCATGCACCAATGGATTTTCAAATCTATATTCTTATTCCTACCATTCACTCGTCGTTTCTGTCTTAGTTTTTTAAAGACAGCTGTAGTCGTTTCATGTGCTTATTCGTTTATTATAACGACTAGGTAAGTCATGAATTGTGGGTAGGTTATGAAATGAAAATACAAGTTTAATGTTTGTGGGTGCTAGCCTGGTTAATAGAAATTAAAAGACTACCTATGTCTCTCTCATCGTTAGGCTGCGCACACATACAGTAATCCTAGATAGATACACAATGTTAACCAGAGCCGACCTTCTTTACTATTTATTTTGTGGTGAAGAACCACAGGCTGTCGATAGAGAGGAGTAAAATAATTTCATCAAGGCTAGGATGGATAATTCTAATAAAAACCAAGGTACAAGAACAAATCAATTTATTTCGAAGATATGTTCAATTATTTACCCTTACATCTAGGAGTTAGTTGGTAAAATATAAATATTTGTACAGTCGTCAACATCTTATCTCAAGAGAATCTTGTCCTTAATCTATGGTTCGCATTAAGTACCATTATCCTAAGCAACTAAAGTACATATTTACATGATTGCACCCCACTTAAAGTAACACAAACATTCAAATCAATAATATCTGGTCCGAGAGAGGTCTTAGGCTTTGGGAATAAACCAACTTCAATATTGAAAAAAGGTTTCATAAACATTTTTAGGCACACCATACTGTCCTGATTGACTACCATGTTCTGCGCATACTGGATAGCTACGTGGGAAACAAATGCCTTTTTCCTATTGGCACTGTGTACCTAATGGCTCACCTTAGGCTGCATTTCCACCAGACATAAGTATGTTAAGATGCGTTGCGAAAGATGTGTTTGTCAATAGCCAATTGTATCATTTCTCTGAGCGAAGCTAATTATGCGCTACTAGTTGGTTCTTAACTAACACATCACTTCGCTACACATCGTTAGTTTGTAAGTAAAGGAGATACCCACAACGCACGCAATGGCACGACATCACGTCTGTCGGTACTGCCATACTGGCGAAATGATTTTTCACCCTTCGCTTGAAGGAGTACCTACCTACATATTGTAGGACGGTCTGTCTTCTTGTCTGGTCATGCCACCGTTGCTGGGTCCTGGGAGAAGTTGTAAATCTAAAAAGGTGTAGCTTGAGGTCGTAAGGGATGACATGTGAGCCAATAAAATCACCACTATGGATGCCCAGAGACGAGCGAAGTTAGAAGGAAGTAGCAGGAAAGCGGACGCTGAGCTCCGACACGAAAAATGACTATGATGGCAACCCTAATTCAGTTAGAACTAATCCCAAAGCCTCTTATGTATCACTTTTTTAAATAATAAATACAGACACTTAGAACTACGTTTTATAAAATAAGTCGATATTATTATGATCACATGATTTTGTTTTATTAATTCATTAATAGACATGAGATTTTTGGTGGCCTCTTCTCAGTAGAAAACGACATTTTGAACCAGCTGTTGATCACATAATTTGACATTCTAAATTGTTTGTGTGCTTTCAAAAGACATTTATTGAAAAAAATTCATTCATCAGAATCCTTTCGTAATTAGGTAAGTAATCTAATTCTTCTATCGTTAATTGTTTATCTTTTGAATGTTTTTGATAATAAATTGTAATAATTGTACATAATGTTATCGATATGAAAATGCCAAATATGATAGGTTTCGTGTCATCCATCACTATTTACAAAAACATTATAAACATAATTAGATTTCTGAGACAACTATCTGTAAGATATCACTGTAGAGTCAAATCTAAAACAATCTTTAAGGTACACCCGAACCTGCCGATAGCTAACCCACTGACACGATATATGACTTGCCAACTAAACTGATATGATGTAACAAATATTTCTTGAAGAATCGCAATAGCATGTGTGCGAATTTGGGCTGTACCTTTTGGTTACAGTAGTACTTTTTGTACAGTAGGTACTTACCGCATACAGTACGCATCTAATATGGCTTTAATCAATTTCTTCATTCTCATCGTAATATCAAAGACGTTTGGTTCAAAATTAATTGAGAAATTTTGACAGATTGTAGTCAGCCGATGTGTGGCTGACTCCGTACAATAATAAAATTATCGTAGGTCCGGCTTCTGCTGGGTCGAGTGTACCTACATCAATATTGAAGTATTGTACTTAGCCACATTTGCAAACAAAAACGTTATTTAATATCACCTAATGCTCGGTATGTCAGAAATAATAATTTTGTCTTTGCATAATGATATACAAAAATTAATATTGCATAGATACACTATTACATATCCAAGACTAAAATTATACATTCTAATCAATTCTCTATTATCTTACACCGTCACTAAGTATTTACACTAATGGTTTAATACTTTGTTATCAATCGTATACCTACGCTCAGTAATCAGTTAACTGAAAATCACCGGTAACACTATAACTATAAAGTCTATATCACTGCACCACAGTCCAAACTGACGATACGGTTCTTCCATCGACGGAAGTTTGTTGCTAAGGCTACTGCATTTTCAAATGAAGTTTATAAAACAATCTCTCCATAGATGTGAAAAAATATTTCTTTCTAATTTCATTCGAAAATGCACTTTCCATCAGCAATCACAATTACACACCTAACGACCTTTAGTGTCCCCGTCGGATTAGCGCAACTAGTCACTGGCGTTCGGGAGCGCGGGCGCAGTCACGCGCGTCAGAGCGCGTGCGCGTGGTGCGGGGGCGGCGGCTGCTGGTGCGGGTGCGGAAGCGCATGCGGGTTGCCTGCTGCGTGCTGCCGGCCCTGAGGAAGAGGATACCTTAATAGCTGTGCTGAGATCAATTCTTCTTACTTATATGAACTTAGTACATACAGCGCTTGTGTACATCCTAGGGTAGTCGCTTATCATTAGGTGATCCGCTCGTCTGTTCCCTATCTCATAAAAAAATGTTTATTGGTTCAGAAACATCTTCTCGACATTTGTGCTAAAGTTTGAGAAACTAACCGAAATGTGCAAGTTTTTTCGCGGCGTTTTCTCTCACTGCTCAGCTAATGGACGAAAGGAATTAACATTTGAAAACAAGTCTTCTTATCCTGTGAGGCAGCGCGTCGTAAACTTTTTTGCGCAACCCACTCAAGCTTGAGACGAGGTACGCTTACACACACCATAGATACACATAGTCGTATGGCTAGTGTAGCTGCTAGCACTGTTGCGGCGGGTCAAGGTGCCGCCAAGTGCCACCAACCGCCATCAAGTGCGCAATAGCGTAGTAACCTGCTGTTACAGACGGAGCATTGAACCCAACTCACCTGTAGATACACGTAGTAGTCGTAGGGCTGGTGCAGCGGCCAGCACCGCTGCGGCGGGACAGGGTACAGCGGCGGCACGGGGTACAGGGCCCCGCCGCCCAGCTTGTTCCGCAATATCCTGCTGATGCTGGACACGGAGGGCACGTTGTACTTGTCGCAGACGCCGTCCGCCAGCAGCCGGTCGCGGATCTCCCACGCGAAGATGCCGGGGTCCTTTGCTTTCAACTGTTTTATGTAAGACACCACCTGGAAAATTGTATGTTCTATACTTCTATGTTACAAATAGGTACTTACTAAAATATATTGGAGACATGAAAGATTCATATTTTTGTCTCAACTCTCAGCTAGTTTCTTAAGAAGCTGGCTGTTATTTGTTCGCCAAGTTTGAAAAGGGCTATTCTTCCTTTGTAAGTTGGCTCAGCGACCCAATCCGAATCTTGGCCTCCGAAACAAGAGAACGCCACTTTGGTCGTTCCTTCGCACTTCTCGCAGATCATTTTAAGCGTCTTTTAGTAGTCCTAGTAAGTAGTAGGGTCTGGTGGTTTAAGTACCATGCCGTGATCTTTGGGGTCGTCGATCGTGGGTTCGATGTTGAGGAAAAAGTATACTTCGAATTTTTCGAACATAGCTCGGGTGTGTGATTATCCCTCACTTGACGAAACACTGCGTAGGCGCTGGTTTAGAAATTATAATAATAAGCACCTGAAACCCTCACTAATAAGTATACTATAAAGTATAGACAAGGAAAACGACACCTGGTTGACTGCTAATTCCCTATTGAAAAGGGATATTGGGATGAATCTACCTACCTTAGGCGTGGTGACCCTGGGTTTACTGCCTCCGATGGCTCCGGGAAGGATGGAGCCGGTCTCGTGGTAGCGCGCCAGGATCTTGGGCACACGCAGCCGTGGGACACCCTCAGCTGCCGGCTGATGTCGCATGGCCTGATGGAGGAAGGTGAAGGAACAAACATTTCTTGAGAAAGAAAGTCTGAAGCTAAGTCCTAACTTTGAATGGGCCACAGCTTAGATGGATATTTTTTTAAGTGATAAGGTGCAGAAGTGACAGACGGATCATCTGATGTAAGTGATTGTCGCCGCCCTTAGACATCCTGAAACACCAGTAGAGTCACAAGTGCGCTGCCAACCTTTCACCCCCTTTCCGCCCCAATGGGCCTGCGGTACCTACCCTCACTCACTCGAAGGAATCCTGTTTCGGGTCAAGGTCACTTTGTTTGTCCGGCATTGAACACTATGAGGGTAAGGGTAGAGTGACTGGTGTCCTGTGCACACACTTGTGCACTATTCATGTCCTGGCGTCGATGGGTAGGTTGAAGATTGCCCCAATACTGCCGTATTATAGGTTAGGCGGACATTTAGATTCGATCCATACATCTATTATGGTATTGTTATAATTTTATAATAACAGTTTCCAACGCTGATCACCTCTTCACCTCTATTGACACCAAAATCTCTGTGCTGACCTTATTCCTAACTGTGCGAGCTCCACTATCCGTAACCGCACGGCGTTGGGCAGCGGCCGTCCGTTGACGAACACTCCTCCGAGCTGGTTCACCTCCCCGTACTGTTGGCCGCCTCCTCCCACGCCAGGGTTGCCCATACCCCCGCCGCTGGGATCTGGAATAGAGAAACCTGGTCAGAAACGAATCTCTAGTCGATTTCAAAGTCCATTACAGACGGTTAAAAACAACGTAAAGTAGTATTTTTTTTAACTGTAGTAGAGCGACGCTTTGGAATGAATGTGGTGGCTTGACCAGAGTGATATCCCGGCCTCACAGACGATCGTCGTGAAGTAGTCCTAGTCCCGTTGGTCTAGGTCTAGTGTTTTAAGTACCGGGCCGTGATCGAGGTTTGGTATAGCCGGAGGAATGAGCACCTATCTCATAAAAACCTGCTGGTGATGGCTAGACGAGGACGAACGGGGTAGACATTGTATCTGTACCGCAGCATGGAGGAGGGAAGCCTACACAGCAGTAGACGGACGCAGTTCGATGAGTAAGGGACGTAGACTTGGCCTACCCCAAGTAAATATGCATGCAGTCATATCAGTCTTAATTTGAATTTAAAACAGGTGTGCGGGCGAAGTCACGAGAAGATTGATGACAGACACACATATTTATCTATTTAATGTCGTTTATTTATTCGATTAATCTTTATCACTGTCAGATTTAAATATTTCACAAAATATTTTGAAAAATTTAATAGTGAACGATAACAAAAGTATTAAAATCGGACGAGTACGGATGAGTTAAATTCCATATTTTTTTGCGATAATACTGTAATGTCTGCGCTTGTTTGTTTCGATAAAACCTTTAATGTACAGACGACGTCTAACACTAGCACTTGCGTCTTTTTTTTAATGGGATAGGTGGCAGACGAGTCACAAGTGCGCTGCCAACCTTTAACCCCCTTTCCCCCCAATTAGGCCCCGGTACCCTCAGTCACTCGACGAAATTCAGCGTAGGCATCTCAGACATAACGAGCGACCGTTTAAAGTTCTAAAAGGCATCACATGATTCCTCAGTGCGTGTTTATATACATCTTACTTAAATGTATTCGTATAAATGATTATGTAAGGCATTTTTCCTTTGATTTTTTCACAGTGTCTAGAAATGTTTCAACAGTTTTAAAAATATATCCTATTGTGAAAACTGCTCAAATAAATTATGAAGATGAAAGTGGACCCTTGGAATCCAGTGTCACCTTCTAACGGCAGGGCCTCGACAAAGTTCGAGCCAATTATACTAATAAAAGGGAACAATAAGCGGTTTACGAGGAGCGGGTGCGGTTTCAGGCGACGACATCAAACGCGGTGTTCGGTGACACACGCTCCGCTGCGCCCGCGCACGGCTGGGGCCACGCGTGCGCGAGCTTTCCGGATAATATTGGACTCTCTTCTCTCTAGTTTAGAACAACGAACGCGATGTAAGGCTGCTGTGGATGCTCTCTGCCCCAACTCGTGGACATAGCAGGATAATAAAATGTTAAGTCAGGGCCTACGCTTACGCCTTGATTCAGGATTTAGCTTCCCAAACTCTGCATGGGTATAAATCGGGCGATAAATTAAAACATTATCTTCTAGCGTTATTCATGGTAGGTATCTTAAGATAGCAACTTAGCAAATAGTCTTTCATGATTTCACTTAATTATGCATTATTGGTCCCACGTTGGGCGCCAACTTAATATATTAAAAGTTTATTCCGTTTATGATGCATACAAAAAAGTTGATATAAGTAATAAGTGTTATATTCGTATACGTTATATCCGAGCACATTTGTTAGCGGCTCTATATGACTCTTAATAATAGTTTTGGTAAAAACGTCCGAAAATTTAAACAAATATGGCCGACTGGCGTGAACACCAGATAGGCCATTAAGTATGATCTTATTGTTGTTTTAAAAATTTAGGGTTAAAAAAGATTATAACAATAATTATAAGCAAACCTACAACTTCCCATTCCTGTCCACGAAACTACTATCGCAGTACGCTAGCTCTAAGTTATCCTAGTTAATCAGGAGGTGTGGCTACAGCGGCGCGGGCGCAGGCGCTGACGTCACGACTCGCGCGCATGTGCGCCGCGCCCGATGACAAATTATGCTTCTGCGCGGTTATCGGAACTGCCATATTTTCGGCTATCGCATACGTTTTGTTGTTTCAACAGCATGCCAACCCGAGTTGTTATGCTTCTTCTTTTCGTTTTGATAAAGTAGCTGTGTGTTAAGCACTAAAAACAATTTAAAAATTGGGCTTATAACTTACAAGCAATTAGGTAATTTTGTGTATATCAAGACGTATCTATTTTCTTCAACATAACTTGACCAATGCCATGAGTTGATTTAGATTTTATCTCGACCCGGGACCCCGAGATCACGACCCATTACTTATTTATTTATTTCCACACTTACAGCTATCTTTACAGGCTACATAACAGGGCGTTACACACATTATAGGTTAGACAAAGAAATATAAAAGGGGTGACTCTTAAATATCGTTTTGTAATTTGTAACAAATGCCCTGACGCCATTACGAGTGACAGCTGACACAGGAGCTGTCATGCGCGCACGCAGCTCGCGTTGCATCCGTCCAATAAACGTCAGCGTGACATTTGCGGCGATGTGTTTTCAGTGACATTGATGCGATATGATATTTGACACATGCATTCTAATTTTGAGAGTTATACTTGGCTTAGTCATTTGAACAAATGAAAAATATTAAATAGTCATTAATCTCTTTGATATTCAGAACATTATTATCATTATTTGAGCGTATTTTGCAGATTGCGTTTAAAGAAGTCACGTGTAAGCCTGGAGTCTTCTTTTCTTGATGCTTGGCTGAGCTCTACAAGTCTTTAAGTACACTGACGGTCCTTGCCGACTACACACACAAAAATACAAATCTTTTCTCTGTATATTAATTATTAGTGTAGAGTTAGATGTAGAAACTAAGTACTTTATTACATCGTCCATATATACACGCAACGTCCCGTGCGAGGATTTGATGGACGGCGTCATTTCATCATCGTCACTGCGATGTTCGCCCATCGGTGATAAATACATTTGGCAGCTATTTTCTAATTATCCCTGTCACCGATTTACTACCGAATGTCTGTACATACCTATGTAAGTATATGGTTTGTCTGTGTCACAAATGTCTAAAAGTTTAATTAACTATTTTAAAATCGTTCAGGAAGTAAAAGCTATACAGCCTAGGTAGTGAGATAGCGATGTCACAGCAAAATCCTAGATATAGCGTGAACGCGGCCGCCAATGAAGGCTGCATTCGCAAAAGAGCGCTGTTTTGCATTTTCAGCATTTGAAACCGGCATTAAAGCACTCAACGGTCACATAAAAAATAATTGAGTGTGCAGCGGTTTTTAAATAGGTAAAAAAAATTGGGTGCATAAAATGATATACCATAGTGGGCGTATACTTATACGCCCACGTAACATAAGCATAGGAACTTTGGACACTGTTGACCTGTCACTTTAATTCACTAGCTGATGAGAATGTTGAATTAGAGATTTGTATGAATGCATGAAATCTCTGAATTCTACTTCAATTTCGAGTGCGCTAGAATTGCCCCACTGGTCCAGTTCGGCCGCCAATCGCACTATTTGTCTTGGCCCGCGGCGACTCCTGACTCGGCTAAACGTTTTAAACCGAACTAAATGTTAATTGCGATCGAATATTGACGTTGATTACCAATTAACGAAAGCAGATTGATGATGCAGAGAGAGATGGAAACTAATGTTTGTTCAGTGTTTGGCTGGGTGTTATAATCTACATCATCATCGATATAGAGATCCTTTACCAAAGTTCAGATCACAGAAGAAATCAATCAGGTCGAGGTATATTATTCTAACTTATTTATATTTTTCGAGTGGTTTTACCACTTCTGTTAGAATCCGACAGTCAAAAATCCACTGATTTCAGTCTATAATCTTGCTTCTCTAGCCGGGTTCCTCACGGTGCAGTGTACTAATTTCCTCACCGCAGGGCCCAGCTAACAAAGAGCTAGGTAATACGCAAATCGATTAAAAAATTAACAAAGTTTATTTTGAACTTAATAAAGTCAAATTACAGTTCGTTTATGGGTCGAGCAAAAAGAACCCATGTTTCGAATTTCTTGAACATAGTTCGGGTCTATGATGATCACCAATTCGCATCAGGCAAGCGTGGTGATAAATGTTAATTCCTAATAGTAAGTTTAAAGAGTTTATTTTCAAAAAGACTTAAAATTAGTCACTTACATGAAAATAATAATATAAGTAATATAGATAAAGAAAAATAGTACATTTACGAGTTACAAGTGATTACTTATAAAGTTCGTAGTTATCAATTATTATAATAAGACAGTTTGGACTTGAAGCTGTTATACAATTTTATATCTTTAATGTTATCGGGTAGATCATTATAAAGTTGTGCTCCCTCAAAGGTGATGCTTTTTTTTTGCAAGATTTGTTCGTATCCTTGGTAAGACAAGTAGACTTGGTAGTACCTACATGTCATAGCCATTACTTTTGATTTCTATTATGGAGGCCTTTCTACATTCAAAGACCGAACAATAATAAGTACTAATATCTGTTTTACTAATGGCCTGGCCAGTAAGGGTTGATGTATGTCCTGCGCGTCACTCCCCGCTCGTCGGGTGTCATTCGCATAACGAATGCGCGGGATTGCGGGTGCAAATTGCGCCGGGTGATGGATGCGCGGTCTGCGCCGGAGTCGCAAGTTGCAACTAATTATAGTACAGACTATACATTGTTGTGTCTTATTGCTAGCTCACGACTTTATCACAGTTTAGAAACAAAATAGCAATTTTATTAATCTGTTTGTTGTGTGTTGTGTTTTTTTTTTGGTCAAGAAGGACTGCCAAAATATTATTGAGATTTTTTTATTATACTAGAGGTGACAAACCAACAAGCGATCACGTAAATCACCGCCGCCCATGAGCATATGCGTGATCAGAGGTCGCTGATGCGTTGCCGGCCTTTTAAAATTGAGTTCTTCTCTTGAACTTCCCTTTGCCGTCAGAAAATATAGGTAGATACTACTAATGGCTAATGGTTAGGTATAATCCGATCCGCTCCCTGATTTAAGAAACATTCATGTTATGAATACTTCTGTATGTTCAGTGTTCCTTACACCCAGAATTCACAATACTTATATGTATTTATGTATTATATTTGTGTTATAAGTGCTTAAGCTACTTAGAGTAAGGTCATGTATGAGATGTTGTGTGATTTTTTTTATTCATCGCTCACTAAACACTTTGAAGATGACATTTCAAAACTGACGGTCAAACGTGACGATCACATGATCACCATTAGAGGGTAATAATGACCTTCGTTTTTTGTCCCTGTCTGTCGGCGCGTTTGTCGCGCGGTGGGCGGCGTCTGCGCAGATGCGTGTCCGCGGGAGGGACTTGCGAACCGCTTCCGTTGACACTGGGGTTTTTGCCATGGTGTACTTAAATGGTTGACTGGAGAAAGATTTACTAGGCTCCGATACAGGATTGGTACAGCCTAAATATTTTAATTAAAATAGCAACGTGGTGCAATGTTTAATCAACACACTTATTGTTGGCAATGCGTGTGCTTTCTTAAGTATGGTTACAGAACTACACAAACACAAAGATATTCACGAAGAGTACGACAAGAGTACTAACCACTTGGTATGATATCTGCTAGGAAAACGCGTGTCATCCTAGACCTCATCGTCACTTTCCATCGTGCGATTGTGGTCAAGCGTTGACCTATCTTTATCTTTACAATGTATAAAGAGATACATTTTCTAGACATTGACAAACCTTATGTACGAATCGTAAAAATAAAACACTAGCGCGATTAAAACAACAGTTAGCGCCATCTAATGGTAACAGAGTCAGAGGAACGACTGTTCCGAAACGAAGTAAGGGCCGGCTACTAGTACTTAGTCTAATAAAAAAAACATTAACTACAAGCATGAAGGTTAAGTAACCTTTTCAGTACAATCTCACACGTCAATTTTTAGTGGAAACTTGATACAAACAGTTTTCAGGAACGCGACTCACGCGCCGCAACCCTTTGATGTGGGTGACAACTTTGAAGCACGGCTGTTCGCGGAAGGCAAAAAGTGCGCCACACGTGCGCCGGCGCAGCGATCAGCTGGGCGTGCGACGCCGCACACCACAAAGGACTAGGATATTTATGGTCACTCTACGCCATGGTAGCTCGGTGGATAATTGACCCAGACATTTAAAAAAAAACATTTTGATGACCCGTTTAGCGGAATGGTTTGAGCGCCGGTTGAGACATAAGGGTCGCGGGTTCGATTCCCAACACAAACGTTTGTTGATGAAACAGATACCTATTTGTGTTGGGTCTGGGTGTTTGTGGTTTCCTTCGTTGTTTCTGGTTTCCATGGCACAAGGGAAAACCTTAGTTTGGGACCAAGACAATGTATGTGAAAAAGTGCTTGTATTTAAATGTGGGAGAAGCCACGCTTTGGCATGAATGGGCTGGCTTAACCGGACCGGACTAGGCGTGAAGCAGCGCCTGCGATGTGTTTCGCCGACCGATTGAGGATACCAGAGGCCCAATGGGGTATAGGGGGTTACAGATTGGCAGCACACTTGTGACTCTACTGGTCTGGTATTGCAGGTGTCTATGGGTGGCGGAAATCACTTACCATCAGATGATCCGTCTGCTCGTCTGCCGCCTATCATATAAAAAACACTGTGAATTTTTAATAGTTTTACTAAAATTTATTGTTTTCCTATATTTGAAAAATGTAGAGGTTCTAGATCGCAATAGGACCATTACGTTAGACTTAGGTGCAACTTCAACGTCATTGATTTTTTTTGGAATGTCCCATTCCATTCCAGTTGTTAGTTTGTTTCGTTCCCCACCTAAAACGTTATTTTTTAAATGGTTTCACAAATGAGTCGCATCGCTATGAGTCATAAAAGTCATATATTCGTAGTTTATCGTGTGCATTATTAAGTGTGCGCTGCAATAAAAGTAAAATAGTGTAAAACGCGAATTATTCACTCCACGAGATATAACCCGATCAACACATTAGCGAGTGGCTTGTTGCTAGGGATGAGATTTAGGTTTATCGATATCGATAAAATCTCCGTCTTTTATCAGATCAAATCGCCTATTGAAAATCTTCCTGTTATATACGATATAAATCCTATCATTATAGCTAAATTTAAATAAAATAAGTCAATGTCAGGTGGGTACTTATATCGCTAGATAAAGATTGATTCATACCAAATTTGGTGATTTATCAGAAGTTCAATTAGAATATACAGAAGCAAATAATATTATCACAAATATCTAAAACCTACTTACCAGAGATTATAAGAGATATTCAAAAGGATGAACCTACATAAATTACATTTAATAGGACTTGTGATTATATTAAAAATAAATATACTGTTCCGAAATCGATTTGATAAAAACCTTTGTCGATTAAGTAATTGATGTAAAATTGGAGATTGGACTATTATAGAAAGAAGATAATCTGATATGATAAACATATTATAAGATGTTTCTACAATTTCACGGCTTATTACACAGATTAGCGGATTACATTATATAGAACGACTATTCAAAATAACAATGTGTATAATTTATTGGCGTCATTCCCTTATCTAGCAAGAATACGCTTACATCGATTTTATAACATATCGATAAAAAATCTCAGCATCTCTACCGATTAATCGTGTGCTTTCTTTGAGTGCCTAATTGGCCGGTGAGGGAGACAGCATCACGCGTAGTGTTACAAGTGGGACAGGGACGGCGGCAGGGCGGGATGCAGAGATACATCTTTCTTTGCGGGTAATTTACGAGCGGCTTTGACGTCGCCCGTTGACAGTTACTAGTGTTTTCTTCGAATGGAACATTCGTTAATTCGGAAGACATCACAAATAATATCGTCTCATATTAGGGTTGCCAGCACAGATCAAATAAAAGGGAGACGTGTGAAGACGTCAGATAAACACATCGCGCCTAAATCGCTTAATTTCAAGATCCGTTCTTTGAAATGCCGATTTGCACAATCATTCTTCAGTGTCCAGTTGACTTCTCACTTCAAATATCAATATTTTATTTAGTATCTTAATAGTCCAATCAAAATAGACAAAGATAAGTTAAATCATTTAGGAAAATTCACATAAAGCTGAAAATTGACAACTAAGTCGTAAAGTCTCTACCAATTTTCAGCTAATTGCGATTTTCCCAAACTAAATGAAGTATTTTTCAAATGGGCAACATCTGATTTCATTTAAAGAGGGTACAGGCTAGTCACACTTTTTTTCAAATGATATTGAATATGTTACTACATAATACAAACCTTCAAACAAAGCGTCAAGAAGCATCTCGCGCTGTATGGCAGTAGCAACAGATGTGATGCCGTGCGGTTATGTCCGTTTAACTAGAATTACTTATCCTCTCTTCTTTTGCTTATTATCAGGTTAAGGTGAACCAATATACCTAACTGCGCCACTATAAAAAGAAATTTAAATGTCAGTGACTTTTAGTTGGGACTCGATTGAAGGAATTAATCCATATTATAAAAAAAATGAATTAGCAAAGTCCTTGAGTGGAGACCGCGGTAAGCGTAGTGTTGTACGCCCTGCGAAAAGATAGGATGAGGTTATTCGAAAGCTGGCTGGTGTGGGCTGGATGAGAGTGGCCGAAAATCGGGAGCAGTGGCGTGTATTAGGGGAGGCCTAATTCCAGCAGTAGACGAAATCAATTGGTTGCTGATGATGATGATGATGACAATAAAATTGCAATTTATACCAAGCAACCCTAGCTACTATGCGCGCGCGGTGTCCGAGCTCCGCCCGCAGAACAAAGGGCGTAATGGTTCGTTAACGGCGCGGGCGCACGCGGCCTTTGTGGCGAAACTGCAGTATTAATCCGTGTGTTTGAAGCTTTCTTTGAATTTCTTTGAGATATTGGTTAGTTTCCTTGTGAAGTTTCGGATTTTATGCTCAGGACTAAGTAGGATATTTTTGAGTGTTGTTTCTGTATTTAAATTCCAAAGGTTTCAAAATTATTTTAAAATTACAGTTGCATCCAAAGCCCTGGAACCCGGATCATAATCCAGGGATTGCAGGTTTTTCACATCTCAGTGCATATACTACCATTTCATCGGTGATACCTATAGGAAAACATCGTGAAGAAATCGGCACGTTTCGTATAGTTTCTAAAACATGTTTACCACGATTCAGTTGGTCTGGTTCCCCAGTCAAAGGGTAGCGAAGGTTCGACGGTTCGACGTTCGCTTCTTTTTATTGTAATTACTTACAAGATTACCTAAATCCTGAACCATGGTCTAAGCGCAACCCGGACTAAGTGATAGCTTTGATGCAACTTACGTAGGTATAATACGTATTTTATTCTCTATCTCTCTCAGATGAGGGAAAATGGCACCGCTTGTGACACCATTGGTGTTGCAGGTATCCATGGGCGGCGGTAATCGCTTACCATCAGGTGATCCGTCGGCTCGTCTGCCACCTAAAACCTAAATCATTAGAAATTACCATAGAAACTATTTCAGACATTGACCCTTATAAGAATAGGTATTTTATTTAGCATTGACTTTCAAATACAACTAAAATGTTAACAATCATACATTTCTCGTTTGTGTAGCTGATACGGAGTAATTACATACATGTTTGATTTACGCAATGTCTCGTTTTCCCGTTCCAAAACGCGCGATAAGCTGCGCCCGCGCAGCCAAACGTGCGCTTAATAAACGATTTGTTGGATTATGTGTGCCAGAAAATCAGCATTATCACAAGTAGGTCTCATAGGTATATTTACAAGCTTTTAACAGGTGTAGTTCTGTCAAAGACTGTATATTTTACAAGCTTATTATAAAGCCGTCAAAAAGTCGTAGGCAAATGCTACTCTTGATGTTTTCAGTGTACATGGTCACTAAGTTAAATACAATCATACTTCCATATAAGTAATATTAGGAAAGTGTCTCTACCTGTATGTTTGTCTTTCTTTCACGGTAAAACGTAGCGACGAATTGACGTAAATTTTTTAAGTGGAGATAGTTGAAGGAATGGAAAGTAAAATAGGCTAATTTTTGCCCGAAACCGTAGCTACCCCGAACGTAACGCGAGCGAAGCCACAGGCAAAAGCTAATAATAAAATATAAGTCAGTGTAGTGTAAATTATTATTGCAGTAATTAAGTAATAAATAAAGATTAGAATTCCACAATTTCTATTATTACCGCAATACTCGTAAAGACAAATCATTTAATTTTATCACCCATATTTCGTTCACTAATAAAAACATCAAAATATTATATTTTACTACGAAACTGCACAATGAATATGAGATATTACTACCGCGTTAATAAAATTATAAACGGAGCCAAATGTTGCGTATCACTGCTCGTGTGTAAACGCGCCCGCACACTAGCGCACGGGCCAATCGGCGCGCGCTGACGCTGATCCCGCCCAGAGGTAAACAAACTTTGACCATATGGATTTATTAACGACTTTGTGTTCGCTAACGTTTTCACTTCAATTTGATTTATGTATTGACATGACATACTTGTGTTTGATTGCGCGTACCTTTGTTTTGTACGCTTTTCATTATTAGCAATGATCAAATTTCCTCGAGTTCTGAAAACTCAGCTTATTTATCATAATACACTTGCAGTATATTAACTTTACTACAGTAAAAAGAGAGATATTTTCTAGTTAAATAAGGATTGAAGTTGAATCTAATTGGTCCAAGAGCTCTCACCTGCAGTAGTCGCTACGTGCTTGGTAGCTATTTGCGTAGTGGTCGCGTTAGTAGGTATCACCAACTTAATATAACACTTCTATTCACCCATTTTGTATGAAAGAAACTAAAATAACTATATCATTTAGGATGATAATGTAGCTAACCCCTCTACATTTGAGTTGAATCTAACTGGTCCATGTATTCCCCCTTGTGGCAGTTCTTACGTGCTCGAGCGTTAACATGATATAGACTTCTAATCACTAATCTTACGCATCCAATAACTAATATTCTTTAGGATGATTACTGCTGACCCTTCTACCCGAAAGTGGAATCTAACTGGTCTAAATATTCTCCCTTGCGGTAGTCCCTACATTCTCGAGCGTTATCTTTATATAGACTTTTAATCACTCATATTTTATGCTTACACATCCAATCTCAACCAAACCAATCCAATCCAATCCAACGGCATCTCAGCAGGCCTTCAGGTTGAGGATGACAGACTCAATTGGTACTTAGTCTGTTCTTTTGGTTGACAGGCAACCTCATATTTGGATCTCATGGCCGCATACCATCAGGCGGAGTGAGGTCATATTGATTGTCCTCAATTAAAAAAAATAATAAAAAAATACGTTCTACTTATATTGTTTAGGATGATAAATCTAGCTGACCCTTCTGCCCGAACGTTGAATATAACTGGTCCAAGTATTCCCCCTTGCGGCAGTCCCTACGTGCTCGAGCGGTAGCTGTTTACGTAGCGGAGCGTTTGTCGGCTCGTCTCCGTGTGTGGTCATTCCTCGAGGGCCCGGTAAAAGCCTTAGCTCGAGTGTTTTGTCGTCTGCATAACTGCACCCGTGCTGCCTACTGCGGCTTCGTTGTTTGTTTGTTTTTGGAAATGTTGGCGATGGTTTTTTGGTTGAGATTTATCAGGTGAGGAAACTTATCTTGATAAGCCAGGTTTGGATGTATCAGAGGCATTTTGTCTTTGGTATACTTTAGCGTTTACTATTAGTGTTTTCCAGGATATGAGAGTTTCTACGATAGCAGATTATTTTCAGATTTCACTGTAGGTTAAAAAAAGTTTTTTTTATTATGAGTACTTAAATTACCTTGTTAAAATTAGGCCGATGATAAGAGAAGACGACGATGTATTAAATTTTAACAAGGAAGCATCACACATGCAGTGCCGTCTCTTAAAGTCAATACCCTTACTTTTCGTGAAGATCACAAAATATATGAAAATATTGCAAATTTTAACATTCATCCAATCTGGATATTCCACACACTAGTGTGTCTCTCAAGGTCACTTTAGTAGTTTTTTTTTCAAAGTTTCATTTACATGTCACTTAATGAGAAAGTCACTTATTGAATCATTTTTCTTGTCTCTTTGTGACGTTTATGAATAACAAATGATTTTGTACATCCAAACATGTCAGCTCCAACCAATACTTCCACCGTCCCAATTATGAAAAATGGACGGCTCCACATTTGCGCCCTTAGTTCAGCTGCCCCTATTAACCTCTGTAACCACGTCGAACTATTCACAAGCCATTACTCAAACGGGGCTAATTGCTGCGCACGCGCCACATATAGGTAGTGATGTCATAGCTCTAACCTCGACGCGTCGATTTCCACTTTTGAAGCTTTGAGTTAGATTGGTAGGACTTAGTAAGTTCGAGATGAGAGCACACCGAACAACGCCTTGAGGCTCCAAAAGAATTGGTGCCTTCAAAAGAGTCTATGTCCTAAAAGAAGGCAAGCATGCACGCATATGTAAATGTTTATGATGTAATCTAGACTGTTATTGTATTATTAGATTAAAGTAATCTTCATTCATCAGCAGCCTAGACAACTGATAACAAAAAAATACTAGAGCGCTGGGAAGATACTTGAGCCCTGATAGAACTCGAGCTCTGAAAACTACTCGCGAGTTATCGAGATTTTTTTTATGATATAGTTGGCAGACGAGCCGACGGATCACCTGATGATAAGCGATTACCACCGCCCATGGACACTTGCAACACCAGCGCTGCTTACCGTTTAAGTACCCTCACTCACGCAGCGAAACACAACGCATGCACTGCTTCACGCCGGTTTTCTGTGAGGACGTGGTATTACTCCGGTCAAGCCAGCCCATTCATGCCGAAGCGTGACTCTCGCATTATTGATATGAATGAGGGTGAGTCCTGTTAATGACTTCAAACTAAAGATACAGGACTGGGAGGCTTCGAGCTTTGTACATCACTAGTCGCAGAGTAGCTCCCTTGGTACCTTCTCCTGGGCGCATCGTGTGCACCTACCCGCTCCGCAATTTGTTAGTCTGTGGCAGATTTATGGGGTGGAGGTGATTTTGATTTGTTGCCGCTATTTCGGGATATCCGCGCGGGTGACAGCGAGCCAGATGGACCACAGCGATTTCGGCGGCCGCAGGAATGTGTATGGCGAAATAGCTTCGTAGCACCTTCCGAGAGAGAAATCGAGCTTGTCACTGCGTCAGTTCGTTTTGTCGTATAGTACATCTTTCCAGTCTATACTCATTGTTTCAATCAGAGATTTGGCAATCGGGTAGGCGTCAAAGATAGAATACCTTCTTTGAGATGAATGTAGACAGACCTAGATAGATAGAGTTATAAAATTTTGAATAAAGTAAGATCGGTTTCTAAAGATAAGTCCATTCATATTAAGGAAATATAGTCAAGCAACTCTGCCTTCCGATTGCCTAATGTTTAAAGCTTTCGTTGTCCTTGCCTGTTCGAATTACAACTATTACATCAAATTGGAACTGTCTGGAATGGATTTCTCGATTGTAACCAACCACAGTATGTTACTAGGTCTAAATTAGAAATTCATAATAACGTCGTAAGGCCCAGTCAGCAGACACAATGGAAAATCAATTATTTTATACGTTTTAAAAGGCTCTTGGGTCTTATGATGATAATAGAGGTAAATTCACCTACAAGTCTTTTAAAATATTTTTGTTACTAATGTTTTGTTGTTTGATAAAATATCGGCGGACTGGACTATAAAATTCACAATCCGAATAACAATATTTCATAAAAATCCCGTTGCCTGCGCTTGCGCACCTCAAAACAGTAGCGTGCGCGGGCGCGGGGCGCGGGGGGGTCCTCTGTTTGCGGCCATTACGCTGTTGACAGAAGGCCGCGGCTAATGCGTGCGCAAACAGCCCTGCGTGTCGCCGCCGAGGCTTTTAATGCTCACGGATTGGAGATGATGGAGACTGTCTGTACTGTGTGTACTAACCCTTTGTTTGGACAAATCTCATTCATAAAGTGAAATGGGGAATTAAATTAATCAAAGTCAGAATTCCTTAGTTTGTCACGATCATTGTCGTAGAATGTACGATTAACAATATCGTTTGTCGGTTGCGTTGCGTCCAAATCGTAGCTTCGGTACCATAACCCTGCCCGGATTTAGTACTAAATCTGGTAGTTAAATAGATCAACATCATTTCAGCTAAATAGTAAAATCTTCTGCTGGAATTTTTTTTTTTTGTGTTACATGTATTTTTTGGTACCAAATAAACATTTCTTCTTTCTTCTTTCTTTCAAATAGATTCCAATGTTCTCCACATTAAGAGTGACTCCCAATCCCAACCTTTCCGCCCCAACGGCCGTCTGTTCTCCTCGCAATGTGCCCTGTCCATTGCTTTTGGACTATATCTGCGACCTTAGATCGCCTGCGGACCTCACCATTCCTGAAATCCTGACACGAACACGCAAGGACATTCCGAATTATGTGCTAAATTAACGTCGCGTCTATAACAATTACCTAATGGTCATAGTGTAACACAACTAGTCTTGTCTTTGTTTATAGAAGTTATCTATTTATAAAAAATGTTTTCACATTCATGTCATGTCATTCATGTCATGTATTCACAGATGTGTGTATCTGTGTGTCCATCTTTCATGGCAAAACGGAGCGTCGAATTGACGTGACTTTTTAAGTGGAGATAGTGGATAGAATTGAGAGTAATATACGCTGCTTTTTGTCTCTTTCCAACGCGGGTGGAACCGCGGGAGTTGTTTATAAAAGCCGCGAGTTGTTTGTCGCCGTCACCAACACAGATCAGCGGCGTCGGCCCGAGATGTATGTAAATGAAGGCGCGCTCGAGAGCGCCGGGCGGCGGCGAGTGTTTGCGTAGTCTGGAAACGAACTGAAGGATTTGAATAACCTATTGGATGTGGTGGTCGGGAAAGTTTAGTAAGATTCGGTTATGGTTAGATTCATCATCATAGGAGTAGATAGGTATAGACTTAACATTGTTTAGTGGCAGGACGAGCAAACTCTCGGGTCTAGAATTCGAGATTTATAAATGGATGAAATATAGAAATCTCTAATTCAACCTCATTGTCAAATGCACGAAAATAGTACCTTGCCTCCCACTCGAGATTGCTGTGGTTCTGACATTTAAGTATCTACTTGAATCAATTTCGTTTTAAGTAATGAAGTAAAAGTACTTATAGATATCAAATCGATAGAATCGATAGGCTTACAAAATTTACAAGCCAAGTTTAATATGTTGAAACAGAAGCAGGAAAATAATCCGAAGAAAAATCCAGACATACAAAACGTACATTACAGATTACAGACATTACTAACAAAATGATGCCAATTTGACTTATAATAATAAGTATTTCATAGTAATTTATTAATATATTTTTTTACTTTTGCATACTGGAACATGATGTAGGCCTAACTACGTAGGTAAGTATAGACAGGGAAATAAACACAGGCAGCCAGACAACAGATAAAAAAAAATCTAAATACGATTAGTAGAGACACTTACAAATAGGCGACATAGTGGTTTAACCAAAGCTTACAAATCAAAGCTCAAAAGCTCCCTTATATCCTCAGTCACAAAGGTCAAAATAGAACAACTCTTGTCAAAAATCCTTGTTTGCAAACACTGCACCCTCTTTGGCAAACATGGTTAATTGACAGGATATTGTAACATAATTCTTTGTTTAGTTATGTGCTTAGAACTGGCGTTGAGTTACATTAAAAAAGATATAGTGAAACGCTTGTCTGCAGCATATTTTAGTATTTCACATTAGTATTTATTTAGTAAGTGATTTTGCATTGAAAATCAGTAGATATCGGCAAAGCGTCGTTTGTAGGGCGCGGCGTGGGCGCAGCGGCAGCGCGTCGTATCAAATACAAAGATGTCTGTATAAAAACCACGAAAGTCATTTGTTTCGCGCTATAAAAACGGTAACCATATTATTATGTGCGCCTAAAATAGAGCAATTATTTGGATTATACAGATCACACAGAGTGAAATGGCGGACATTGGGGGAGGCCTATGTCCACAGTGGACTGACTACTGAGACAGGCATGATGGATGATGATGATAATTAAGATTTGGATTATTTCGTCTTGTCACATCACAATCACTCAGATGTTGATCTGGCTCTACATTATACAAGTAATTTACTAAATAACTTAACAATAATGAGAGGATTAATTTTCTAATATTTTACCAAATAGTTACGTCTTCACGAATTTCAGGTCGTGGTAATAATTTGTTGACACGCTGGTACATTACCATCATGTGATAAATGATTGATTAAAAAATTAAAAACATTTTTATGTATTGATGTGTGGCTAACCACGCCTAAATATGCGATGTTGTGTCAATTTATTTTTTTAACTAGTGACCCACCTTCGTTTCGGGACATTGTTTCCATTCTGTACCAATAGATGTCGGTTATATCGCGCAAGCGTTTCGACTTTTCGGTTTAGCTATATCATTGTCGCTGTCTATAGAATTTACCTCTTAATAATAAAATTAGTATACATAGATGACTGTACGTCTGTTACATCGTCAGTTAAACCCTGTCAGTTAGCTTCGAGCCAAAAATAACATTTCTCTAAATGATTTACGTGGCTATGACAAGATATTATCACCAATATTTATAGAACAAAATATTCCGCCAAGCCAGACCTCTCATCTGATAAATCTTCAAAGATTTATGCTGGCTAGTTCAGAGAATTGTTTTTAGGACGAAGGAGAGTGACTCTCGATTTAATTTGCTCAGAATCATCATCATCATCATTGGCCACAGCATCTTTGAAGATGACAGTTGCAGCGCTGCACGCTGGGCCAACTCTTTCCTTTTCTCCATAACTTAGCTAAGCGCTTAGTTGAACTCACGGGAGATCCAAACACTGGCAGCTACTTTTCCCAACGAACCAATATTTTGAGCGAATATACTCTGAGAAAATCTCTGTTTGTTGTTTCGGTAGCGACGCCATGTTTGCTCGCCCGACTCCTGCGCAGAGCGGCCGGCCGTCTCCGTAGTACTAAACTAATAAATTATGTTTATGTAAGGAATGAGAACAAATCTGGGTTTAGAAGCAGTTGGCTTTGAAGTTGGTTTAATAGAGGTATTTTTTGATAATCCTTAGAGGGATTTCTTTCAGTATTTTTTCGGAATTATTGCATTTGCAACATTTATTCGTTTAGAGTTAAGTATCTTGGTAGAGTGCTTGCTAGCAGCAGAAACACGCAGCAAACTATTGAAATCTCCTCTTAACATTCAAGAACCTGTTAAACGCGGCAAAACATGTATTAGGTAGGTACTTAGTAAACCGAATTATTTTGACCGAATTCCTGATACAGTAAAAGGCAAGCCGAATCGTATTCGTGAAATCGCTTCAACGTAATCTCTGTAAGCATTTGAGCAAGAATTCACATTTTTTCCCAAACACCACCTTATTCTGCGCAGCCGCATCCAACTTAGATAGGCACACCACCATCTTCCTCAAATCGTCAGGCCATTCATGCTGCAGGCAGAGCATATACTTCGTCAAAAGCGTGAACTGATAATTGTAACGTGAGTAAATGTATAAAGCAGTAATTAAAATGTCCGTTTGCGACTCGTGCGCTGACGCGCGCCGGATAACCCGCGATGACCGCGATTATCTGCGCGCGCGCCGATGCCCCCGCGACACGCGTCCTCTATCGACAAGTAAGTATGTAACACCATATAAATTATAAGCGGATTCAAGGAATTTAAGTAATTTAGAATTACATTTTTACTATGTGATAAGTAGCAGAGGAGTAGACGGCTCACCTAATGGTAATCGATTACCGCCTCCTTAAACACTCTCAACATCAGCGGAAGCGTCACTGAAATACACTATATTAGCCGCAAATATCGGTCTATTATGCAACATGGGTGGCAAACAAGCGTACGGCTCGCCTGGTGGTAAGCAACTACTGCAGCGTATGAATGCATACGTGTTGCTGACACTCCTTAAGAATCTGAACATTCCTTTTTTGAAGAAGCTCATACTGTAGTCCCTCGGTAAAATTCTTCCTCGGTAGTCGAATTATTGCTAAAATCCATATTTTATTAATGATGCATTATTCAATATTTTTTATAGAACATTGTTTTAGCACATAACAATTTTATGTAAAGTATTCGATCGATTCGATATTTACATGGGGTTAACCCTTTACCCGAGCTGCTTCTCATGCCACTCGTGACGCGGTACGTGTACTCCCAACAAGGTGCTGCTGGGGTGGTCTTCGATCCTGTAGGGTCTGCCAGCTGGCCTGTCGCTCTCATCTGTCTGAGAGGGGGTCGGGTAGTCACTGTCGGTCTTGAGAGGGATGTAACTTGGTCTTTTTTTGCAAATAACTATTTTATGTATTTATTTATGCTACGATGGTGACATCTGTACCAATCTTGGAAGATTAGCTAGAACCTCTCTTGAACCTTTTTACGCCTGATCGAGTCGTCAATACGACTTAAAACTAGTTGTACGTCGTAGTGAAGTGACGCGGCGTATCGCGTCGATAACCCCGCCCTCTGACCGCGATAACCGCACCGCACCGCAGCGCTACCAGGTAATGAGCGCGGCGATACGCGATGTGATCGATAAACTTGCGGTTATCGATTTCGGTAATTCCTGCTGTTATTGCCACATTATTATGGACCCATAAAGCCCATAGCGATAACAGTAATTTCTTGTTGACCCATAAATGAGAGTAGAAAACCCAGATCTGTAGGCCTAGAATTAACTTTTCAAAAAATAGTAAAGTTAACTTATCGTGTCCACAGCTTATACTCAGCACAAAGTATCTTCGCTGACATATCGTACCGTACGTACCATTTCCTTCTAAAAGTATTGGAAACGTTTGTTATACCTTAGTTTAGGTATAATTAGTGAGAGGGCGCTCACGTTGCGATACTATCCTTTCTGACGTTCGTGTGAACTAATTTTATTTACTGCTTACGTACGATAGGTAGAGGGAGCTAATATTTCATACAAATTGTTTACGATGCGCAAACGCTACCATTTCTGTGAAAAGTCCGTGCTAGACCTACAGAAGTCCATTTAAAGTATGATGGAAACACAAAGGGGATTTAAATGAATACTAAGGTATACAAATCTATCAAATTTCTTCAATCGTTTCTCACTTTATTAATAGGTATACTGTGGCCGGCCCCCACTTCGTTTTGGGACCAATAGATGGCGCTGGGAGTCTATTACATCGCGCTAGTGTTTCGTTTTTTCAGTTTCAATATTATGAGCGTTGTCTGTAGAATTTTCCTCTTTAAAATGGTAAAACTCTACTTTAAAATATCTATACAGAGTAGTTAACAACTGTCTTTACTATTAACCTTTCTCTGCCCTGTTAAGCTTTTCCCTTCCCCCAAAATTAGGCCTCCGGTAGGTACTCTTAATCTCTCGGCGAAACACAGCGCAGACGCAGCTCCACGCCGGTTTTCTCAACGACTCAATACCTAAATATCTAGGACTTGTAAACAGTACGAGCTCATTCATATCTTTGGCCAAATAATATGACAGCCAGATTATGCAATATTGAACTGACGACGTGCAGTAATTAACCGATTAACAAACGTATTGACGAAAGCGCGCACGCGCTGGCAGCCATGCTGGCAACCGATGCGGACTAAATCAAATTCTAAGTGCTTGGTAATGAATAGTATCCACCATGTACTTGACGAGGGCAGGTGAACAAAACGCTTCCTCCGAAGAACAAAGTCCGATCTCCTTTATTAAACATATTGCAAATCGGACTTTATTTTTTGGGGCAGAAAGTACGATCTTCCATATTCAACATATTGCAAATCGAACTTTATTCTTTGGGGCAGTCAAAAAGCAGAAGAAGAATAACTCGATCAGCGAGCATTTTAACCGTGGAAGAGCCACTCGTTCAAGGGCCTCACAGAAAACCGGTGTGCATCATCACCGTGTTTTGCCGAGTGAGTGAGAGAAACTGAAGGCCTATCACGAACTTTTCAAGAAAACGTTAAGTTAACGCATCATGCCCACGCTACGAATTCTATCGAGTGAAATATTCAATTCATTCAGTTCACCCTAGGTTAGAGGATGTTGACATGCATTGGCCATGCTAATATACCATGGCCTTCGTATCCTTCATGCCCAAGAAAATTAAATAAAGACACACAATGAAGAGAAAAAAAAGATGGATTGTGTGAAGATGGCTGAAAAGGGGGTGGATGATACGACGACGAACGATAGGGACGAATGGAAGAAGAAAACATAATGCGCCGACCCCAGATAATCTAGGAACAGGGCAGAGAGATGATGATGACCCAACATCTACAACCCTGTAGTTTTTCGGATCTCTTCGTTGGGTACGCGGTCTCTTAATGATGGTCGTACATCAACAAAATCATTATTAATAACGCGATAAGGAATGACTGGCCACGAACATTATTCTTGGTATAGGCTACACGACATCTCGGAGTAACGGACAGGGTTGCCTGGTATTCAAATGACAACAATTAGAATAGTAATCATCCACAAAAATTGCTTGAACTACATCGGCTACCGCTATTTCAACTATGCCATTAACATTTACAGTAAACAAGTGTGAGCGCAAACAACTGCACTCTCTCATAATATACATTCGTGGCCAAAATCATCCCGCCATCTTTTCCTGGATCTGCTTCTCGTCGCCCATCTGGTTGCTGGTATTGTGTGACGACGAGTGATCGTTATACAAAATAATTTATGATTTAAGTAAATGCAACGTTACGATAAGTTGATGCAATATCACATCTAAGATAGTTACTGCGTATGAAAGCATGAGCGGCGCAATTTATTTTGGACTGTTCCTAAAACACTCCCAATCCCAAGCAATAATATGTACAGAGACCAGCACATCAAGGTACTACAATCTGTCAAATTTCCCCAGTTGATATTGAACCAAACACGTTTGACATAAAAGTGAGGTTCGATTGAAGAAATTTGACAGATTGTAGTAACTTGATGTGCTGGCCACTGTACATTGTACATTTGTCAAAATTGTGATCTATTTATTAAGCGCCGTCAGCACGTCCATGATAAGCTTTCTTCAATAAATTGCACACCTAAATCCGATCACTTATGACTTGGAATGGGCATAATTGTATACACCTACACCCAAATTTGAAGCTAATCACGGTGCTAAAATCGGAAAACACTCTTGAAATCTGTAGTTATGTTGAAAATTCAAGAGTTTATCTGGTTTAAAAAACAGGAGTTTCAGCATTTTGTTATCACTGACTATCCTCCACAAATGCGCTCTCTCAATTTGGACAATTTACTGGGCAACCCTGACAGTGGCCGATAAAGGTTTATCATCGCTTGAGGCCCCTATTGTATCTCACTGGCTCGGTACATTACCAGTACGTTACACAATTAACGATTTGTTTGGACAATGTTATAAACATAACAAGATAAATTTATCAATTTGAAATATAACTACAGATTTAGAGTGTCTTTTTGTGATTTTAGCTCCGTGATTAGCTTCAACTAAGCAGATGTGATTTGTGTCAATATTTCTCGTGGAATTAATAATGATGATGATAGCGCCACTACCGCTGATGAAATAGGGTATAATACCCCATTGGTTATAAAACATGGAAACGCCGTCAGTTCCCTAAAAATCCGTTTTCAAAACTTTCTTGACGTATGACATTTAAGTTTATATGATGAGTATTGTAAAATTAAGCTTATACAAAGTCATAATTAAGATTTAAAATAAATAGCTACATACTGTAACAGAACTTTACACATCAATAATATTGATATCATTCCACTCGTATGTGCTCCTAAATAATTTATATTTGGTAACATCTTCAAGATTACTTTCATCTTTTTTATACCTGGACAGCTTGTTGACGTTTAAGTTATTGTTTTGCATGTTATTCTCAATATATGAGATTCGATTAATAATTCAAACAAATGCCATTCAATATTTTTGTCATTCTTTAATTCAAAAGTTCAAAACCATATAAAGAATGCTCGTGAATTCGATTTGTTTAGACGTATGATACTACTCGAACGTATCATGCGTGGTTAGATCAGCTTTTCAATTATTTTTCCCACTCGGCTTGACACTTCTGTAAAATAATATTTTTGTAGCAGACATGTTCTGGTCATGAATGGGATCTCATTTTTATCGTTAGCAAAGCCGGGCACAACTTTTATCATAAAAAAGTTTGAAAACTTCTTTGTGGGGTATTTTTTGTGTTAGACAATATTAATTAAACATAATTATTGATAAGTAAGTTAAAATAAAAAGCGTTCGCATATTTAGTTCATTAAAACATTCAATTTTAAAAACAAACTGTTTCTCGTAAAAGGGATAATCTTGCGCATTTGATTCATTTTCTTGATTAATCTTGAGCAGCTAATGGCATTTTTATCACTTTCCGTTCTGGTTGTTATGGCAAGCGATTGTGTAACGAGAAATACCAGAATCATTCATTACTCGAGCCGTGATCTGTAATTGGATTTTGCTGATGAGGTTCTGGTCCTCAGAGATGTTATTGAGGGAATAGCTGTTTAATAGCATATTAGTAGTAAGACTCAAATGGTATTTGCTCGAAAACCTGTGCTACAAAAGGATTTACTTTTCTCATTTAAATAGACTGATGGAAAGTGATCGAGGTTGGACCTAAATACCGCTGTTGCCTCGCTCTTTTCAGCGTGGTTGGCGCGGTAATATCGATTTCGGTATTGGTTATATTCTGCCTAAAGAACTATATCATCAGGTGGTCTCTCTCTATCCTACCCAGGAAGAGAAACGCGAAGAGCCGAATAGGTAGATTAGGTCATGTGCCAATTGTAGACACGAGAGATGTTTATAGAGGTAGATACGTAACCTTACGCAGTGCAGACTTGAGCAGCCCCTGAAGTGATATTTTGACTAACTTAACAAACCGTCATTGTCATAATAACCTAAAATCAAGAGAAAAAGAAATGCAAAGAACCGAGCACCCATACGCGGCTTTAGTTTTAACTCGAAGATAACGGTTCTTCCATCTTCTTTTAAAAACGTCCTAAATCATAATAATCATGGATTCCATCCTACCAAGGGGCATAAATGCAACAGAAATTTATTTCGGAAATGTTGAGTTTTATCCAGAGTAAGCATCTGTAGCATGTTGGATGAACTTATGGTTCAAATTATTGGAAATAACATTAACGACTTGCAGAATGTAAGTTACACTAGTAATCTGTGACGTAAGTTGGTCAATCAGTAACATTTAGCTATTTTACTTATCAAGTATTTTCTGGACGTTCGCCGGGTTTTTTAATCAGGTTCGGCTAATCAAAGCCTAGAACATCTTCAAACGAATTTCCGACATCATTGGACTAACATGCATTGTATGAGTCTCTTTCAAGACTGTAAGAAATTATTTTTTTAAAGTGGGTTAAGTTTCTAGTCTTATTCCTGTCCTTTTTTATTTATATCCTTTTTACATTTTCAGACTCCTTCATGATTGCATTATTTATGACTTTTCTGATGTAAGATAGATTTCTAAAATCTTCCTTCCCATTTTACCTGCTTTACTTTACTTACAATATTATAAATGTTTACATGTTTCAGTCTCTTTCAATATTACAAGTTTATGTACCTATTGTCTGGTCTAAGATAGATTTGTAATCTTTCTTTTTCCCTCTTCATGAGGTCTGTAAATTATTGAACACAGTCAAGTGGGCCATTTGGTTTTCTATCTAGCCTTAATCAGTTTTATGTCTTTTCATTATTGATTACTTTTTGTTTTGTTTGTGTGATTATGACAATTTAATGTATTAATACTTACCACATCATTATAATCATAATCGTCTATTGTTTCATACGTTGGTAACAAAACTAATAATTAAGTATATTTCTTCTTTCTCTCTGATGTTTGTTTATAATTACGGCCAAGCTTATGAAAAGTCTTTATAGCTTTCTTTGACAAGGTCCTGATCCGAAATGATCTCCGTTTTATTAATTAATGGAAAAAATATAGAAGACTTACCAGCATCCATGGGGTACCCCGCAGCGGCAGCGGCCGCGTGCAGGGCGCCGTACTCCTTGCCGTCCATGCCGCCCAGCATCATTGCACACACAACACATGAACACTACACCCGCCGCCGACGTCCGCCGCGCGCGACTGACGCGGGCGCCGGGCGCCGTGCGCGCGCGCCGCCGGCCCCGCCCCCCGCCGCCATTGGCCCCCGTCCGCCAATCGCTGCGCTTCATTTCAAACGCTTTCCTTTTTCCATGTCGCGTTCTATTTGAAGCGTGCTGATGCATCTGCTGTTTTTGCCGTTCAATTTTAAACCCCAAGCTGTGCACATAGAGTAGTTTTTTGGTTAAGATATTTTGGGTAATATGTCTGTTTTCCCATTCGGTCGGTTGCGCACGAGCAGTGAGCGCGACGAGGGAAAATGTACGGGTGTGCGGGTAGGGCGCGTTCCGCTAGCCAGAGCCGAGGGCCGTGTATGTGACTGTTTATGTGCGTATGTATGTATGTGGCTATTCGAGTTGCGCGGGCGCACTCTATGTAACGGGCCATTGTAATTGATATTTTTATGTGCATTGATTGTGGAGCGATAAACTAACGTAGTACAATGTGAGAATTGAATTTTTTAATCTTTTCTTATGGCTGTGTATTAATTGAATTGATGTTGGATTGTTTTATTTAGTTTAGACATTAAATGGAATTGAAAAGATGTACTTACTGAATAACTAATATTGCATTATTTAATGTGTTTTTATTAAATAAGGCAATGTTATTACTACATTAAACGTAGTGGAACGAAAAGCGTTTTCTTTTTGATTAGTTCTTCAATAGCTAACTATTTAAGTATCTACCTATTCACTTATTTTAAAATTCGTTTTATTTTTTATAATTCCTTGCAAAAACGTGGCTAGAAACTAACAAGACTCATACATTGAAATAGACTGGAGCGTAGCATTAATACAGACCTATTCATTAAAAAGATTATTTATGATTGACTCTACTGTAGAGGCGATAAAATCATTACTGTTGGGTAGTAGATAGTTATTTGACACAAACTATCTTTCTTAAACAAAGGACGACTCTTTCAAAATCGTTTATATAATTGTAGAGGTATTTTCCATCTCTACTTTTGAGATTGTGCTACAATGTGGTGTAAAGAGTCCGTGATTCAAATTCGCATCTCGTTTTACAGCTAGCTACGCTTAAAAAAGATTTTTAAATACCTAATCTATTAATAGTGCTATTGGCTTTCGATAGTAAAAGAAAATTAGTAAGTATGGGCGTTATTGGCTTCTTACTATCCTGGGTTTCCGTTTACTGGGACTCTATGTGTGCGTGTGTGTGTGTGCGAGTGAATATACCTTAACCGCCTAATTGTGTTATAAGGATAACGGTTACTTATAAGGTTAACCTTAATACTGTAGATAGAACCGAACGTGCAATACCTACAAGCACAATTCAAAAAAAGTTTACTTTTGAAAATACTTATTTTCAAAAGTGAAGGAATGATTTCTTCGCGTAAAATTTTCTATTTAAAATCGAGGTACCTAAGAGTACTTTCCATTCAGGTGGCATTACAAAATTCCAACCTGTATTAGTTCAGTAAACATTCCCTTAAGATTTTAAATTCCAACTCGCAACAACCATCCTGTACTGATTATTCTGAAACCTAACTCTCTAAAAAAACTCATCACCGCGACATTTACTTGTCATTCCTGTAACGAAGCTCTTTTCGGAAGCCGCTGTCACACATGAGACAAATAAAGCGGTATCTTTAGGACGGTAATTAAAACTGAATAGTGACGTAAAAAGGCTTCAGTCGCCCCGACGGGGGCGTCTTTCTGTTAATTACCCCAAATATGTCGACTATTTGTGTAAAAAGGTTGTAAGAGCGACTTTGAAGAGCCGCGGGAGGAGGGGTTGGGGGCGGTTACGGAGTTTAGTGGCATGATACAGGGTGTAACATCGAATTAAGAGGGTAAGGGAATAGGAAATGCACCTCTGTTTGCGCACACACTTGATCACTTAATATATGCTGCGTGGCGTGTCACACGAAGCATTTCGTGTCAAAAATGCTGCGTGCGTGGCTGATCATAAAGATTGGTCGCCGTAGTCGAATATCGGTTGGAGTATTTATTTATTTTATGACAGGTAAATGTCTGTGCACATTTAAGTACATCTCTTTAACCACGTCTTACTAATCATTCAGAACCACATTTTGTTCTACGACCTCTGAAAATTCGTTGAAAGTTATATCAACTGCCCATTCAAAATGAACAACTAGCGTGATTGACTTTGAATGAAAAGTTGAAATGTTTGTTTTATTCGAATATTCAAAAGTATAAATAGAACCAATGCAGAATGATTGGTAGATGACGTTAAACTGACGCAAATGTGGACATAATACACCCTGTACCTAATATGGAGAATGCGGTATGGAATTGGCTGGTTGATAAATAAAAAAATAATAGAATATAAGTACAGGGTAGAATTTTACAATGTCACCGGAAAGTAGGCTCTTAATATTTTTTTTCCGGTTCGATTCCCGCAATACAAACACTTTGAATGCAGTTTTCTTTCTTCTCAATAATGAAGGAGTTTTTTATTTATTTATTTAACATAAACAATAACATAGTTTATAAATATAGTATGCCATAAAAACCTTGTCGGTTTGTCCTTGACATAGTTAAATTTGAGTATTTCGCTATCTTAGCAATTTAATACTATATTATATATATTTACTTAATCTAAAAACAAAACAGTAATCTTTGCAATATTATACATTAATTCTATTATTTTCCCTTCAGGTGGCATTACAAAATTCCACCCTGTATTCATTTCAGAGTGATGGTAACGCAGAGTAGAAAAGATTGTGCACATTCGGGGAGGTCATAGGTTCGAATCCGGGGACTTTTACAAAATCCTACGTATTTCATTTCTCTATCTCACGCTCTCTTAGGGCCATAAGTGCTCTGTTAATGACTTTGCCCGAAAAGCTGCTGTCTCCGACGAAAGGCGTCGAATCACCAAGATCTACAAAGATGACCACTCACCAAAATCACCAAGATCTACAAAGATGACACAGGCAAGTGTGTATTTATCTGTTTAATACCTTTGTTCAGTACACCCGTTCTGTTTCTTTGATATTTCAGTTCTCATGAGCGTTGTGATCGGCGCGCGCGCAGGCGGCTCGTTTGAGTCTGGTGCGCGTCGCGCGTCATTTGCGCGCGGTCATTTGCTGCGCCGAGTGCGCATGCGAAGATGGAGTTCTGCTACCATTAGAAGGTACTGAGTTGGTAAATCATCATCATCTTCCTAGCGTGTCTTTTCTACTTTACTTTGCGTCCAAAGCTCGCGCCGGATAGCGCCAGTATAAATAGCGGGACGGGTGACCCCGCAAGTCAGTTCCGATTTGGAAAGCGTAAGCAAAGCGAATTTTAAAACCACTAGTTATCAGGAGATTAAAAGATGATATCACCTGCGAAGTATTTGGGAAGTTCACAGTGGGAGTAAGCATTTTAGTCTTATACCTACCTAATTGTTTTTCGTAAATAAAATTGTATTTTTGTGACTTGGGCGCTGTCATGGATTTACGTACCTACGCCGTGCCCACAACATTATTATAACATTGGAATTCATTTATTATTAATTAGACTACAGAGGCGGCTAAAAATTAAAGCATCGACTCATTCATCCGGCGCGCCGAGATGCGCAGGCGCACCGCACAAATTATCGCGCAGCAAATGGCGCAGAACTCATCGCATACGTCCCGCGAGGATGTCGGTGCTTAGTCAACATTGTGCTGCGATTTTGTTTATGTAAGTAGTATGTGGCAGATGAGCAAATGGGTGACTTATAAGTAAGAGTAAGCATTTTATTGACTACAACACATTTACACATAACACAAGAAGACAAAATAAAGAAAACATAGAAGTTGCGGCCAACAAGGTTCAGCCTCAGCATGATGCTGCAGCCGCCGCGAGCAGTTTTCAGGCTGGACCTTTAGACATGCACAAAACAACAGATACAAAAAAAAAGAAAAAAAATAAAAAACAGGATCACATGGATTGAATGAAAACAAAAACAGCATAAATAATGTTTTTTTTTTAAATGTGGCTAAACGTTTACCGTCTCTCATAGACATTCGTATAGCTGGAGGCACGAAAGTATAGCGATGACCGTTATTTTGCGCACTTGTAAAAAAGAAGACTTTCTATCAAAATTGGTTTCTGCGCACTCAAGGTCATAACTACACTTTCTTGCCTCGGACTATAACACCATTGGAGTTGGTAGCGCAGTGGCTCGTGGGTATGGGCAATCGGCGGTGTGTGTGTGTTGGGGTGCGCTGCCTTTCCAATCCCTGGGTCGGGCAAATATTGCTGAAAATTTGTGGTATTGTACCCCCGTTCACCAGAACCCCCGGAACTCATTGTGCGATTAACCGTCCTGCGCGAGATCCCTCTTTGGTCGTTACTTCTTGTGCTCTATAGAAATATGAGGGTAAGGGATAAGAGCGTTATTTTGTCTGCGGACATACTTGTGGTATGTCCTCTATCGATGCCTGATATAATTTTTGGTTAGGAGTAGGTTCATTATTATGCATATGGCAATTACTTACTTACGTGTCCCGGACTTTGGAAAGCATGCGTGCGTGAGGTCGCAGCCAATACGTAAAAGCTTGTTCGATAAACCTGTTTGTATGCGATGTGACCTATTATTTATATTGTGTCATAGTGAAGCGATCCGCCACGGTCACGCCGAGCGAGAGGTCATGGACCGTGAGAGCTAGTAACATGCAACATTAGCGCGAACCCCGGGGATTTGGTGCGGAAATAAAATATCAATAACAGGCTCGTTTGTAGGAATAATTTCGTGAAATATTTACAAGTCTTGCCTCGCTCCCAGCGCCATAATGTTAATAAATAAGCTATAAAGGCATTGTTCTCGCGCAGGCCGTGGTTTAGCCCCCATTGTGCGCGGGCGCAGCAGATTGGACTGCGCGGCATTGTTCCATACACTTTTATCTTTTGTATGGCGATTTATGGGTGTCGTTAATACGACACTTTTGTGGAAAACAAAATAATTTCATATCGTTTCATTATTGCGGTGGTTCGCGTGATAATTGAAATTTTATTGCGCAAGCGGTTATCGTGAAGTTTGAGTTGGTGAAGTTGGAAACCTACCTGAAAGTTTACAATGACAATTCATACTTGATCAACTCATCACTAAGTATACAATAAATGCAAGCACTCGTTGCAGACGGGGCCATATTTATTTCGTTAATATTTTGAAGACAAGTTATTAGTAGGTATTAACTCAAACTCCAAATAATCTTTATTTTAATAGATTTACTTATAATAATCGAAAAAACTTGGATACTGACGAGAAGATTTGGTAAGAAACTCGCCAAAAATATTAAGCTTTGGTTTTGATTTAATCCTAACTCTATACTTACGACCATATTAAGTAAAATCGTACCGACCAAAAGCTATGGCAACTATGGCAAGTCATGAACAATAAAATAAAAACTAAAACACATCTTCACAATCACATGTGATTGCAGCTCACAAACCCTGATTTATCTTGATCCCAAAATACCGTTTAGGAGTACCCACATCCGTAGTGACAATCATAGCCGCGACTCGCCGCGTGGCCACGCTCGACGGCGCGTGGCCACGCGGCCACTCGGCTATTCCTGACTGACAGATGAAACGCTAAACACGTATGACATTTACGTGAACAAAGATACTATTAATGTCGAGGGAAGTTTAGGATTTACGATCTCATTCTTATTGGGGAATACGTCATCGTTGTTGCGTGAAGAATGGTTTGATCTCTTCCTGACAGGCTTATTATGAGAATAGAGATTCTTCAAAGATAATCCTAAGTAATTAGATGCCACAAAACTCTCTTCTTAGGCTGCGTTTCTACTAAAGCGGTGCGTGTGGAGGGAAATCGACCAATAGAAAGAAGCTTGCTCGTTGAGAAGCGGAGTTTTTATTGATGCCTAAGCGTGTTATTCCCAGTTGCATCCAAAGCTGTCGCTTTAGAGTACCCCGAGGTACGCTTGTGGTCTAGTCTGGAAATTAAGTAGGTACAATGAAGCGTCTGCTGTCTGACAAATAGAGAAGCCAGTGCGAATAGAGCCATTTTTTAACCGTGGTAGAGCCACGCTTCGGTATGAATGGGCCGGATCGACCGGAGTGATACCACGGCCTCACAGAAGACCGGCGTGAAGCAGCGCCTGCGCTGTGTTTCGCCGAGTGAGTGACGGTACCGGAGGCCCAATTGGGGGGAAAGGGGGTTAAAGGTTGGCAGCGCTTGTGATTCTACTGGCGTTGCAGGTGTCTATGGTCGGCGGTAATCGCTTACCATCAGGCGATCCATCTGCTCGTTTGCCACCTATCAAATAATAAAAAATATTAAATGCCTTCATTGGCGGCGATACTTTTACCGCATTGACACGGTTTCAAAAATACATAATGTGACGTCATTTTGCAAAAGCGCCGATGTCCCTTAAGGACACGTGTCCCAGCGTGAAGTTTAGACTTTCCTAGATTGCTAGAACTATAACCGCAGACCACCGCTCAGTGACAATAAAGGGCGTTATGGCACAGAGAGGTGAGTGCGCCTGTTATCTCCCTATAAATACCGCTCGCCCTCAGATCTCAGCGGCGGGCGTCACGCGCCACCGCCGACCATCACTGCAACGCCTACCCTACTCTTTGCATCCAACTGAACAACCAAATATCACCTTCAAACCTCAAACCATACGATTGCTTTTTCCATAAAACGTGAAACAGTCTTCAATGTATCTGTGAACTGTATCAAACAGTAACGAAATTTGATGCTTATTTTTTAAGGGTGAAGATTCAAAATGCAATGCGATTGAGACAAAGGGCGGTTAACAACGGAAGCGGTACTGCACCGATGGTATCTGCGCGTCTTTAATTAGTCGGTTTAATTAAGAAATGCGAGTAATCCCGAGCGATAATTGCCTCATTAATTTGAAGACGTCTATCGCGAAGGAAAATTGGAAACGTGCTATTTGTAGAGTTTCTGGAAGCATGATGGGAAATTATTTTTTGATAGTGGCCCGCCCTCACTTCGCTTCGGGACCGTAATTCAGAAATGAATCATTAGATGGCGCTGTGCTCAATTACATCGCGCAAGCGTTTCGTGTTTTCAGTTTACCTATAAGCTTTGTCGTTGTCTATAGAAGTTATCTCTTTATAAATAGTATAGATTACTGAAACATGCAACAGTAAAAAGTAAAGTAAAGTATCAAGTATCAGCCTGTATACTGACCCACTACAGGGCAAAGGTCTCCATCATAGAAATCTAGTTATCACTTACTATGATGGGATTACGCTTAATCACCACGCTTGCCTAATGCGGATTGGTAATCACAAACCTGAGCTATGTTCGAAAAATTTTAACCATACTTTTGCTCGACTCGTGAATCGAACCCGGGACCCCGAGATCAGGGATTGGTACTTAAACCACTAGACCAAACGGGGCGTTACATACACAATATTTTGAAAAAGATTTGGTTGGTTTTTCTGACCGAACATCCTAAGGTAAACAGAACGGCGGCCCAACATAAGCGGAGTTCGAGTGCGCTACATGCAGACCTTTTAAAAAGGAGCCTTTTGATGAAAGATTTGGATGGCGTCCTGTGGGTAGACCAACTGCCCGTTGATCCCATATTGTAATGGTAGCAGGGAAACAATGGATGAGGCTGGCTGGGCACCGTAGGGAATGGCGTGGTAGAGAAGGTTCGAGCCTATACCTACTCAGCTGGGTGGATGTGATATGATATGTTGACACATGATATGATGATGGTGGAAGGTTGAAGGTCGAATTGGTCCAGAAATTACCGCTAGCGGCAGATCGTTGGACAATTTTTAACCGACTTCAAAAAAGGAGCAGATTCTCAACTTGGCTGTCTGTTTTTTTTGGTCGTGCGAGGTCCGTGGGAAAGCCACGTTTCGCCATGGTGTTTCGCCGATAGGGTAAACCACCCCCCGCACACAAAAATTGTTGGTTTGAAGTTGGTAAAAACCAAAGTTTCTCCACCAAGTAACTACAAAGTAATCGATACAAGATTGTCTTCCTCTTGTCAGTAGCTCCCGGTATTTGGTACAAACAAATTAGCCCGTCCCGCCAGTCCCGCCAGTCGGAGTGACAGCGTGACGCGGTGTCGGTGTCAAAGGGGCCGCGCTTCACACGCTGCGCACGCGCACTGATACTGAAACGCTCGACAATACGCGCGGATATATTGTTAACTACTCGTTAGTTCCCTTCATTTTATTTTTTTAGATGAAAGGTGGCAGTCGAGTCGATGAATCACCTGATGGGAAGCCATTGCCACGTAACGTGTATTGGCACGGCGTTACAAGACCACTAAACTTTGGGCGAACACTGAGGATCTCTTAGAAAGTTAGGTACAAACTTTGGTCTGAAATCGAGCCCAGGTCTTCTAGCGCAGCCTTTGCTACAAAGTGGGACCCACTAACCGCCGCGCTACAGAGATACTGGAGACAATTTTCATGCACTCGACATTGAAGTCGAATAAGGGATTTGTACATACGGACGAATGTGTGAAATGTCTAATGTCGAGTGCACGAAAATTGCCCCCACTAATTGTCTTTTTTCCATTCTTTATACAACTGATTTATTAGATTATTTCTAAACAAATGAAAACAGCTTGCATCTGAAGAGTGCTGTTACTCAATTATTCTCTAGGTATAAGATCTCTACCGATGCAGTATTGCCGCTGTTGTGCCAACGCGGCTGTCGCCATATGCGCCGGCGCACCCACATGCGCGGGCGCCGCATAATGTTTCATAACTACTGTTGCTTATTTAACTTGTAGTGGCTGCTTCTGTGAATGTGTCTTGTTTCATTTGTCTTTTTGGGTTTCATTTTCAAATTTTGACTGGCAATGGAGCTTTAAGTAATGAGACTACCTGAAGCTTTACAATATCGCAACATTCGCGTGATGAATGAACCTCCAAACCGTGCAAGAGCCATGCTTCGGCATGAATGGGCCGGCTCGACCGGAGTGATACCAATGCCTCACAGAAGACCAGCGTGAAGCAGCGTCTGGCGCAATGGGGGAAAGGGGATTAAAGTCGTAAGACCCAAAAGCCTTTTAAAAGGCATAAAACAATTGATTTTCTATTGTGTCTGCTGTCTGGCCCTTACGACGTTAAAGGTCGGCGGAGCACTTTTGACTCCTCTGGTGTTGCGGGAGTCCATGGGCGACGGTAATAGCATATCAGGTTATCCGTCTTCCCCCCTATGATCCTAAAAAATCTTCATCAAAAATGCTATCGTTCATTGTTTTTCAGCATTACAACACTAACAAGTGAACAGACGTCTTCTAGGTAAACGCGTTACATCCTAACCTTATCGACGCTTTCCATCTGGTGCAAGTGGGCAAGCGTTAGCCTATCTACAATAATAAAAAAACGAGTTCAAGTACGCATGCCTTGCCATTATATTCGTACCTCAAAAAAAGAAGTGCTATAATTACCCGTAGTATTTTCGTAGCACTTGGCCGGTCACGGCGCGTCGTAGCACGCGAGCGTAGCAGTGAGATGGCGCGCGGCCGAGCGGCGCGGGCGCAGACGCGAGACGCTTGTACGCACGATTATTTGTATTTTAATTAGTAGATAACTAGGTACTTTTGCATTAAGACAAATATATTTTTATATGCTAGCTTTGCTGTCTTAATTACCTACTCATAATTGAAAGTGATGATTTTTGTAGCGCCGGACGAACGGGCGCGATGGCACGTTGGCATGTTTTTCAAATTTTGAAAGTCATAGCACATCGTTTTAAAGAAATATAAAACAGTATCACATTTTTATGTAGCGTAGGTGAGACAGACTAGCCGACGGATCACCTGATGGTAAGTGATTGCCGCAGCCTATAGATAAATTATACCAATACAACTCAAGAATAGTAGACAGGTAGATGTCAAAATAAACGAAACAAATACAAATTTATATCAAGAAACTACAATTTATAACAACATCACAACACAAACTTTTTATTTAGACCTAATGCAAGCTGCATAATATCGCGAGATAAACGTCAGCTAGAGCCTTTCTGCGTTTACTTATTTTGTGATGTGTGTGCTCGTACCTACGCATAACCCATACAGGAGCCGCAAGACGGATCACAGCGCCGCGCCGTAGTCTCGTAGCGCGTAGCAGCGGAGCGTGCGCGCGCGGCGGCGTGCGGCGACGCGCGATGGAGGGCGGCGGCGCGGGCGCAGCCCGGTTATTATACGCCCGATTATTCATATTTTAATACAGCATTTAGTTGTGAATGTAGAGGTAGTCGATAAATAAATGCGAGAGTTTAATCGTGGTAAGTGTTTTGTAGATGCGAAGCGTGTGTTTATTCAGTAAATTATTTAGGTACCTTTTATTTTTTTTAAATATGATGATCGCTTAGTGATCATTATTACAATATATCTCAAGTATATTTTTTCAGGCAAGAGTAAACAGGGATATTTTCGGCAAACGCATAACCTCTTTTTTTCATCGACACTTTCATTCAAAATTAAAAAATACGAAAACCTGAATAATGCAGATGTATCTACCTGATACTCTTTTAAATAAGTACTTCTTACCTACTTAACTAAAAACAAAATCTCATAAATTCTACAAGATAATGAATTTTGAAAATTAATATTCCTGTACACAAGATGACTAAAGAATTCTAATTTCTATCATGTCACCATAACCCGCCGACGACAAACAAACACCCTACCTACCAATAAGCGCGGCCAGCGATCCGTACATCCTCCGTGCGCAAGAAAAAAGCAATTAGCTGAAATGCTGCGCGGGCGCAGCTAAATCCGTTCGGCCGCCAAGCGTTCACGCGTGCCATGAAAAATGGCGGGACTGACGGTCACACAATTGAGTTTGGTATTTTTAGGTCTTTCATGTCAACATCGCATAGATGGCAGACAAGCAGACTAATCACCTGATGGTAAGCGATTGCCGCCGCCCATAAACACCTGCAACACCAGTAGAGTCACAAGTGCGCTGCCAACTTTTAACTTGTCTAACTTTTTTTCCAGTTGAAAATTTGGAATTAACTATTTACATTTGTCCGATAATTTTTTTATTTTTCATTTTGATGATCTAACATGCTAAAGAGGATTCATTCGTGTTACCTATTATGAGGGTTTCACAACAATTTAACGGCGTAATAAACTGGAGGGATTATTTTATAAGTTAAGATCTGAATCTCTAGATCTAGGCCCTGCCGATTAAAATGAGGTTAAATGTGCCGGTACTTTACCTATAGTAAAAAGACACATTTTTACTTTAAAACTTCAAATAACTTCTGTATCCGAATATACCTGTACACTTTAGTGTCCCGCCGCGATGTTTGCGGGACATTTTGTCACGGTCTCGTCGTAATGGATGCGCGGGCGACGTAGGCCTGCGCGATGCGGTTGTCTGATAAAGGTACTTTTTTTACCGCGCAAGTGACAATTCGTAACTAATTATTAAAAATAGTTGCGTAGTGAGTGATTTATGGGGAGAGAATGGTGTTGATTGTGGTATGCGTAGATTTATTATTAAAACGCCTTTGAGGTAAATTAGAAGAATTATCAATATACGAGTGGCGGACAGGAAATATGACAGCATTCCAGGGGATAAAGAAATACTTATATGTACCAAAGTACCTAGTTAGGTAAAATACACAAATTCACATTTGGTAGGCAAACTAATACCTAAGAGGCGTCAGTCATATTCATTTCATTTCATCAGCGCGCTAATTAGGTACTTAATTACTTAGTTATATTAAAAGTTTTTATCCTTTAACTTCCTCATTTTGGAAAAGGTCGCGACCAAATCAATTCAAGTTACTTATAAGTACTTTGCCTTAAACTTTCTGAAAACGACTTTGTTTCAAAATGGTCCTTCGAGCCGGATCGCATCCCCATAAATAAGCATCCGTCTCCAAACGTCCATTTGTTTCACTTTTCATGACGCGTTATTTGTTAGAGCAATTAATAAAAATCCAAAGAAAGTAATACGAGCCATGAATCACCGGCGACGGATCAAAGCGCGGGCCACGCCAGCGCCATTTGCAATCGTTTCGCGGCAAAACGCGCGACGCCATTTTGTTTGTTTGTTTGCCTGTCAGGACGACGGACGTTCCGGAACTGCGCGGGCCGCTAATAAAACGGTTATACTGATTAATTGCGACTCCCATTAGAAATAACTCCGTGCGTCTGTCACGGTTAGATGTTCATATCTTCAGAGCGTCGGCGCGGCGAAAATTTAAAATAATACGTCGGTTGAAAAGGCGCGGAACTAAGCGGGTTTTACGACAAAATGGCGCGGAACTAATGGTATTTTTTAATTCAGCTCTAGCCTGACGAATTGTATTAATCTTGAGCTGAAATAGAAAGTCAAAATAATGACGACTTCTGCTTTGAAGTTATGCAGAAATATTTCATAGGTAGTCCGCAGTAGCTACTTCTACAAAGTACCTACCTACATACGAATTCCTAGACATCTGTGCGCTCTTTATAACATATTATCTTTACTTAGATAACTTTTAAAGTGAATTTTAGCAGACTAATCAATCAATCCGTTGTCCTCCAACCGCCTTGAAGACAACGAATGTTAATAAATTACCTAGGTACTTATTTTATCAGGGGTAAATGACAGATTTCATGCAGGAACAGGTAAGCTGCGCTTGAGTTGCTATTTTTCTTCATGAATCTTCATGTTTGATACGTGATATGTGTCAGACGAGCAGACGGAACACCTGATGCATGATCATCGCTTACCATTATCAGATAGTAAGCGAATGCTGCCGCCTGCTATTGTAGGTGGCAGCAATCGCTTAACACCAATAGAGTCACAAGTGCGCTGCCAACCTATAACCCCCTTTGTCCCCCAATTTAGTTATTAGCTAACTTTTAAAAAAGGGCTTGTAACTCTCAGTAGCATATTAAGTAAAGTTCAGCGGCTTCAATAATTATTTATAATATTTGATCCTATAGAGAACTTCAGTAGTTACTGGACTAAACAAAGCAGACGTGTACATTTTCCAACAAACGAGGCCACTCACGCAGTCGTAACAAGCCAATAGCTCTGAGTTGTTAGCAGTAGTTAGGGCCGCAACGGCGCGCGCAGGTACGCTACATCGGGCGGCAACAAGGTGTGGCGGGCTGCGCGGGCGCACGCGCGCGGCGGTCCGCAGCGAGCTCTGCCAGGAGGGATGTGGGCGTGATGAAAGAAAATGTCACTCATGTTTTTTTAGATGATAGATTGCAAAATAAAGTGCTATTGCGAAATGGAGTAAACTTTGCATTATTTTTAAGTGTGGTAAAAACATACCTACCTACCTATGAATGCATCAGACTACCATGATGGGAAAGATTGCTGGGAAACGTAAAATTGGAAGGCGAAAAATGTCATAGCTCAGGAACGTACGACATTGGACAGGCATCAAATCCGCCGTACAACTTTTTAGGCTTATATGTAAATATTGAAAATAGTTTTTCTGGTGTGGGCTGGCCATATCAGTCGTACCACAGGTGGTACCCGAGTTCCAGTAGAGTACCTATTGGGACCAAGACAATGTAACTCTATGTGATGTTGTCTCAATTTATTTATGATGTTTTCCATTATGTTTTTGTTTGCGAGCCCTGAGGCGCAGTGACCTGCGCGCGCGCCGATGCGGACAAGCGGCGAGCGCTGCGCTAATTGCCGGGCTGAGCTAACGCGGGCCGATGACGTGCCAAATATGATGGATTTATGGATCGACTCGTTGGATTGACCGGAGGTACCTAGCTCTGTGGATAAGAACGCGTGGACTTCGGAAGGACGTGAATTGAATCCCACCGTGCACCAATGGATTTATCAAATGTTAAGTAACATTTGTACTAGCTCACCAGTGATGGAAAACATTCTAATGCACGATTCGAAAATCATAATTTAATTATAACATTTCTATTATAGCTCGGGATTGTGATCGGGTTTCAGAACATATCTTTGCTATTGTCCTAGTAGGTACTTATTTTAGAATCTTTGCAGATAGGTGGCAATGTACGTCGATTACTTTGCACTTTCGAGTTTTCGGGTTATAGTTTTTGTTTTTGGTTTTATAAGTTACTAGCGGCCGCCCGCGACTTCGTCCGCGTGGAAAAGTAACTTTTTACCCCCTTTTTAACCCCTAACAACCCCCTTTTCGCAATAAAAAGTAGCCTATGTCTTTTCTCAGGGTCTAGATCATCTGTATACCAAATTTCATTTAAATCCGTTCAGTAGTTTTGGCGTGAAAGAGTAACAGACAGACAGACAGACAGACAGACAGACAGACAGACAGACAGACAGAGTTACTTTCGCATTTATAATATTAGTATGGAAGTATGGATAATTACGGTACATATTTGGTTGTTCTTCTTACCACCTTTCCTCCAAGATTTTCGGTAGCAGATCAAATTTTCCCCTATTTTTAGGTCAACTTTTTGTAAAAAGCAGTTTTTTCGAAACTCCTTGTACCTAGACCTAGATATAAAGAAAGATACAGGACTTTTACTTTCGCTTTTATAATATTAGTATGGATATATCTTTATATATAATGTTATCTTCAATTTAGTATTGGTACTTATACGAGTAGAAGAGGATGATGTGTAGCTGTCTTAACCTACATAATTACATTTTATAAGCGGATAAGTATCATACGCTAAACACTAAGCACATGACAACGACACAAGCAATGCATGTTTTCACCTAATCCTTAAAATAAATCAATAAGTATCTCTTACATTTTTACCTCTACAGGGTTATACCCATTACATTTAAAACGAGCCGTGGTCGAGGGCTGCGCGCGCGCCGCCTGATTTACGAAGCGTTACTTCAAACGCGCCGTCTGCGCAGGAGCGGGCTGAAGCACGCCATTACAGCCGTATTATAACGCTTCGCCCTTTTGATTCTTTCATTTGTAAGGATTAATTCTGTTTGATAGATTTATAGCGCGTGTACCTATCTATCTGTCAGGTTCACAATCAATTATATTAGACTAGCGGCCGCCCGCGACTTCGTCCGCGTGGAAAAGTAACTTTTTACCCCACTTTTAACCCCTTACAACCCCTTTTTCGCAATAAAAAGTAGCCTATGTCCTTTCTCAGGGTCTAGACCATCTGTATACCAAATTTCATTTAAATCCGTTCTGTAGTTTTGGCGTGAAAGAGTAACAGACAGACAGACAGACAGAGTTACTTTCGCATTTATAATATTAGTATGGATCTGAAATTATGGGTACTTACCTAGGTAGCTAAAAATGTAATTCACTTTAATCTCGAAGACCTCATAATACTCGTAGTCACTCGACTCGACGGCCTCGATGGTGCAGTGGCTGAGGTGTTCGCCCGAAGCGCAACAGGTCCCGGGTTCAATTCCCGGTCTAGTCAATTGGGAAACTTCTCGTGTCTGGGTATTCTGGGTTGACGCCCCAACTTAATAATCGTCTCTTAGTACAAAGGTTGTCCTGGTTTGGGACCAGGATGACTGATGTGATTGTCTAGCGCATAACTTATATTAATATTTATTAATACTTATTCGTATTATCAATTTGTGAGGGTTTCCGGATTAAGACAACTAAGTGAAATATGTATCGCTATAATATACAATTTTAAGTTTCCGTTTGCTCGTTTACCACCTATCACATAAAAAAAAAACAATGTTATGGCTACGACATAGGAACCTTCAAGAGAAGAGCGTTTCTTTTCCTTCTAAAATACCGACTGATATAGCTCCAGATCAACGATCACCTTGTCTATGAAGATTACCACGCCATGAGCGATGTCCACAAGTGTTCCAGTTCCGAGTAGCGCAGGAGCAGATGAAAGCGTTCCTCGAAGCGGCTGCGCGTCGCTGCAAGCGCAACTGTTTTGCTTGTCAGCCTACCTAATACATAACCTAAAAAGTACGGTGGCCAGCACATCAAGTTACTACAATCTGTCAAATTTCTTCAATCGAACCTCACTTTTATGTCAAACGTGTTTGGTTCAATATCAACTGAGGAAATTTGACAGATTGTAGTAACTTGATGTGCTGGCCACTGTACCTAAGTACTTATAAATATTATTTTTATATACTTATGTGTGGCAGACAAGAAGAGTGGTAAGCAGGAAAACCAGGATAGTTAGATGAAATTAAAATATTGTTTGTGCCAACTGTATAACCATGTGACTTGCATAAATAAATAAATAAATATTTATCCAGGACGACAATCATGTCATCGCGTACCTATCAACGCGGCTTCGATCACAGACAGAACAAGAGTGCGCAGTCCATAAACTAAAGATTACTTTTAAATTCTCTTAACCTGCGTTTACTTACAATTTTTCCAACACAGACGGCTCGATCTGATGGTAAGCGATTGCCGCCGCTCATAGACACCTGCAACACCAGTAGAGCCATAAATGCGCTGCCAACCTTTAACCCCCTTTCTCCCCTGGGGAAAGTGGGCCTCCAGTACTCACTCACTCGGCGAAACACGCTAGGTACCTACTTCACGCCGGTCTTCTGTGAGGGCGTAGTATCTTTCCATTCGAGCCGGCTCATCCATGTCGAAGCGGGCCTCTCCTATATTTCAAATATATTTTTCCCCGGTGCGTTACTTCACTACCTACAAAGTCTATGTCTTTAGCCCATCTCAATGTCACTTCTCCCCAAATGGGGCGTGAAACACCACAGCACAAGCGACTTTCAAATAGATAAGGTAGGTATAAATTATGATGAACAGGGATGTTATCGAGGGCATGCTTTAATTTGCCGATATAATGTGACGATGGCGCGTGGGATGACCGCCAGCGAGCGTGAAATTAAATGCCCACGCTGCATGATGTTCGTGGCAGAGGGAACCAATCTACAGCAAAATACAGAAGGCCTACTTAGAAACATACTAAATTGCCAAATCTTTATCTCCGCCCCTCTTACACGAACTGTACCTAAGTCTCTTTTGTTTGGACGCGACAGGTACCTAAGTATTTACGGGACGGTTTCTTTGTAGGCCCTCTGGTCCTGGTGATACCCACGAAATAGAAGACGGTCGAATATCCAACTAGAGACATAGGGGCCCGTTCAAGTTTTACGTAAGCATTGATGGGTGGTCTTAGCTCTGAATACTTTTCATAATTAATTGAAGAAGTAAAAATAATACTTTAAATGAATGTAAACCATATTTTATTTATAAAATTAAACATATTGTATTCTAATACTTTACCATTAATTAAATGGTAACAAATAAGAAAAGACAGCAACACGTGTAAACCTGTTTGCTTTTGGTCACTGAAATTGCAGCCAGCGTAATTAGAAAGCGTTTCAGTAGACACCCAACGATGGCAATTAACACCTAGCTCCATCTATTGTTGAGGAGTCAAATGAATGTACTACTATGCTGCCACCTATTAGAGAATAGAAACATTATTTAGTATAGTTCGTTTTGACTCAAATATTTATTTTACATTATTGTTTTCGATGAAACTATTTATGAATAATCCTGTAATTATAATTGTATGCGGTGAATCCAAATTACATATTTTGCTTTTGTAAAATTATTATAACGAAATGCCGACAATTATAACCTTGACTAAATCCAAACCGTGTAGAAGAAACAAAACGCACGTGATGGCAGCTCTTATCATCTGTGATCAATAAAAAAGTATAAAAATCCAAAGCAAAGCAAAGTGAGTGATAAATTTTGTGATTTTAAATATCAATAAATTGATTATTTACTAAAATGGGGACAGAAGTGGCTATATCGTTTAGTACGTTACGTGCTCAATTAGAGACTGAGAAGAGTAGTTTGTTCAAAATAGATGAAAACATCAAGAAAATCCAAGTAACAGGACGGTTTCCTAATGATAGGTTAGTGATTACCTTGATGAAATGGAATTTGCAAATTAATTTTATTTGTATTGACGTATGTTCTGCTTATTATCAGATTTAATAACTCGTCCGGCGCTGACTACTCTAGAGGGCCGCCTCGGTTAGGTGGCCGGAATTCCTTCCAAGACGCCGGCAATAACTATAAGAACGAAGAGCCGTTTGGTAAACGAAAACATGAAACCAAAACAGTTTTCAGCAGGTACACACTTACGAATAGAACTTATATAACAAAACTGAACCCTCAATATAAGCATCCGTCTACTAAGGCGCATCATAGTATTTCAAAAATGTAATGCCTTTATGCAATCATGAGTGAATCTTTTACATTTGAATAAATTAAAAGCTAAATGCCACTTGATTTAGCAAACAAGTAGTGTTATTATTATCTGCTCTAAGATTATTGATTTACTTGTGGATTAAATGGTTTATTGCTAACATTATTATTACGATATGCCTATTTGGGCAATTATGTATTTCTTAACACACATATTTTACACTGAAACCTTTTCTTCAGTTTATGGCCATACTCTACACATTCATTTCTAATATTCATTTAGTTTACTACTGATTTAGATTCAGAAGGTGTTGGTGGTACTTACTTATAGCTTGTAGGTACCTTCATTTGTCAATAACTTTTATTGGCAGATTATCAGCCAGAGCCCATGACAGTGATGGGGAAGATGAAGGGCCAGGGATAAAGAGGGCCCGTGTGCCCTCCGCAGTGTGCAGAGAACTACCGACCAGAGCTGCTGTACTCCGAGCGCAAGGTGATGATGAACAGGCACGGAAACGTAACCGTCGTATTTTCGGTTCTCTGTTGGGGACACTTCAAAAGTTCAAGCAGGAGGAAATTGTTCTGCAGACTAAGGTATGTACTTGTGTTGAAAAATTGTTACTTAGCCATATAAAAATCTCTTGCTTTTTTTGTTATCAAAATCTTGTTTTTAAAAATACTTTTTCTAAGAAGATCTTATTAAAACATCCTACTTAAATAAATATAGAATTTTAAACTACTTCCCATCAATTAATTAGATTCAATTACTATATTGAAAATCTTTGCTACTTTCTAACACCCTTTTTCTCACATTATTGTTATTCATAACTTTTGATGTTCCTTTTTCAGGAAGACAAGAAAGCCCAAGTTGAAAGAAAAATAGAAGAACAGGCAAGACAAGAAAAGGAAAGAGAACAGAAAGAACGAAAGACTTTGTATGCTGAGCGGGAACATAAGAAGGCCAAGATCAAGGCACTAGAAGCCAAGATGGGCCGCGTTCAAGAGTTTGAAAAATGGGAGGAGTCGCAGAAAAACTTAGCTAACTTTATTCTTACTAGAGCTAAACCTCATATTTACTGGTTGCCCAAGAAGATGACAGAGAAGGCTACAGAAAAGTTGACTTCCAGCAGAAAGTTCCACGAAAGTAAGTAGATTATGAGCATCTCAATCTTTTAGATAGCTTATATAATGTGTATTTATATTAGTAGTAGCTGTATTATCATTACATTTTATCTTCTGAGTTAAAGATCTAGGTAGGGGGCAGGGTGAGATGGAGGTACCCATAACTATTTAATGTACAACAGGTGGTAGAACTGTTGAGACACAGGCCCCTGTATTGTTGCATTTTGGACATAAGTAGCGTCATTTATCGTCATCATTGATTTTAGCTTAGATATTAATGATATAATTATACATTTACAGCTAAGTACGGTCCTTTGTACCGCAGTGAGTAAAGTGTGAATTTACTTTTAATTTGTCAATATTATTTTATACTTTCTTATAATAAGCCTATTTTAGACACTGATTTTTAAACTTTCCAATTCTTGAAATTTTAATAAAAGAATTTAACAATGTGCCTTGTATTCCTTCTGATTTTATTATTCAAGCAACATTTCCACATTCACAGAATGCATGATAAAGAAGCGCATAGAACTCCAAGATGAGCTCCAACGGATAGAGCAACGTTGCCTCCGGACCCGAGGCCCAGGCGCAAAGGAGAACGACCCTGATGTCCACGCAGACAAAGATGAGGAGCAGGCTAAAGACGGAGACCAGAGTCAGGAAGTAAAGGAGGAGGGCGAGGGTGGTCGCAAACGAAACAAGTTTGCGATGGACGCTGATGAGAAGGAGAAGGATGACAGTGACGGCGATGATCGGCATGACGAGGAACCTGTTAGTGAAATAGTACCTAAGGAAGAAAAAGGTAAGTGAGATTATTCTTGGTATACAAGTAGAAGTATAAGAAAAATGCATGTCCTTGATCAAAATAATTCATGTCATTCTGCCTACCTAAATTTTAAACAAATAACATTATTTTTCTACTATTTACTGATTTTATTTATCTGAAATAACAATAAGAGATATTCTCGTTAGATGATTTTATAAAAATAAATTTATTTTTACTTTACAGAATTAAGTAAGTTGTCGAACCGATATGTTTTGATTATTTTAATAAATTACGATTAATTTATTAGCCTCTCATTCAGTTTAGACTCCTCAAAAATGTATCATTGCTCTGTATGTCTTTAAAAATGTCTTTTCCCCAGAATCAAACGAAAGTAAATTGGAAGACACAGTCATGGATACAACAACAGAAGCTAACATTACAACGGAGACTGAAAACGAAAATGATGAAAGTACAAACAACCAAACAGTTGAGTCTAACGAACTCAACAACACTCAGGAGAGCCAGGCCGAGCCAGAGAACACTGAAAATTCCTAGTAACTCCCCTGGCCATACCCTTACATTAATAGGACATTGTTTTCTAACCTGAGACATACTCATTAATACAATGAACTTTATTTACATCCTATTTATTGACGTGGTTGTGTCACTAATTCATAGAATCCACAATTAGGTTTTAGCCCTGTCAAAAATACCATTACCAATTTAACAGAATATTTGAATAGATTACATTGGATTGGGAATTGTTAAAATGGTTAAGAAACAATGTTCTATATTTTAGCAGTGTACTGTCGTGAATAATGTATAAAATGAAATATAAAATAGTGACTACAAAGAGTTTTTAAATCTAACAAAAGGATCTTATTGAAACAAAATAATGTTCTTGTTACAAAATTTTATAATAAGTTCAATAATTTAGATCAAGATGACATCACAGTTTAATATTTGCATTGGAGTTACAATTTACAAGCGTTTAAGTAAAGTGATGGAATGAAATTCAGTATTTTCATTTTATTACATAATTAGTAAGTAAATTGATAGCCTTTTATCAGTCTGCAAAATTTTCTAAAACAGTAAAAAAAGTACAAACTAGTATTTTCTTAGGCTGCATTTCTACTAAAGCGGGGCGAAGTGTAATCCATCAAAAGAAATGCATACAAACTATGCCTCTTCTATTGGTGGATTTCACTCCGCCCCGCTTTAGTAGCAATGCAGTTTTAGACAGAAGCATTTTTATCTCATGTCTAAGTAATAGCCAAGCAACTAACATAAAGTTTAAAGATTCCGTAAATTAAATGCGTCGACTTTCGGCTGCCTAAATCTAGCACACAAGTTAAATACTTGGCAACTATGTTTGTTATCTTGTATTTATTTACACAAGTTTTTACTTAATTTGTTTCATGAAGCCTTATTAGACCATCATTATAATAGCGTATGCGTATCGCAAACATTTTGTGCGAATTATCCTCGCTGAACAAATCGGGGCTAATCTTGACGCAATTATGGAAATTTACCCATCCTCTATGCTTACACATGCAAAAGTCAATGGGTTTTTAACATTACAAACCTTCCATTAGCTTGGCAATGGTAGGCTTATATACCAGTGGCAACCTGGTAACCACATAAGTAAAATGAACAGTTCATTTGAACATCCAGCATCACTGCATGTCTAGTCCAGCGTGAATATCCTCGAGGCGATGTCGTCCAGCATCCAGTCCATGCCCTCGAGGAGGTTCTCCCCGGTGACGGCGGAGCAGCGCACGATGCGCCAGTGGTGTGTCTTGATGCTGTCCAGGTCTAGTGCCTGTAAATACAAAAATTGTAAATATTTAAATCGAAAAACGAAACACATGCGCGATGTAATCGACGACGTTCAGCGCCATCTGTGTCAATGTATGGAACAAATATCCCGAAATGAAGTAAAAACGGGTCGGCCTGTTGGCGAGCACTATAAGCGTATAATCCGCGGCATGTATGTGTAGCGATGACCTTGAGTGCGCATTAACCAATTTTATTGGAAAGTCTTAATTTTTACAAGTGCGCATATTAACGGTCATCGCTATAGTTAGATGCCGCGCACTATAGCGCCCGCCAGCCGTTCGTCGCCCAGTGGGTACACCGGGCTGATGATAGTCTAGTTACCTCTCTGATCTCCTGCAACGTGAGCGCGCCAGGCAAGTCGGCCTTGTTGGCGAGCACGATGAGCGTGGCGCCCGCCAGCCGCTCCTCGCGCAGAAGCGCGCGCAGCTCGCGCCCGCAGTCGGGGAGGCGCCGCGCGTCCGCGCTGTCCACCACCCACGCGACGCCATCGGTACTCTCGAAGTAGTTCTTCCAGTATGACCTGGAGTGCAGAAAAAAGCTCTATATGTTTTACATTCATACAGTAATGTATTGTAAAGCGGAGTCCTGTTTCCGCACTTATACTCTTACTTATTCTATTCTATTCTATTGTAGTATAAGGTTCTGGCTATTCTAGCCAGCCTAATTCAATATTGCAAAGTGAACTCGCAGATTTTCTCCTGCGTGTGTGTGTGTTGGAGTGTCAGCGCAGTTGCAGTGTGATGCAGGGGACGCTGTCGGTTATGTAATAATTATCTGTTTAATTTAGATCATCATAATTCAGTAAGATTATAAATAAGAAGAAGCCTGTAAGACTAAAAATTATTTTAAAGAGATTGCTATAACTAAGCTAGTTACATCAAATATTATTATAAAAAATATGTTTACCAATATTTTAACTAAGCGTTGTTTGTAAATTACATTATTTTCTTAAAAATCGTCATACCTCAAAGATTTCTGGCCGCCAACATCCCAGATGTTCAGCTTATAACCGCGGTGCTCCAACGTCTTTATGTTGAAGCCTAGAGTTGGTGAGATCGTGTCTATCGGCTCGCCGTTAAACCGCTTCAATATCGTCGTCTTGCCAGCATTATCTAAACCTCTGGTAATTCAAAGTTAAGGAAAATACACATCAAATACGAACACAAAAAGTAACCTATGTAATGACAGTTTTACAAAAGGATACAACATAAGTATTCTCATTTCTTTCTCCTTCTGTCGCAGTTTCTTTAGAATTGTAAGGAAACCCATTTTTAGATGGTTTTATGCTATTTAAATACACTTTTATTTATAATAAAAACTTTTCATTGCTTTGTTGACAGTCTTGATGACACATCTGTTCCATTCCATTCCAATTCCATCATTCATTCATTCATAGCTGTCAATGTCAAACAAATAAATTATGTTCTAATGGTTGGCTATCCTGATAAGGCATTAGGTACTGCCAATCTAAATATCTGATGACGTAATCCAAATTCCGTCCGTATTATCGATATCGATGAGAGATGTTTGATTTTTTATCTGCTGTGTTTAGAAAGTAGCGAATGCTGCGGTGTTATTATATTATAAATATATCTTCCAAAGAGGCTCAAAACATGCTCTGCTAACTTTTAGCGATTAAAACGCTACATCAATGGAATTCAAGCAACGAATAACTATTTGGAAGCGTTACCTACGGTCTACTTATCCTACTACCTACTATTATAAAGGCGAAAGTTTGTAAGGATGTATGGATGTTTGTTACTCTTTCACGTAAAAACTACTGAATGGATTTGAATGAAACTTTACCACAATATAGCTTATACATCAGAATAACACATAGGCTACAATTTTTAACAATATATTGTGTGGATTGTCCAAAATATGACGGTAAGTGTCAATAATTAACTCCACGCGTACGAAGTCGCGGGCGGCGTCTAGTAACTTATGTGACTAACTCTAACATCAATCATAATGGACTCCCTATCTACATATTATATCACTGATTTCAAGTGACTTCAGTGTTCAAACATTATTAATATCTTCATCTCCTCAGTAAGTTATTGCCAGTAGCCTTATAGCAAGATGGTATGCTCAGATCAGGTGAGAGGGATAATGTAATGACAATATATTTAGGGGCCGCACAAAATGTAATAAAATAAGTGCAAGTTAACTAGTACCTGTATATAGGCTGTTGTAGCAGAGAGGGTAGGGTACGGTATTTACGTTTGAAAGAAAGATGGTTCAGGATTTCGGAAGTCTGGTAACTACTTTTAGTTTAGAGCCACACTTAAAGGGTAACTACTATCATGAATCAAACGAATCTAATCTTTTTTTCCACCACAGAGCCAGGCTAGGTGGCTCTACTTTAGGTTAAAAAAAGACAGCTTCTATCCACACCTTTTTACGTCCATCATGGACGAAAAATGTATTTGTGTCTGTCTAAAGGCTGGGATACCAGCGCGATCTCTGTTTTTGTGATCATCTGTATTTTTCATGGAAAACCATAGACCCAAAAAAAGGTTTTTCAGGAAATCGAATCGGAATCCATTATTGACCATAGAGTAAAATATCCATCCATGGCGGATCTCATCGCTGTCATGTCTTTTATTTAATTTCTGTTTAACATGAAGCTCTTTCAATGATTTTAAGTGGGTTAATAGTGTGGAAGTGATCGTGTGGCGGCGCGGTCTCGGTGACACGCTCAGGTCGGCGGCGCCATGTTCAGCGGCACGGTGCGACTGCGGGTCTGTGAGGCCACGGGGCTCAGGCCGACCGACTTCCAGAAAAGGCACAACATGACCTTCGGGAAGCCAGGTGAGTCCCTAATAATACTACAACATTACACTTTAGACACCACCAGACACAAATAAACACTTTTCAGAGGCAATCGTTTTGTGTAACTCTAAAATATTGCTCACAAAATAGGCGTAGCATGTTTACCAAAATGGGTGGTGGTGTATGTAAATATGTTGTTGCAGACGACCAGCCTATGGACCCGTACGTCTCGATCGACGCCGACGAACACCATCTAGACCGTTCAACCACAAAACCCAAAACATTTGACCCTGTTTGGAACGAGACATTCTCACATGAAGTTCACAATGTCACCAGGTATGTCTACACATAGATTTATTCCTTCAATACTGTTTGATTTCAACTTTTAAAAGGATGTGTTACTAATGCTTTATACCTGTTTTTAGCTTGGGCATAACTGTGTTTCACGATGCAGCAATCCCTCCTGATGACTTTGTGGCAAATTGCACTATTCCATTTGAGGATCTTATGAACAGAGATAAAGATGCCTCGGATTTTTGGGTGAGTTAAATTTTGAAGTAAATTTTAGAATAATATAGGTTACTTGTCCAGAAATCAATGACTTATTTGTGATTAATGGGAACTTAGTTTAACTGTAGACAACTTTTTAGTGACTGAAGAAAAATATAATCTCAGCTGACAGTGGGCTATCTTTATCCTTCTTAATCTTGTGATAAGATATGCAAATTGTATGTTTGTACTGTAAACTTATATCAAGGTTTGACATAATGTTTGTTTTGGCTGATAGCAAGTAATGTGGCACTTGTGTCTGGGAATGTGTTGAGTGTAAACGAGTATTATCTGCTGCAATGCACTGTTTGCGGGGACATTCACCACGTCCAAAAACGCGGTATAAGCACCTTCAAGAGGAGGTGGGATTGTGATTTAAGGTGTTTAAAGAGTGATGTCTGTGATGATTATAAGAATTATTGTTATTTTGCATGTTTACTGCTATATTTTGTAAATATAGCAGTAAACATGCCTTTTGTGGAATGGATTTGTAAATAAGTATAAAAAAAAATCATGTGAATTGTTATCCCTTATGTCAGTTTCACAATCTTTGAGGGAATTCTATAAGGTTGAAGTAGGTATAATTAATATTAATATCAATGCTTGCAATTATTCTGATATTTGTTGATGATTCATTGGTGCACTACTTATGTTTTTATCTAGGATTTTATAGAAAACCGTTATGTTATTATTGGTATTAGAAATTTCAATTAAATTTAATGTTGTTTTTTTTTAACATGCAATTATGCAAATGATGTACAATAGAATGGTTTGTAGAACAAACTGCTTAACCACAATTAAATTCTTATTGGAAGTAATAGAGATATCATGAGCAAAAAACCACAAGAAGTATTGAGTTTCCTATGAAGGCAATGGTTGAGTTGTCAGTGAGAGTATGCATTCCTTATGATTCATCCAGATGTAGAAATGCCACTGCTTTTTCCTTATACTTTGTCAAATGAGTCATAAACCTTGAGATTCATTTAGGATTTCTTAGATTTTGCATTGAGTAATAAGAGTAAGAAAATTGCAATTTAAGGTGCTTAGTATATCTTTCTCACTATTTTCCCATATTTTCAGTAAACCAATTTACCTACTTTATTTTTGCAAAGTAGGTTATGAAAGAGTTTGGTATAAGAGTAAGAGTATCCTAGATATTATAACTATTTGAGTTATTCATAGAGTTTATCTTTTAATTAGGAGTTTGACACCTAATAAAATCTGATTCAACTATGGGAGGGTTAGGCTTATAGGACCTGGAAAACTATGAATTACATATTTTTCTTAATGATCAATAATAAAAACTTAGACTTTAAGAGCAGAGTTAGATTCCAGTCAGACCATAATGGTTGGGTTTTGTGAGTGCAGGTAAACCATATTGTTGAGATTCTGTAGAGTTCTCCTGGATCCTATCTTTACCCATAGGCAAATCCCCTAACCCCTTGCTGTTGCCCGAAGTGAAGTCAAAGAAACTCTCGGTAAACTTTGTCATGTGAAGTATTTTGGTCCATTGTGTGAATGTCGGCAACACACTTAGCTGCCCCATTTTGACTCTCATTTCATCATCAGTCAATAATCAGCATTCTGCATCAGAATGCTGCCCAGTACACTGGAGTATTCCCGCGGTCCATCCCTGCTAAGATAGCTTAGCTTAAGTGAAGTGAAACTATATGACTAATTTTAAATTTTCTTTTTCAGGTGGATTTAGAACCTCATGGAAAATTGCATCTCAAAGTTGATCTGAAATGGAATTCTCAAAGTAAGTTCACTTAACTATGTGGTACTTTAAGATGCTCTGCTATTACAACATAATACTTTATCTTCTTGTTTCAATCTTTAGGGACAACCCTAAAAACATTGTTGTTGACATTTTATTAGTTTTTTTTAATATTTTGATTTCCACATCTGCTTATTATTGGAGTCAAGCTTTAGAAAATATTTTGCTAATTTAAAGTGTCATAAATCTTTATGCCCCGAGCTGTAAGTGAGTTTTGCACTGTTTATTGTTTTTTTGATAAAACTTATCACAGTTCTAAAATCTCATTATGTTTATTTATCTGTACATATGAAAAATATAAGTCGTCGGTACTCAAGACATTCACCAAAGATATCTAATCTTTGTGTTTAATAATATTCAGAAGCAAAATAATGTGTTTCTGTCACATTTCAAGATAATATTATTATGTATGTCAAAGATTTGGTTTCTACCCTAGATTGTTATAAATGTTTCTGAATGCAATGTTTGTAATCATTGAACAAACATACTGATTACCTGTTTCGGTTATATGTATGTAGCATTGGTTTTTTCATTTTTACCTGACCATGCCTTAAAAGTACTTATATTACTAGTGGCATTAGCATGTCATACGTCATGTTTTTGCCAATATAGGAGAGAGGGTGGGGTCATAAGTTCGAACTTAGATATTCATGTCATTCTTTCTGATTTACACTTCAATAAGTACCGGCCGTTCACACGGCAAAAATGCTGATAAAGCAACTTAACTCGCTACTGTACTTATTGAAGTGTAAATCGCTCTTTTAAGTCTGCTGTCTGTCATCCTGCTGTACTTGTTGACTGAGTCGTCAATGGCGGACTTGATTTGGTCAATACAACTCGTGGGTGATCACCGTGTTGGTTGTCTCTTTTTTTTCCTTTCTTTGACTATGCGATAGACGAGTAGACAGATCACCTGATGGAGAGTGATTTCAAGCCCGGTAACTCTGTTCAAAACCAACACGAATACACATAAGTTGACAGAATTGATCAACCGAAAAAAAAAGAAGGGAGCGATTATCGCCGCACATTACCACACATCATTACCGCAGTCACAACCTTTTGATCCTCTCTTTCCCCCGATTGGGGTTCCCTCTGGTGACAAAGTCTATTCAGGTCCTATTGAGATACTCATCGTTTGTTTATGTCAGCAGGCTCCACCACGACGGAGACGTCGCGCGCCCTCCGCGAGTTCAAGGAGGGCGCGGGGTTCGCGCGGCGGCGCGGCGCCATGCGGCGGCGCGTGCACCAGGTCAACGGCCACAAGTTTATGGCCACGTTCCTGCGCCAGCCCACCTTCTGCTCGCACTGCCGCGAGTTCATCTGGTAAGTACTGTGTATACGCCCCACTGGATACCGCCCCCGCAGGTAGACGTCCATGCTGTCGCAGTCGCTGGGAAGAGTTCATGCTGCCACCAGGCAGCATGCACGCCAAATCCTAATCGCCAGAGTGCTCTCTGGCAATTAGGGAGTGTCGCTGGGATTTAATCGGTATGCCTCCGGCCGCCACCGGAGGAGAGCCCGACATAACCCGCCTGCCCCGCCCCGCAGGAAGGTTTCCTCACTAACTCGACGAAACACAGCGCAGGCGCAGCTTCACGCTGGTCTGCTATGAGGCCGTAGTGTCACTCCGGTCGAGCCGGCCCATCATGCCGAAGCTTGTCCATGTCTAGTCTGTCAGTACTGAACTAGTATGACTTATTAGTTTATTTTTGTTTACAGGGGCATTGGTAAACAAGGATACCAATGTCAAGTATGCACGTGCGTGGTCCACAAGCGCTGCCACTCGTCCGTGGTCACCAAGTGCCCGGGGATGAAGGAGGAGGGACGGGTAAGTTACCTCTAGAGTAATGGCCCCATGTCAACCTATGTCCGAGAATAGATCTCTAGTACCGATGGATAGGAAGATGTTTGTTTTGAATTAAAAAAAAAAAGCAAATTGTCCCGGTAGATGGCGCTTATTGGTATTATTTCTGACAGCTTTTCAGGCACAATCATATCATAAAGAAAATCAAATTTAATATCTAAACCGGTTTGTTTAATGAGTTTGTACTAATCATTACTTTTTCTCCAATTTCGAATTGTGAATAACATTCTACTTATCTGAGAGCCTACAGCGAAATCGATCCAAACGAACGAGAATATAATATATTTGTCCATTGTGGAAGAGACGAAAAGCGACGGGAGACGGGTTTAAAGATCTGTCTGTCGAATGAATTCCGTATAGTTGTTGGCCATCAACTTCAAAATACACTTGGGATGTGTTTTCCACTGTTTGACATAAAATAAGGGGCGAAGTGGTTAGATGTTTAGTCAGATTAGACTAATGTTTGTTATGTTCTTGCAGCAACAGTCTGGCGTGGGCGTGTCGGGCGGACAGCGCTTCAACGTGAACGTGCCGCACCGCTTCGTGGTGCACTCCTACAAGCGCTTCACCTTCTGCGACCACTGCGGCTCCCTGCTGTACGGGCTCATCAAGCAAGGCCTGCAGTGCGAGGGTGAGCCTTATGTCCTCCGCGCAAGAGCTAGTCTCCCGTGGCAGATGCCGCACCGCTTCGTGGTGCACTCCTACAAGCGCTTCACCTTCTGCGACCACTGCGGCTCCCTGCTGTACGGGCTCATCAAGCAAGGCCTGCAGTGCGAGGGTGAGCCTTATGTCCTCCGCGCAAGAGCTAGTCTCCCGTGGCAGATGCCGCACCGCTTCGTGGTGCACCTTATTTCCTACATCTTAAGAGCTAGACTCTATCAGAGACAGTTTCGCTGTTTCAGATGTTGTACATTCGTGCTCGATCTATTAGGTCTTGCAGTTCATAGGACAGCCCTAAGATTAGTGACATAAGAATTATATTCGCATCTACTGTTGCTCACTGCCCTATGGACATATCAAGTTGGATCTACAGTTCGAGAGTGAGTCTTCATGTCAGCGACATAAGAACTATAATCGTGTAAGTTATGTCCCAAAATGAATTGAGGGTTGCTCACCAGTTAGACATAATGTTGCGTGTGAAAAACCCGCTAGGTGGCGTACATTAGACCAAGGTCCAATCTCAACAGTTTAGTGACAAAATAACCAATCACCGTGTAGATGGACCTCAGTTCCACCTCATCATCATCAACATCAGCCCGGAAGTACCCACTATTCACTATTTATTAAGCCTTCTTTCTTTTTCCCAAATGTCCCGGTCCTGAGCTACTCGGATCCAAATAGGACCTCCTATTTTTAGTTCCACCTACAGCACGACATCTAGCGGATTGGGTTAGTCCCCATTATGGTTTTTGTGGACAAGTTGTATGTAATGTTTTTGTTTGTTTGTCAGTATGTTCGATGAACGTGCACAAGCGCTGCCAGAAGAACGTGGCCAACAACTGCGGCATCAACACCAAGATGATGGCCGAGATCCTCAACGAGATGGGCATCTCGCCCGACAAGAACCCCAGGCCTCGTACCTCCAAGGTGACCACATTCACTTTTAGATCGTTTTTTTCAATAATGTATGTGATGTTATATATATATAAGATATATATATATATATAACATCACATACATTATTGTCCTGGTAGCAAACTAAGGTTTTCCCTTGTGCTATGAAACCAGTAACAACGAAGGAACCACAAACACGCAGACCCAACACAAATATCCGTTTCATCAACAAACATTTGTCTTGGTGCGGGAATCGAACCCGTGTCTCAACCGGCACTAAAACGAAAATATATGCATATATTACATAATAATATTACATTTTGGTTTCTACCTTGACGTCATATTCGAAATTTAAAATATCGATAGCTGAAAAACTACTAATGATAATGATGTTGGTATTACTTCATCGCTTTCGGTTTAGAACTGTGTATCTAGAGATAGCTGGTCGAAGATCGGGCGCCGGAGCCAACTCGGTTGAAAAATATTGTTATCCATAATATGATGTTGTTTGTGTACTCATAGTAATTTGTGTTGTGTTTGTGTCGCAGTACTTGAACACGCCGCTGCTGGAGGGCGCGCCGGAGCTGGCGGCCGCCGACGACGCCAAGGACCCCGCCGACAAGCACGACGACAAGGGTGAGGACACACGCGCACACATATACACACTAGGGATGTAACGGAAGTAGTTTTATCGGAACCGAAACCGGAATCGGAGTTTTTAAATTTGCTTTATCGGAATCGGAACCGGAGTCGGAATCGGAATCGGAAGCAGGTTGACATGAAAGAAAATTATTATTGAAGGACAAATAAAACATAATGTAGTATTTTTTTTTATTTCAAGTTTCAGTTGTAACATAAAACATAAAAAATTGGCATATTTCCAATCGAATCATAACAGTCGGTCGGCACACGCCGCCGCACTCGCCCGCTATCTATGCTTCGACCTCCGATTCAAACCTCCGATTAAAAAATCTCGGAGCCGGAGTCGGAACCGAATGTATAATAGTAATCGGAAGTTCCGACTTAACGGAACCGGAACCGAAGCTCCGTAACATCCCTAATACACACATACACTATCATTACCATCATCATTTCAGCCAGTAGACGTCCACTGCTGGACATTGGCCTACCCCAAAGGCATACACACACACATGCATCTCTTCGTAAGGCCTGGACAGCAAACACAATAAATAATCAATTGTTTTACGACGTAACACAATACACACACACACACAAATAAACAGATACACACACACACACACACACGCAAACCCGCACAGACACAGCGTCACACTCGTGCCGTCCGCCATCAGCTTGATATGTGACTCGATGTTTTTTTTTTGTTACTGATTTTATTGATGGGGTATTTGTTTCGTGTATATTTATAGGTTGTTGTAAGTTTATTGAACATGAAGAGTATGTTACGTCTATTTCGATTCTAGTTACGATTTTATAATTTCGAAAAAGCTCGCACCTGCATAGAGAATACATTCTTATTTAACACAAGAGCTTGTGATTAATCATCCTTCCAACTCTTGTGAAGATGTCATGCTGAAGTAAACATGAAAACTAGATATTTTAGCAACATTCCACAGCAAGCTTTAGTAGGAATACTTCTACCTTCTAATTTAAAAACGTCACAGGCAAATACCCTATCATCTTTTGCATGGCAAATGTTTTAAGCATTTATTTTCAAACTATTTTGAGTTGAATATTATTTTTGTTCATCCCTAATGCCATAATGTTGTTTGTGCCTTTCATCATTTATGTTATCACAAAGCAAACCGTAACTAAAAGAGCTTGGCCCTATCCTTAGAAGCGATTTCATAAGTGTGATTAATTTTAATGTTCTTATTCAATTTATTAATTAATGACTTCAGACGTACATACAAGTTTCTGAATCTGGATGGATCTAATGAGTGGCTCAGTTAGCATAAAAATCTTTGACATTATTCTGTGGCCCACCTTAGACCTAATCTCCACTTAACATCAGGTGTGATCGAGGTCAGATGCTTGTCTGCGCCGCAACACAAAAAAAGTTTTTTGGTCACTTACATTTTTTTATACCAAAGGCGACAAACTAGCAAGCTTACTTACTGTTACTAATTTATTTTCTCAATGTGAAACCACGCCTCCCAAAATAGATCGGGAGGTCGCTTTGAACGGTAGTTTCATGTTCATATTGTTAATTGAGACTATGACATTCCATAAGGCGAATAGCCGGTCCTTTAGCTCCTTTAAGAGACATAGATGCATTTCTCGCTTCTCCGATAGGGCCTAACACCCGCTCGCATAAATGTTGAAAGCCACCCATCGCCACTTACAAGCTTTTATTTTGTTTTGTTGTTTTGTTTGCATTGTCCCGCATCTGCATCGTGTTTGTCGCACGCGCAGACTTACTGGCACTCTTCCTAACCGGGATGACCGACAACGGCATGATCAACTGGGTCGCCGGACCCACCGAGAACGGGAAGTCCGGGAATTGGATCGCCGGACCCGCCCAGAACGGGACCTCCGGCTTCGACTGGATGGCCGGACCCACCCAAAGGATACAAGAAGTCGACTTTATGTCCGGGTCGACGGATTACGGAAATAAAGAATTTGATTGGCTGTCCGACTCCGGGACGAACGGATCCGGATTGAACTGGATGTCGACCCGGTCGAATGGGACGAACGGCTCGCACTGGGACGACCTCGCCGAGATATTCGGCTGTCAAGGTTTACACACATTTAAATGTTTCGGTGACGGGGCTTTAAAACGGACTGAAGAGTTTACGCTGGAAGTTATTATTGCTTACAGAAGATGAGTTAAGTCTCTTGGAAAATGAATTAAGGCGAGTCCCTGTTACAAACGAGTCTTGATTCTCTATAGTTTTCTATCTAAAATTATCTAGCAATCTAAGTAATATCGAAAGCCAAATATTAATGAACATATAGCTTAGTAGATACTGCTGTTTGCTTTACTAGATTATAACATTTCGGAAATTGTATGTAGTATAAGTTTACTTTAGTTTATTCTATCGCGCGTTCAAGGCTTCACGTTACAGCTACCAGCATCACAAAGCCGAAAGGTCTCTTTAATTTTTTTTTATAATATTGGTGGCAGACGAGCAGACGGATCATCTGATTGTAAGTGATTGCCGCCGCCCACGGAGTTGAGGGGAGACATGTCAAAATTGACCAATCACATGAGGTGTGTATTTCGAGCAACGTGATTGGTAAATTTTTTCAAGTCCGCTTCCGTGGAAACGCTCCCTAAGAATCGACAATAATCAATCCAATTTTCTGTTGATTGGACAATTGGTGTAGCAACAAAGTATCAAACTCAACAAGTCCCGCAACAGTTGAACCTTGCGCCTATGTGATATTTTTAATTACTCTAAACTTGGTGGTAAAACGCAAACAATACCAGAAGAATTAATATAAATGTGTGTGCAGGCGAAGCGGGCGCGGGCGGCGGGCCGGACAAGGTGTCGCTGGAGGACTTCCACTTCATCAAGGTGCTGGGGAAGGGCTCCTTCGGGAAGGTCATGCTGGCCGAGAAGAAGGGCACTGATGAGGTAAGTTTGAGGCATTAACCCTTAATAAGTCAGCGAAAAATTTCATTGGTTTTCGCTCTTATGTTTTGATAGATAAGGTTCATATAAATGGTTAGTCATATGAGGTTTTATTTGCATTTTTATATCCCCCCTCCCCCTTGGTGATACATGGAGAGGTACAAGACTACACCTAGGCATTTTTAACACCTGGCCCCTTTCCACCCATTAAGGCTTTCGGTACCTTTTTTTTTTAAATTGATAATGGGCCTGCACTTGGCTTCATACAGAACTCCAGAGTTGAGAAGAAGCCTACGATGTAGCAGGCTTACCCAGAAGTAGCCTATTCTATTTACTTTAGTTCAATATTAACTGAGGAAATTTGACAGATTGTAGTACTTGATGTGCTGGCCACTGTACATTAATTTATAAGTAAATATTGCACTTAAAAAATCCTCGGAGGGTTCAGGTGGGACTCGAACCCACAATCTTCCACAGACCGGGAAGATGTGGTATCCACTTTACACCATCCGAACTTCTTACTAGGCCGACGAATTTCGTAAGTGCTTAACTCGCCATGGGCTGACGATAGTCGTTAATTAATATTCGTCAGGTGTACGCGGTGAAGGTGCTGAAGAAGGACGCGATCATCCAGGACGACGACGTGGAGTGCACGCTGACGGAGCGGCGCGTGCTGGCGCTGGCGGCGCGCCACCCGTTCCTCACGGCGCTGCACTCCGCCTTCCAGACGCGCGACCGGCTGTTCTTCGTCATGGAGTACGTGGACGGCGGCGACCTCATGTTCCAGATACAGCGGGCTAGGAAGTTCGACGAGCCGAGGGCCAGGTGCGCCAGTTAGATTCTAATTTAATTAAGTAGGTGCTTAGGCTCGTAGATATTATATGTGTCACGAAGTAGGCAAAATTCTTAACTATTTATAAGTGAATTATACCCAAAACTGTCATTCGAGACCAAAAAATCTACTACAATGATGCTACTGCAATAAAATGATCGTACCATAGTATAACCCTTTTTTTCTAAATACACTAGCTGATATAATTTATTTATTGGTAATTTTGATTGTATAATTTAAAGAAATAATTTTATTAACTTATTTTCACGTAAATACAAGACGCTTTAATAAAAACTTAATCATCCGTAATTTTATTTTTCAAAGATGTTATTGCACTTGTAACACTTCAGGTGTTAATAACATTTGGTATCTACCCACAACATTTTAACAATGTATGGAAACTTGACAGTTTAGTCTGCTTAATAAGAAAAATAATGCCAAAAAGGTTGGCGAAACCTAAAAACGTCACTTGAGAATGACATAAGTGACTTTAACAGATTTATCAGTGACGTATCTGTCGTAGATTTTTTGGTCTCGAATTACAGTTTAGAGTATAGATTAGGTAATAAGCATTTATAACAATCGATGTTCTGTTTATTGTTAAAATTAATTTAAAATTATGCCCTTTTTTGTTTTTACCTGAGATACAGGGATGTTCCTAGTTCAGGCAGCAAACTGCAACGGATTCCATTAGTTTAATTTAATTATTTTACGCCTTTTGTAGCTCTAATGTTTTTTCAATAAAGTAGGCATTCAAAAGTTACATTCGGTTAAAGGTGGACACTTAATACTTACTTAAAATTTACAACTGCTGTAAAAATCGTAATTAATTTTTTCGTGTGCGGGTTACCGCTCTCAGTTCGTGTCGGGACAGTAGTTTTATACAATATCAGTAGATGTCGTTGAACGTCGATTACATCGCGCATGTTTCGTTTTTCAGTGTAGCTATAAACCTCGTTTCCTATAGACCCTCTTTATAAATAGTATAGACAGTTGATTTAACTTTTTTAGATTCTACGCGGCGGAAGTGACGCTGGCGCTGCAGTTCCTGCACTCGCACGGCGTGATCTACCGCGACCTGAAGCTGGACAACATCCTGCTGGACAGCGAGGGCCACTGCAAGCTCGCCGACTTCGGCATGTGCAAGGAGGGGATACTCGGTACGTGACATACAACTATCATGCGTCAGGATAGTCTTCAATACGGATTTATCATACGTCAACAAAGGATTGCATACGGATATATGGGGAACTAGCGGCGTTCCCATGTTTTCATATAAGAATAATAAAATCGTTTACTCAATGCCAGCCATATAGATAGATTGATATTCTTTATTGCAAGAATACATGAGGGAAACAACAGCTGTAAACAGTACAATAAGGCGGTCTTATTGCATATTGCCTAACATTTAATAAAATTTAAAAGCAATAAAGTGCATTTAGAATGCCACTAAAGTAGGTGGCGCTACTCAGCATAATGACGCAGTGTATAAGACGACACTGTGTGTGAGAATAACGTACATACCCTATGACAGTGGCGCCATCGGTGACTTTATTGACACATTATACACTTTCACACACACCGCTGCTGCTGCGACCTCAAGTTCGTTGAAATCGAATAGATATTATCATTTAATAGTTACTAGTGTACGCCTATAAAAGACCTGCCCTATGATGACAAAAGCGCATGGAGGGGGACTGGCAAATGGAGCCATCCATTAGCACAGGGCTGCCCCGTGACACACAGATTATGAGAGCCGAGGGCTCGCGGGCCTCCTCCGCACGAAGCGTTGGTGTTGACGCGAGGAAGGTATTGATGCGGCGACGTTTGCTTTCAGACGGCGCCACCACGACCACTTTCTGCGGCACTCCGGATTACATCGCTCCTGAGGTGAGTTTTAAACTTTTACCGATTTTTTAAAAGGTTCATAAAAGGCCGGCAACTTTCACCTTATTAGGACTAAAATCATCTCCCAGATATGCTACAGTATAAATACAGACTGTCACTACTTATATTATACACAATTTACTCAAATCGGCCTTTTCGCCTGCGTAGGCATAGAACATGATAAAGGTAAGTCTGTCACATCAACATGTTACTAGTAAAACCTTACCTATATTAAGAAAAACATAAAGTTACTGTGTGGGTCGTATGCTCACAACTCTGTCAGACAAACCCTTACGGAGATCAAGGTCCTGATGGGTGAATGAACACGCGTATGTGTTTGCCTAGTGATTTATTTGCACTAAATTATTGGTATGTCATACAAATGAAAAAATGCAATAACTAGGTCAGGCGCAGCTGGCCAAAGATTATGTAAATACAGACTGTACAATGTAAGAGTTGGCTCGTACAGTTACTAATCTGTTTTTCTAAAAGTCTGGTCTCACCCATTCGTTAGTCGGTTGTATGAAATATTTGTTTTCGCTACAGATCCTCCAGGAGCTGGAGTACGGCCCGTCGGTGGACTGGTGGGCGCTGGGCGTGCTGGTGTACGAGATGCTGGCGGGGCAGCCGCCCTTCGAGGCCGACAACGAGGACGACCTGTTCGAGTCCATCCTGCACGACGACGTGCTCTACCCCGTCTGGCTCTCCAAGGAGGCCGTCTCTATACTCAAGGGTGAGTCGATGAGATGACCAGCCGGGCTAATATAATATACGCGCCGCAAGGTAATTATATTGACACTCGTTATGTGTCGGCGCGAGTTGCTTCTCGCTCACCTGACTGAGCGATGAGCGGGATAGAAGGATGCGCTCTCGCGAAAAAGAGTCGACAAAATTTTGTCGTAGTACGCATGTTAGGCCTACAAATATCTTCTGTCCTATCATTATGACCGGGCCGTGAACTCGTAATTCCTGGGTCGAGCAAAATATGTTTCGAATCTTTCGAACACAACTAGCGTTTGTGATCGTCGATCCGCATGGCAAACGTGATAATTAACCTTAAGCCAAGCCATTATCTACGATGACTTGATTTCCATGGTTTGGTGTGCCTTTGATGTAAAGTTCCTACTTTAACAGTTTACAGTATTTGAGTTAATTCGTTTTTTTTACGTTATGGATTTTTTCGAACTAGGCCTGATTTTTGTTAACCATTAGTTTAAGATAAGTTTATTACTGTGTCAGTACAAAAAAAGTATAACTGCCCGATGATGTGAAAAATGCCTTGAGGGGAGCTGTGAAGCGACTGATTTTTGACTAGTTGCGACGCAGAGGTGCCCTGTGACCCGAAGATTATGAGAGCTGAGGGCAAAGACTAACAATTTGTGTCAAACAAACTTACATTAAAAGTCATTGACATTCTTTAAGTAGTATGATATGCATAATATCTTAATCTTAGCGTGCAATTTCCATTTGTGTCCAAAGACGTTGCTTTGGAGCCCGGGTTACTTTTATACCATTTTTGGGGACATTGGTAATCGCGGCTATGGCGTGAAAAAAATGCGTTAAATGGCGTATGGCGAATGAATGTTAGACTAAGGTCTAACTTCAACGTCAATGGTTGCTTAGTGACATTTTGATCTGTCACATCAAAAATAATAAATCACCGTGTAGATGGAGCTCAGTTCTGTTGTACGTCATCTAGCGGATTTTTAACAGCCCCAACAAGAGTTACCCCACAATAGCGTTTTTTTAGCGTCGACGTGGCGTGGCGTGACGTCGCAGACTTTTCTACTCTAGCGTATTTAGGCTTTGCGTCCACGTGGCGCACGTAAATGCCAGTGTGCGGAGGTCGCCGGCAAGACGCCAACGCTCAAAGAGAGTTACTTTTAGAATGTAGTGACTGCCGTCTGACCTTTGAATGACTTTTGAATCCTTTGACAAACTCTTTTCCTGTTATGACTGTACTGTACTGAGCATTGTATTACATGAGTACTGTAATTCGGTATTTGACATGGTTAACAATTAAATAAGAAAATAATTGAATTATGTAGATTTTAAGACGCTGATTCAGAATATCTATGTTAATTTACAAATTAAACATTAGAAATATTTTTTATTTCTTAAAAATAAATAAGAAATTTTGCATCTGTGGATTATCAAAACTAAAACGGCTTGTAGCCAATCAGAACGCGTGACGTCACGATGCTGTTACTGTTAGTTTGGGGTTAAACATTTGGACAAACAAAGGGAGAGTAAATGAAACAATATATTTTTAATTAGAATGATTTATTGAAATATTACAAAAAATCCTTATTACGCATTTATATTGATTTTCAAAATGAATAAGTTTATTGTACACGTGTCGAATATATTTCTGGGGGTCTAATTTTTTTGAAATATTGGATAAACGAACATTCGTATACTTTTCTATATTAAAATTAGCGAGCTCCAATTATGGTTTACTATCTACTCCGTTATCATGCATGATACTCCCGGACCACATATTTTATTCCTTTTACCTCGAAATATTTTATAGCCACCTTTTTATTTTTAGAATAAATTCCAACATCGTATGACCAGAAGAAAGGACAGTAATTTCTCTAATTCACTTTACAATGTTTTAATATTATAATATACGTCTATACTATTTTATTCAAACTATAATGAAAAGAACGGATTTTGAAACTAACTGCAGTGAGTGAATGATTCATTCAAAAGTCGAGTTGATTTTAATTGGTCCCATCACTAGGACCGATACCACGATATCATTATTAAATTTTTCTGTCGTTTACGTATCGTAACGATTTTTATTAAAATAGATTTTCTAGTTTAATACACATTTGATAATTAATAAAAGTCATTACTTATGATAGGAAACGCGATCTTGTTGCGAATTTTAGCTGTCAGATCGCCTTTTACATGAAAATACTGCACAATTCACCATTTTTAAGAGAAACGTCACGCGACACGGAGCGATGCAAAATGGCGATGTAGCGACATCCAAGTAGTTTTGTATAACTTAGTTGACCAGTTCCGAATAGTTGACCAATGTACTTTGCCGGAGGGGAAACGCCCGGTATGGCATCTCCAGTGGCTATATACTCAAAGATTGAATCATGACGTCGAGGGCTAATTTGTCACGTGACTTGCTGTTTTGGCGGGAAATTTGAATCGTATTATTTAAAATGGCTGTTTTTGTTATAAATTAACTTTAAAAATGAAATAGACAATTATCAAACGTATCTTTAGTGTCCTAAGAATACAATAAAATACTTTTTTAAAAATTGTCAAATACCCAATTGGTGTGTGGCTGTGTCAGGCTTCATGACGAAGAACCCGGCGCGGCGGCTGGGCGTGCTGGGCGGCGGCGGCGGCATCCGCGCGCACGCCTTCTTCCGGGACATGGACTGGGACGCGCTGCACGCGCGCAAGCTGCGCCCGCCCTTCCGGCCCAAGGTGGTACGTACCGCGCACACCTGTGCACTGTGCACACACTCACACACTACATCCGCGCGCACGCCTTCTTCCGGGACATGGACTGGGACGCGCTGCACGCGCGCAAGCTGCGCCCGCCCTTCCGGCCCAAGGTGGTACGTACCGCGCACACCTGTGCACTGTGCACACACTCACACACTACATCCGCGCGCACGCCTTCTTCCGGGACATGGACTGGGACGCGCTGCACGCGCGCAAGCTGCGCCCGCCCTTCCGGCCCAAGGTGGTACGTACCGCGCACACCTGTGCACTGTGCACACACTCACACACTACATCCGCGCGCACGCCTTCTTCCGGGACATGGACTGGGACGCGCTGCACGCGCGCAAGCTGCGCCCGCCCTTCCGGCCCAAGGTGGTACGTACCGCGCACACCTGTGCACTGTGCACACACTCACACACTACATCCGCGCGCACGCCTTCTTCCGGGACATGGACTGGGACGCGCTGCACGCGCGCAAGCTGCGCCCGCCCTTCCGGCCCAAGGTGGTACGTACCGCGCACACCTGTGCACTGTGCACACACTCACACACTACATCCGCGCGCACGCCTTCTTCCGGGACATGGACTGGGACGCGCTGCACGCGCGCAAGCTGCGCCCGCCCTTCCGGCCCAAGGTGGTACGTACCGCGCACACCTGTGCACTGTGCACACACTCACACACTACATCCGCGCGCACGCCTTCTTCCGGGACATGGACTGGGACGCGCTGCACGCGCGCAAGCTGCGCCCGCCCTTCCGGCCCAAGGTGGTACGTACCGCGCACACCTGTGCACTGTGCACACACTCACACACTACATCCGCGCGCACGCCTTCTTCCGGGACATGGACTGGGAACGCGCTGCACGCGCGCAAGCTGCGCCCGCCCTTCCGGCCCAAGGTGGTACGTACCGCGCACACCTGTGCACTGTGCACACACACACTTATTGAGATGTTATTAAATTGTTAAATGTATATTTTTCCGCAAATTGACATCAGATTTTTTTCATAAGTATCTACTTTCAAATACCGGACCTTGATTTCGAGGTCCCGGATTCGATTCCTGGGTCGAGTAAAAGTGTGATTCGGAATTTTTCGAACATAGCACGGGTTTGTGATCAGTGATCACCAATCCACATTAGGCAAAGCTTTGTTATTAAGTCTAATCCCATCAAAGTAGCGATGACTCGATTCCTATGATGGCAGCCTTTGCCCTACATTGAGACAGTATATAAGCTGATACTTAACTTTTGAATGATCGTGTTGCAGAAGAGCAAGCGCGAGGCGGCCAACTTCGACGCGGAGTTCACCAAGGAGGAGCCCGTGCTCACGCCCGTGCCGCAGGACGTCGTGCGCACCATCAACCAGGTAACAAATGTTCTGCCTCGAACTACAAAACTATGGAATGAACTGTCACCAGCGGTATTTCCGAACCGATACGACGTACAAACCTTCAAAAAGTGAGCGTATTCCTTCTTAAAAGGTCGGCAGCGCATTTGCGACTCCTCTGGTGTAGCGGGTGGGTGTCATGGGCGACGGTAATCGCTTACCATCAGGTGATCCATCTGTTCGTCTGCCCCTATCTCATAAAAAAAGGTCACACAACACACTATACACACAACACGCCTCTCCTCTCTTTTCTTCCCCCCCCCCCCCCCCCTAACTTTTATATTACATATCAGGAAACATAATATATTTATTACAGTTGTGTAGGGTAGGGTTGCTTTTTTAAAAATTATTTGATGGCAAGCGATTACCACTTTTTATTAGTTCATAAAAAATGGTATATAAGTACTTACTGTAATATTGATGTCGAATATCAATATAATATCTTCTTAATTAATACGATTGAATGGGATGGAGATATTTTGCAGTCTCGCTCCAACTGGACTGCTCGCATGTATCCCTCGTTGGCTAGGAATGTATCGAACGGGGCTCTGATTTGCGATTCGTCGGGCTCACAGTTCGATAGTCTCAATAATAACGAGACTACTGTGGCCTTACCATGAGTTTGAAATACTATCCTCGCTATCGAAAACTATCGCTTTGTCTCTTTCATTGTGATGCATTCGAAAGAGACAGAGCAATAGTTTACGTAATGTCTGTTTTCGATGTCAACTCATGGTAGCGCTACTGGACTGCGAGTCGAGTGTATCGAGTCAATACTTTCGATTCCGATCAGTAACATATCGTTCCTTGTGTTCGCAGGAGGAGTTCCGCGGCTTCTCGTTCGTGAACGCGGACTTCAACCCCGCCGCGCCGCACCCCTCCGCGCCGCTCTGAGCCGTCGCGCCCCAAGCGCCCCCAGCGCCCTCCACACACCCCCCACACTAGCCGCCCCCCGCCCCCGCTGCCGCACACGGCGTGGCGCCGTGACCACGTAGGTATACGACCTACTGTTACACTACTACACGATTGATAAGGCTCGATATACGGTGGCCAGCACATCAAGTTACTACAATCTATCAAATTTCTTCAATCGAACCTCACTTTTATGTCAAACGTGTTTGGTTCAATATCAACCGAAGAAATTTGACAGATTGTAGTAACTTGATGTGCTGGCCACTGTACCTGCGCAGGACCACGAATTTAAGTAGCGCGGGAGATGCTATTGACCGATCGAGATACTCCCCGCACGTCTTCTTGCTGTGCCGGTATTGGTCCGTCGCCGTGTCATGATTGCGCGCGCCGACACATGTTAGTCGTTGCGCGAGTGAGACGGGGAACGTAATCGGAAAAATTTGTCCTCGTCTGCGTGGCCGAAGATTCACGACGCGCCTTATTAATTGTGTACTACTACTACTACTGTACGATGGAATTGTAAACGAGTGTTACCAAAAACAAAAAAAAAAACGAAATTTCACGTATTAATACACCGGTTCACACTTTACCTACCAGGCTCTGATAATTTATGAACTGACGGATTTTAATACGTAAAATTTTTCGGTTTCCTCGTAATTTTTCCGATTGTAAGGGATGATCTTGTGTGGAGGCCGGCGACGCATCTGACTGCGCTCCTTCGAGGGAGTGCGGCCGATGTCTTGTCTCCCTCTCTTATAGAGTCCCAAAGATAGTGTCACGGCGACATGCAGCACGACGGATTCAGGTTGAAGGTTTTCCCGCGCCCCTTTACAGATATGAGTACACTCCCATTTTCGTCTGTTACAAAAAAAATGTAACCGCCACTAACGATGTCGGTTACATTTTTAACAATTCAGAAACATCCCCCAAGTTTTCCGCATAAAGAGTCTTCATGGAACTATACTTGTCTTTGACGCAAAGGTTTCTCTAAAGACAGCTTGTGTAAATAGAAGATTGCGCTAGAGAGACATCGCAACGGCTCGAAACGATCTCTCTGAAGCTCAATCGACCAGTGATCGATTCTTTTAAATGTGTTTGTGATCCTACTGATGTACATAGACGATTTAAGGGTTCGATACGCTAGCGCTACAATTTATTCTTTGGAGGAGAAAGTCCGATCTCCTACATTAAACATATTGGAAATCGGGTTTAATTCTTTGGAGCAGTTTAACGTCAGCGCTAGGGAACCGAATCACTTAAATCTGTAGCTAAAGAATAGCCGTAGTGCAATTTATTCTTGCTACTAACGATCTACATGTAAACTTTACTTCTAATATAATGTTAGAACGAGTTTCAAGTACACAGTGGATGCGGCGAGAGTAAGAAATCTTTGCGTCAAAAACATAAGCGAAAACTAAAAGGGTTGTATTCTGTAATTGAGTGTAACAGTACGCTTTATTGCCATTCCCGATGACATACTCAGTAAGTGACCTGAATTCGCGTGCGGCAGTCAACATTACGGTCGAGTCGCTCGAGGTCCAAGAATCTCTCCGACTCGCCTCCGCTTGGAACAGCCGCGCGCCGAGGAGAAAACCTTATTGAAATATCTATCGATCCCCCCTCGGCGCGCGCGCACGTTGCGTTCGATGCAAGATTGTTTTCTTATGATATTCTTCTGTCCAGTGTACACTAGCCAGAGTTTATTGCGTGGAGCACGGGCCAAAACGATAGGTTATAGTTTATTAAGATGCCATAGTAGTGAGTGTTGTTATATAGATCTAAAGGTACCGTGCGGCCTCCGCCCCGGCGATGGTTTCTAGGTAATCCCACGTTCAGAGCGAGATATCAGATTTATGTTAGGGAATTGCACGAGGTCGAGAGAGAGGGATGAGGGACGAATCTTTGGGATTGTCTCTGGTTGTATGGGATTAATTTTCACCGCGTTCTGAACTTGGGACCGCGCGCAGGCGCAGTCGCCCGCGCCCTCGGCGTGACCTCGACACTCACGAGAGGGCGCCAGCGACTAGATATATATAAATAAATAAAAATATATATTGTAACACGAATCGAACAGTATAGTCGATAGGCGGGAGATTGCGTCTAATACGTGTAACTAGTGGGCTGGTAAAGCGTATCCTGTTTTCTTTAGTGTGTAAAATGTTGCTAACTCTTTCTATTAGAGAGGTTATTCTGTAAGTGCGCACGAGCAGAATCGATTGCGTGCGTAAAGCCCGAAGCTTGAACGGTTTTTGATAGTGAGCGTTGCTCAAACATTGTTATGTCTCTGTCATTAAGTTGACTTAAAAAGGGATAGCATGATATTTGAGTGCAGTGCTTGGGTGTGACAGTTTTCTAATGGAGAGGTGTGTCCAAACACAACTAGGTATTGAACATACTTATAAAAATACTTGATTGAAGCTCTAATATTATTGGTGTTCCAATTTTTTATTATTAATCATAGATTATCTCAAAACAGATAACAAACCAGTATGCCAGTGTTAACTGGCTATAAGTAAATTGAGCTCTTGTGCTTTCTATCCAATGTAGAGGCACTTATTAAAAGACAAATTGCTGCTTATAACAGAAAATCCCATTGTTTTTTTTTGTTTATAAGCAGCGAAACACATACAAACATACGTCCAACAATGACCATATAGCCAAACTTCTAACATTTCTAACAACTCCCAGCCTGTTGCCACAAAATATATAATTAGCAGATGAATAGCATAGTCCAAGATACTAAAAGACGTGCACACACTTACACATGACGAGTATACAGCGATCTCAGTATGATTAAAACGTGAAGGTCGCTGTTACAACAGACAGTACAGTCTGTTGACTGCAAGTGTGCATCAAACACTTTTCGCAGTCTCATATGCTCCACGTAATACTCGAAGAGCCTCTGTTCGAGTATTACGTAAGCATTTTTTAGTAAATTTAAACCCTCATCCCACCCGCAATGTCAGAGCAAACAGTGGATATTTTTTTCTCCCGAAGTAAGCAGAGGCAAGCCGAAAAAGCGAAACCCTTGCGCGTTGTAATCGACGCCCGGCGCCAACTATTGTTACTATTTGAAACTAACATCTCGAAACGAATTAAAGGCGAGCCTCTTATCAACAATAAAATCAATAATTAGTTACCAGTGCAACTATCACTTTAGAAAAGCCTAATTTGATCGAGCCAATCGCGTATGTATGAATAGGGAAGTAAGGTAAAACGCGTAAGATAGGTCTTGAAAACCGATGGTGGCGCCACCGTCGACTACGTCAGTGTTTGGTGGCCTCATTGGTATGGTATGATGTGGGAATTCCCGTTAGTTTCAACATTATTCTTCTCCATGACACATTTAACATTAGGAATTCTTTACTTTCTGTTTTGTATAGTTACACAAAAAATATATCATAGGGGTCAAAGTCAGGGGTGTAACTATAGATAGGCAGGTCTGGCAAAATGGGCCCGCGAATAACATATGCTCTACGTAGCTAAAGACGTCCCGCCCCCCCGCCCCCCACACTTATCGATGACACTATAAGCCGCCCGCCCCGGGGAAAAAGATCCTAGCTAAACTCTGATTTTTAATCATGTAGAATAAACTGATAGATGCAAATGTCAAGTTTCTTTACATTTTGACATTTTGCATCTGTCAAATTGAGTGACAATGTACGGAGATTGACATCTGTCAGTTTACTCCACATGATTAAAATCAGAGCATACGTCTAAGCCGTAGAGCTCCATTCGAAGACTTTGCCTTAGTATAGTGACGCCGCTGATCAAGTGTGGTGCACGTCTTCCAAGTGTCATGTCGTTTAGAAATCTGTTAATTATGTATTAAGTGGTATCTAGTTACACGTATGGCGTTTCGCCGGTATCCCCGCGCGAGATTGTGTGTCGTTGTAAATATTGAGAGGGTCGTCGGCGGCATAAACCCCATTGCGAAGACGCCGAGTTATTCACGTTGTTGATCATTCATGTTTTGTTTTACATTAGGGTGTTAGAGCGGGTGTGGTCGTGGTATAGTTTGGGTGAGTCGGAGGTAGGTGAGACAAATAAACTTTCTGTCTTAAAGCTTGAATAGTGAAGTGAGTCTTAAGTTCGAGCTACATAAAATCAAATTCGATTTATTTTTGTTATTTGCCGGTAATTGAGGTACAGTCGACAAAATATCAGGTTACTAAAACTTGTTAAATTTCCTCAATTGATATTAATCGATTGAAGAAATTTGACAGTTTTGTATACTCTGATAGGTGGCTGTGGCACATTGCTCCTCGCGCACTTTGAACCTGAAAATAGAAAATAATTATTTAAATACACAATATTCATGATACCATAACAAAAATAAATAAACAAATACATCCAATACGGACTACCGTGTGTAAAAATCCGCTAGTGGATTACACTTTGTCAATGGCCCTCAGTCATTGGATTTTTCCCATGGAGTAGCCCCCCGTCCCTCTGTTATTAAATTTCCTTAAATAGATCACGGGCCTACTTCTCTATGGTTGGACGTTTGATAAATAAAGCTCTCAAATAAGGAATTATAATCCGACTCAACCCAATCTATAGTCAAGCAGATCCACACCCAGCATTGTGCGTGTCGGGTTCGCGTCCGTTCCTAGACTTCAGTGCTACCCTCACCCCGAGTGCGAGCGGGACAGATGCGCGCGCGCACTCGGCGGGAGGGGGACGGCGCTATCTCGCCTCTAGTCCCTCGTCGTGTCCGCTGACGCGTCGGCGACGCGTCTCGTCCAATACTCACGCGTTTGATGCCCGAACGTGCTTCAGTATTTGTTTAATGGATCTTATTTTTTTATTTATCAGTTCAGATATGGTAGAAGTTCGCAGGATGTGTTGATCGCTGTCATAATATTGTATTACATTCAGTCATTTATCTGTCCCGTAACTTTAGTCATACATTTCAAATATAAGTACTAAATGCAAGATAGTTCTTTAAGTAGTGAAGTTATTTTGTGATAGAATGCTTATTATTTATACATAATACACATTCGCCCCAAAACCAAAAATCTTTTAAATTTGTGGCTTGTCAAATATGTTGTTGTCTCTGTGATTACATTGACTTAGAAAGGGACATGTGAGTATTCGGGGTTTCAGTTTACAAATTCATGTTTATTTTATACCGTCACAAACCTCCAAAATATATGACATGGATTTCAGTGCATTATCTATCATAGTTAATGTAAAGCTATTTAATTAAATTCAGCAAAAGACATAATTATGATGACTCCCTGTAGGCTACCAACAGTGCAATTCACATGGTCGAGTTTTTGGCTCAGAAAATCTACATAACTTTATCGCCATCGATTCGATAAGAAAAAAAGCAATAGTATTAACGGTTTCCAACAAATATATTTTAAATTGAACCTTATCTTCGCAACCTGCGAACTTCAACCTAATAAGTATAAGCCATAAGTGATTACTTTTATGATTTTAGATATAAATTTTTATTTTCTTACGTAACGTATGAGTTGAGATTTTCAAAAGTATTTTGTTTACACGTATTTTTTTTACTTATTTTTTGTATTGAGTACTAAAAGTACAAAGTTATAGAGCCTATTCGAGGACGGGTTGAGGTGACGCGTATCCGCCCGTGTGCAATCTCACAGCTATCTCGAGTCTCAGTGGTTTATTTTTGGATGTGGAATTCGGAAATGCGAGGAAATTGTAGATATTGTCCAAGGCTAGACAGGAAATTGGATCTGAGTTACCTGATTACAAAAAAATCTAATTTTAAAGCAACATACAGTGTGTTTATGTATACATTTACATCCCTCTTCTACCAACCCTTGTGAATACAGTTATAGAACAAAATGTTGTTAGGACTGGTTAGGAAAAGAGGTGTAAATGTTTACCGGTACAACCTATATAAAGAGTGCCAAGAAAATCTATACCATTTATAAAGATAAAGCTTGTAGACATTATCATAGTGAATATCGGAAATTCAAAACACTAACGTGAAGCAATAGCCACCCAGCGCCATCTATTGGTACAAAGTGCAACTAATAGCAACAATTATGCACGAAACAAAGTGAGAGAGAGCCACTAGTGAAAAATAGAAAGTAAAAGCAAGAAAGAATATAACGTTGCATGGCGTCGCATAACAGTTCAATAAAAGGCAAAATAAAAGCAATGAAGGTTTGTTTTTGTTAAGTATATAATACCCTTATTCTGTTTATGAATCTCAAGAAAAACCAGTGATCTGAGATATTGCTATGTTAAATGATTTTTTGAACAACGTAACGGGTTCACTTTTCGAATATTTGTGGTTTATCCTTGTAGCTTGGAATCGTCTCTCTAACCTCACATTTCCGAATTAAAACGTCCAGAGTTTTAGTGCAAGTTTTCTAACCTATTTGAAAGTTTGAATCATAAATTAAGACCAGTTTTAAGCTGTTCGCTACTAGATGGCGTTGTTTCAATGATTCTTGTAAGTGATAAAGGTTATTCGCCAATGTGAAATCCGGTAGATGTCGTATTGTAGATGTAAGGCTCAAATACACGGCGATTGGTTATTTTTTGTAGTGACATATCTAAATGACAATGTAATACACAAAACAACCAATGCCGTTGACGTTTGATCTGACGATGTACATCACGCCATCTAGCGGATTTTTCTCATTTGTGTAATGTAGGCTTGCGGTCTAAAGACATCACAGGTGCTGTACTGTAACTGTACATCACATTGACTATTAAAATCGTTGACTCAAGAGGAACTTAGAAGTTGATTTATCTATGGTCATTCAAACTGTTGTCATAGTTCACCGCTGTATTTTATAAAAAAATAATATTTTTTATCTCCAAACATTGGCAGAGTAAAGGCCCTTGTCAGTGTGATGTGCAAATAGGCCGTTAAGATCGCATCGCAGGGACACATCGCATTTTGTGCGGTGACCGTACTTCAGGAGTGGAGGCCTCCCGACATTGTTACAGTTGGGCTGTCTCCGGCCTTCAAGACCTTCACGTTTACGTTACTCCATCTAACGGATATTTCATTAAACCAATTGGAGGTTAGCAAACTCGCACTAAGCACTCGGTAGGCGCGATCGTGACGTCACGTTTCGCGGCAGTATTCTCTATTTAAGTATTGTTAGCTCGTAGTCTACCAAACCAAAGTGTTAAGTTTACGTTTTAATCGAATTATATTTAGTTGTAATTATTATTATTTTAGTGTATAACATTGTATGTGCAACACCGCAGCTGCGGAGCGCAGGTCATGATTCAATGCACAAATGTAATGCTTTATGTAGTTATTAGTGTATAATAATATTATATAAAATAAATATAAATTATAAATCTCTGTACGTGTTCCCGGCATATTGACATGTAACTAAAGCGACCATTGATTTGTCTGTCTTTTATTTTTGTATCGTTCGAATGTTATTTTTGTATAAAACGAGTTGTTGGTTTAGCATTTGGTGTGTGCGTACTAACTATAAGGAGGAGCGATGCCACAGCGTGTGGTGATCTTAGTCGGTCTACCGGTCGAGTTCAGCAGTGGAATATGTACTTTGTAAATTATGTGTTAAGGCTGCTTTTCGAGTCACTCGGAATGCGAGCGCTTTAGCGACCACTTAGGGCGAAATTTTTGATGTCAACGAGCGTACTCGCCGCTTTATGAAGATTTTACTATACCAAGTGCAAGTTAAAGTTATGCCGACTTACCGAAATTATATTAATATTTGCCATTACGGCTTCTAGAATATATTATTAGTAAATAATGTAGAGTTCACCTTCGAATACGCTAAACGCTTCTTGTTTTTGAGTTTTCCGCAAACATATTGTTATCTCTGTCATAAAGTTGACTTAGAAAGAGATACCACGATGTTTAAGTAGCTTTCGAAGTTGACAAGCGTTTAAGTATTCGGGGGGCGGAAAAATGTTTGACCGGTGAGCTCAGTCTTCGGGTTGCAGAGGCGGGAGAAAAGATGTCCGCGGTATATGTCCGGTCACAGCCGCCGGTATCTCCCGACGTCTGTTACTTTGGGACGAAGACTAAGTTGCCCGGTCCTACAGAAAAAGCGGTCGCCGAGCAGAGAGAATTTCGTACACTCGCCTATTACCCGTCCTTATCATTATATTGCTGCGTTTTCAGTGACCGGCGCGACAGCGATATAGTGGTATGTGTACTTACACACCACTTGGTAGGGATGGATAGAGGTCAATATACGAAGTTCTCTCCGTTCGGCGGCCGTAAGGTCTTGTCCAGATGACGCGTCGAAGTCGTGCGTTTTACATGCGATTTGTAGTTGAATGCTGTATTCTTTGTGTGCCTTGATTACAAACCATGTTAATTTCTTCCTAACCGATAATTCCCTCGCAGGACGCAGGACACTATAGTGCACAAGTGTGTGAGCAATGCACTCTCTATTCCCTTACCTTCATATTTCGATTTGACACCAGTATGACACGACCTAACGATCGGCTTAACATGCTTTCCGAGGCATGGGGGTAGAAGACCGCCATATGCCAAACTTCGGACTAACACTGAGAATTTCTTAACAGAAAACATTTGGTACTAAATTTGGCCCGAACCGGAGATACAACCCCAAGCGCAGCCGTCGCTTTAGTGCGACCCACTACATACTGCGCCACCGAAGCATCTTATTTAAGAGCAATGAACAAATAGCGTGTAAAACGCGCGAGTCAAACGTGTGAAAAGCGCTAGTAAAACGTGTGAAACGGGCGTGTCAAACGTGTCAAATGCGCGAGTCAGACGTGTCAAACGCGCGAGTCAAACGTGTGAAACGGGCGAGTCAAACGTGTCAAACGCGCGAGTCAAACGTATCAAACGCGCAAGTCAAACGTGTCAAACGCGCGAGTCAAACGTGTTAAACGCGCGAGTCAAACGTGTCAAACGCGCGAGTCAAACGCGTCATCTGGACAAGCTTAGAGCTTGTCCACATGGATAAGAATGAGATCGCTTAAAGCGGCGAGTCCTCGGGCCCGAACTCTTGTATGTATCAGTAACTAATATTGTTGTTACTCTGCTGCTGCATTAGCATAAGTTGATGTATGTGCTGATTAATTTGATGTGGTTCGTACTAATCGAGTCATAGTATATAGTCATTGTCGGTTCTCATAGTTGTGTGTCGTCGCGTTATTTATTTATGTGTGTGACGCGGATCGCTTCCACGCGTTGTTTTATTAAATCTGGCTAAATGGGGAATTGAAAACAGGCAGGTGAAAATAAAAAGACGTAGTTTTTGAATATTAAAATATCGCTTGTCATCTTGAAAGACGTTCGATGCATTTATTTCTGTTACCCAAATTTTTTAACCAGTTTACTTTCTTTTATCCTTAAGCCTTGTTTTTTGATTATATGAATAATGTTATATTAGAAGCGATCGCGTCAACCACGCCCCATCACATCACATACATTATAGCTGTGATCGATTCCGTTGTTCAGTCGAAGCCGTGTTCTCATGCCGACCTGTTAAATTTTATTGTATTCAAACTAAAACATTTTTGAAATGTTTTTTTGAATTTTTTGAGATTTTTTCTTTTTTTGAATTCTTGAAACATATTTTATTCGATTTATTAATTATGGTAAAATGTAATAGCTGTTAATTATTGTAGTACAATTTTAATTGTAGTGTCTGGGCGTAACGCAGTCGTTATGTACGTTTACGTACAAACAGCACTAAATAAAGCTATTTATATAGAACGGTAGAGCACGACCCGCAAACACGAGTAAATAAATATAATACGTTATACTATGGAGATGTTATTTTTACTTGAAATATTATTAAAACATAGTCTTTTATATAGTAGAAGTGGTGACAGCAAAGCATGTTATTTATCAGTTTCCATAAGCCGTTTGAGAACAATGTTAGGAAATTTTGATATGTTTCGAATCTTCCACTTTTAACAATAGTATTATTTTTACCCTATTGTCGACTAGTCGGAATATTATTTAAGTGGAAGAGTAAATGGAGCGAGTTGAATCTGTACACGATTAGGGTGACCACACGTAATCAAATAAACTGACGTTATAACCGACACGTATACCAATACCACCCATTTAAAATGCGTAATATGTTTTAACATCATTAGCATCATCAAGAATGAATAACTGATTGTTTTAGTGTCATCTAATTGTGTATAGATTTACTCCGCTAATATAATAAAGTAATAACAGATAAATGCTTGTTAATGTTGTGTGTCTGTCACCGACTGTGCCAAATCCTCAGATGCAACATTAAAGTTCCGAGGTCGGTTGTGGGATATGATTTGTTGAGGCGTCTATATTTTAAATCCACATAATACTTTACAGTACGATTAATAAACATAGTGTTCAGTTTTTTTTTACTTTGGGAGCGCGGAAATCCATCCATGATAGCACTCTGCTCCCGAACGAGACACCGGCACCTACTTAGATTCTAGCTGTACTCACTTATTAAAATATACTGGTTGTCGGTAAATAGGTAATTTTAAATACTTATGATACGCTTTATTTGGAACAACGTTTGTCTTATTTGTATTAGAAAATTCGTAAACTTACATTTTTGACTTAACTTTCTTATCTTTATATCTTATGGGTGATTTTTATTTTAAATTCTTATGAATCAGAAAATATAAATTTATTGCTATGATTGCATCTCCACAACTGACCTCTGATATATTGTTCAGTTAATCGTTATGAACTTAGCTTGTACACATAGCTTAGTGCGTGCGGCGCCGGTTGCGGTTCGAAGGTTTTTATAGTTTTTTTTTATAGGTTCATTGCTAACTTAGTTTGCATTTGAAACTTGTTACACATCACAATACTCTTGCAAATTCCTGGTGTTTTTTTTGTAGTTATAACAACCTTTTTGTCTCAATAGAGTGTGATGCTTAATCCAAAATATTTTCGTATATTATTTATTGTATAAATTATGTACGTGATTCACCTGCTAATATTTTATTATATTACAAATCAGGGTTTTTGCGAGAGACAAAGTTATTATGGCGTAATCAAATCCAATCATGATTGAAGTTTGACGTCCCAAAACAACCAATAGTGTTGTAGTTGGACCTTCCTCGTAACACCATCGAATGGCTTAATAATTCCCAAAATCTGTCATTGGGAGAATGCTTACCATTGTGACCACCTAAAGGTGAGCAGCGAGGGAATTTTGCGCAGCAAATGAGCATATCTGACTACCATAACTTGTTTTAAGTTTTCGCTAACTTTATTTCATCTGCTCAATGAGATTAATTTGAGCAATTTTACAGATTATAGTTTACTCAATATACAGGCTGTATCGGTTATATCCCTTGCACTTACCAAACGTCTTCTACCAACCATTCTAAACAACATAGTTTGTTCATTGACTTTTGAAATTAATTTATAAAATTTTCTACTTGTCATACAAAGTCGGTCACGTGTCTTGTTAATTTTGTATGGGAAGTCGAAAGAAATTTCGACGAATTTCTAAAAGTCGTAGAATGAAGGATGTAACGAACTTACCTTAACGTGAAGTTCGACCATAATTATATGACCAGCTTCGTTTGACGCGATTATTTTTTAGAATGGGTTGTGGAAGTGATGGTTAAAGGGATGTAACGGATTACTATTGCCGATTGTTTTGTCCAAATGGGTCGTCACACTGTTAGTGGCCACCTCAGGTCGCAGCCGGCGCCGCTCCCCGCTCTATGTCCAGTGCCGAACACATCGGTTCGTACGATGCCATTTAACTTAAGCCATTGCTATAGTAACTTGACATATCACGCTATTTTCGTTCATATTATTATACTTTATTATAATCTATTACATATTTTATAGACACATGTATCGCAGAGGTGTCCTGTGTCAAACATAGCACGTTATTATAATGGGTGCGAGAGCAATCTTCACAGAGTAAATTATTTATTTTAAGTATAATTTAAGTGAAAGGTGAAACAAAATTACGTAGATAAGTATTAAAAAAATGTAAAAATTATGTATTAATTTTATGTGCTTCATTAATGGTGCTTTCGCGGATTGGTTTTGATCCTTAAATCTTTTACATTATTATATTTTATTTATTGTTATGATCAAATCGTATTACTTAAGATATGACATTGTTAATAACGTAAATTATGATGACAAATGATTTAAAAATATGTCGCTTTCAACTACCATTCTTTACCTGTTTTGACCGACTCGTCTAAAATAAATTAATATTGATTTACTATGGAGATTATTTTAAACTAGTCGGAATCGCCTAGCCTATTATTTTTAATCTGGTCACCCTTGCATTACATTGTTGATTGACGTTATGTTTGCGACTTTATAACATCTGTCGTAGCGATTATAACAAGTAACGATTGACAGATGGGTGGTCATTTGACATTTTTTTAGAAATGTTATGAAGTTTTTTAATTTCTGACACTATTTCATTTTCTCCCATCACAAGAGAAATTACAGGAAAGTAATTTTACTATTACCTAATGTGCAATGTGTTGAAATTATTATGATTAAGTTGTTTCGGCATAATAAGTTAATGTACGTTTTTTGGTATTAAGGCTTTATTTGGACAAGTACAGTCATCACATAAATTTGTACAAATCTAAAACTTACTGAGTTTGTGAACAAAATGATGTACATGTTTTTGTGGATGGGCGTACGCTTGCGTTTGTGAAGATTGCGCGCGCGCACCCCGCGTTATTTTGTACTCATTTTTAAAGCTTTTATATGAGAATATATTTTACGCTTCACAGAGGTGTTGTAGCCAAAGATGGTATATTGTACAAAGCGGCTTAAAGCCTTATTTTGTTGTTTATTAGTTGAATATTGTCTTGCCAGTGGTTATCCCGGTATTCGTGTATAGGTGCAGATGCAGATAGTCATGTTTGCAGTGTGAGACGCATTTTGAATTATTTCACATTAACACAAAAATACCTTTAAAAGTTCAAATTAACAAAAACGTTACTAGGAACAATAACAATACCTCAATAGCACAAATGTATAATTGAAATTATTCTAAGAGTATTATAAGTAGATAATATTTTATTCTTGCGTGTATGTACTTAAATTTTAAATAATTAAATGAAAGGAAATATGTCTCACATTGAAAATGTCTGTATGTAATGTTCAAATTTATTGTGTTATTAATTGTAGCTAACACAGAGGATATGAAGGTACGCGGCGGCGCGGCGCGCGCGCGCGGGGGCTCATCGGCGCCCGCGCCGCGCCGGCGCTCCGTACTACCTATATTTGTTGTTTGTTCACTGATCACTATTAGGACACATTTAGCTGAGTAAATTAATGCATATGATATAGTTTTATGATGAGATAAAATATGTATATGTAATCCTACATGTCTATTAAATCAATGAAAATAGATTATACAACGTTTTTTTTTATTACATAACGCACACACCCCTTATGACTGAGTTGTGACCTTACAACTACATAAGAAGTGACTCGTCCTTTATGAAAGTACGGAAAGCCACACATCAAAGTATACATATCTATCAATTTCAAATCAAGAAATTCTTACCTTAATATCGACCACATTTGGTTCAATTTGAGTCGAAGATTGTAATAACCTGATATGCGGCTATCCTGTATCTGCTCTAAATCAATGCTAGTGCAAACAAAAATACGCGCGGGATTTAGTCCAATACAAAAAAAAGTACTATGATTGGTCTTAGACATCAATATTCGTTTTCAACATCACATCAATAGTCTATGGCAATACTATTGTAATGGATATAATATCACAAGACGTGATTAATCCCAGCTTAAAGATTTAACACCAAGTTGAATAAACATTCACAACAATCTAAAAGGAGAAAAGCGATCGGGTCGTTGTTAATGCTTATTGCCTTCCTTACCGGAGAAAGCTGCGCGAGCGCACGAGGTAATGCGCTGCTAATGAAGCGATAGTGTCTCGGGAATTATCACCACGGGCTAGGGATGCCGGTGAGGGCAGCTCGTGGGTAATAATAAAGTTAAAAAAAATATCTTGTAGAACGACAAACATGATGCTCCTCATCCATAATACAGTTGGTTTGGTTTTTTTTGTAAATTTAATAGGAGGCAGACGAGCAAATGGATTGTTTGGGCCCCTCTCATAAGACCTGGTGTGGTGGAGTCACAAGTGCGCTGCCTACTTTTTGACAGTGAGGCTTCAAGTCGGTCTTCTGTGACCATTGTTTGGGCCGTGTGTGAGTCGGCCCATTCATGCCAATGCTTAGCTCTTTCATTTGTGACTTATGTAAAAATGAAAGCATAATTTTTAAACCATGACTAACTTTAGTTTCCGTTCAGTTATAAGGGGTTAAGTGTTTTGAAATGCATCATGTAAAGTAGGCAAGTCTTATCTACTTATAGATGATCTTTGTTTTGGGTGTTATGTGTGTTGCTATTTATTTGCGCCGTGCGATGTTCAAATAATACTTAACGGATAGTTTCCTGACCAGCTGTCGATTGGAAAGCGTCTCTGTTCCTCCCAATTGGTCCTTCAAGCCGGACAGCCCTCGCACGCGCACGACGCGCCCTTATATGGCGGCTCTAATGCGCGAGCGCTAATCGCGGACAATTTGCTCGGGCTTTTTACACGGTCCTGGTTTATTCAGGAGGATCACGATGTGCGGTCTCATAGAAGTCTGGTAATCCCTGAAGTACTGAACTAACAAGAAGTTACTTACGGCTCACAAAAATAAAAATATGTAAAAAGTGCCGTGGATAAGAGTCACGGCATCTTACTGGCTGCCTACAACCGGACATAATGTAAGAGTGACCCCACAGTGGGGAGGTCGTCGGCGCAAGACGCCATCGCTCAAAAGACGCTAGTGTGGGGTCACTCTAAATGGAGGAGTCCTAGGTCTAGCAAATAACGTCTCACCTCTATTGACGATTGCTAAAGAGCTCCATTTGGAAAGTATCTACATGGGCGCAACTTCGCTCATATGATTTTTCTAGTTCAGATGGTCCTTCGAGCCGGACAGACCTCGCAGTCGTAAGATGCGGCCGTACAGGGCACTTGCATTGATTACGAGGAATAATTTAGTTCACATAGAGGCACCAGTTGGCAGCACCGTCCATGTGGTAGTAGCTATAGGTGGGCAGCACTTAGTATTGCCTAACAGGGCAAATTAAGTTCAAATAGATGGCACCACAGGTTGGCAGTAACGTCTATGTGGACATTCCCTATATAGCGGCTGTAATCGCGCCCAATTTGCTCTGCCTCTACATGGTGCTGGTAAGCAGCAGTCCTCGGCACGGTCGTGTCGTGCGGCCTCACACGGCGCCGAGCTGGTTTTGCTTGCAAATGAAGCTCTTTGGCGCCAGTCTAGGGTCAGTAAAAACTTTGTGAGACAACATCACGTAGAGTTCGTTAATGAGGTCTTGAAATAAAATATGGCGCCATTGTTGCTCACCTAGCTCCTCAAAAACAATTTCAAGACTTTATTGACAAATTCTATATAAATAGGTCAACAACGTTGGGTTACTTTAGCTAGTCCCTTGTCTTAGGTACAAAATCTTAGGTGATTTCTGAGCTCACAGCCTCTTGAGTCGGGTGTCAGTGGCGTTTTGCTACCTTTGCCATTCTATAGTTACACCCCTGTGATGAACTGATGACCTAAAAATTAATGGTGGGTAGGTAAGGTAAAAATAAAAAAAAAACTTGTGTTCAATAGGATTGAACTTTTTCCGATAGCAACCTACGCCCTTAAAAATAAGTTTTATCATTTGATCGACATTTGCATAATCCCAGACATGTTTAACCGACATTTGTCGCACACACCGCCCACTTGTTGAACAAACATATTAATTAACTTAATCCCACAATGCGGTTATGGGGTTACACCGCAAACCCCCATGAGGGTGCAGAATAATACACTGCTATAATATGTCCCTTTTGGCAGGTTTTTTATACCACAGCTGCACAAGTGTGCCATTGTCTGCAAACCCCAGCAATAACATATCACTATCAGTTTATTAATCAACTTATTACCTTTTCTTTGAGGAATAAGGTCGAGAATGGCGTGTGACTGTAACATGTGCGCCCGCGCAGTCGGTCATCCCGACCCTTGCAGAATTTATTTATCTTTTTATGAGTTTTAGCGATTATTGTGCTTAGTGGAGCATCGGGGCGTGAAATCGGATCGATTACTGGGCTATAGATAATAATTGAGAAGTGATAGCTTACTCCTATTTCAGTTAAATGTATAAATTGTCTAAAATAGCGTACAATCTCTTATTCAAAATGTAAGTTATTTATAGTCGGGCCGTTGTATCATGCCCGATTGGAAATAACTGTTACTTATATATGATTCGGCAATTTTACCGTTGTCCCTCACTAGTGCTTTCAGTCTGACATTTGTCAAATCGGGCATGATACAACGGCTCGACTATAGTATTATTGCAACCAGTGGGGGCTATCGCGTGTAGGTAGTCCGCTAGATGACGTTACTGTTAAACTCGAGTCGCTGAGATGAGCAAGCAACCTTAGAAACATTTAGATGATAAGGAATTCTAGTTACCTCTATCTAAAGGTTGTCTGGAAGAAATCACTACAAGCGGTAAGACCGCCTTATTGTACTGTCTATAGCTGTTGTTTCACTCATGTATTCTATTTCTGTGCAATAAAGAATACTATCTATCTATCTAGTTGGGGGTAGCAGCAAGTTACACTTAACCAAGGCGGTCCCGATGGAACTTAAACGAAATTGATTAGGTGGGTACCTAGTTGAGAAATGTATACCTACTTAGTTGTATACCTAAGTCAATAGGTACACGTAGGAGTATGTATTGTATATTAATTCTTCCTCCACTCGACACAGAGAGAGGGTGCCATAAAAAGAGTAACAGATTATTTATTACTCGACATACGGTGTGTTAATGTTTGAGTGGGGTGAGACCCTCGCCATACTTTTTATTCATTAGCAATTATTGTGTTTAACCGAGCGCTGCGGCGTGAAATCGAATGGGATATCGATGAGCTGATCGAATCACAAATTTAATCGCCACTATCTATCGAGACGAATCGGCTCGCTTGAGCGATGGCTCCTGTGTGCCCTCGCTTATGCAGATAATCGGTTTAGTTTAAGTTTTATGATGTGTAACTGTTTGGAAAGTGAAAGGCCGTTGCTGTCGAGATTATATCTAAATGATAAACATTATTATGATTTAATGTTCTGAGGAATCATTAAAACTGTTAAAGTAATGGTAATGGAATTAGAAGTTCCTGTTAAACCAATCTTGTTTTCAAGTTGTTTAAGAAAACAAGAACGAAGTGTTGTAGGTGCCTAAGCTACCCCTTTCAATAGGCAATCCACTACCTAGTTACTACTATGCAAGAACTAACTACTAAAATATCTAATGGTTATCTATGTGTAGTGTGTTAACATAATAAGTACCTACTTACTAGTGAAGTTAAGATTATTTGTACCTAATATTATCTATAATTGAAAATTGTATTGTAATATTGCAACACCTGTAAAAGGTAATTAAGTTCCAAAGCTACTATTACTACTCTTTAAGATCTGTATGTTACTTACTTAGCAATAAACCATTTGACTTGACTTGACTACTTAGTTTAGGTAACAGTACCTAACAGTTAACATACTACACAGATGACACGGATGCAGTTACTCAATTATTTACTTAAGTTATTCTAATGAACGTCCCGTTGGTCTAGTGGTTTAAGTACCGGGCCGTCAGTCCTAGGTTCGATTCCTGTGTCGAGCAAGAAGTATGTTTCGAATTTTTTTATAATATACTCCTAGCTCGGTTTGGATCACCAATTCCCAAAAGGCAAGCGTAGTGGTTAAGCCTAATTCTATTATAGTAGCGATGACTTGATTTCTATGATGGGGCATCACGGGATGTGCCATGGCAGCTACGCTCATGACTGTACATCCGACATGGCAGTAGATTAAGCGTCCCACATGCCCTGCGCATGCTGGACAAACTAGCTACCAAACGCACCAAACGTCACGTCTGAAACCCAAGTCCCCAAGTGCTCGGCTTATGTGCAGGACCTAAATCTACAGCCGAGATCAAATCGTTTGCTTTGCAAAAAGCTCTCTCGATATCAAAGCTTCCTGCATCCCAGTTATAAAAGCACGCCACACCTCGGAGTCGTGATGATCGCCGGGTGCTCGCTAATCAGCCGCTCGTAACGAGCAGAACATTGTTACGGTCGCACGTCGATCGCGTGTCGGCTCCGGATAAAGGCTAGACACATGGAAGGGACAGTAAGGAATATCTGTTCAACGATTTTATTGCTAAGTAACGTAACTAGGTATAGCATGGTGCGTTCGATCGATTCGATGAAGATTGGTAGTGGTGGAGTCAAGTAGTAGTGGTAGAGCTAAGTTGTGTATTTATTTATATCTCCTGAATGGGCCGGCTCGACCGGGGAAGTACTGCCCTCTCACATAAGACCAACGTGAAATAACAGCAGTGTTCTGCTTCTGTTGTGTTGTGGCTTTGTAAAATAATTATACCCAGGGAGGTCCTTTCACACAATGTGGAGGGGAATCCTCCCCTGTGCAATCTTGCTCAGGCAGCCCTGCGTAGGTACTCTATGGACGGGCGTAATGAGGATGATAAGTAGAGCAACAAACATTTAAAGTCACAGATTTGATAATAACAAAGTGAATACAAGCATGCAACATTGTAAGCTTTATCTTCACCTTTCTCGTTTTACACTGTGAGGCTGATATCTGCCAGGTGTCGAGTGGTGTCGCGAGTTGTCGCCGTTCATTATTTGTGTCTTGCGCTTCTGTTGTAACGATGTCGTGACGGCCCCCGTCCCGGATGACGGCTGCCGCTGCCCGTGACGACTTATAATTTATTAAAGTATCAGCCGATACAGCCCCACTGCAGGGCAAAGGCCTCCATTCATAGAAATCAAGGCGTCGCTACTATGACGGGATTAGGCTTAATCACCACGCTTGCCTAATGCGGATTGGTGATTACAAACCTGAGCTATGTTCGAATACAGGACCCCGAGATCACGGCCCGGTATTTAAACCACTAAAACAAAGGGGTATTCGCGTATAACTTATTGATTTCATCTATTTAGAATAAAATGCTTTTAGACCATGTTCTTTGAAATAAAATTAGAAAAATATTTAACTATTCAAGCGTAAGTAGGTACAAAACTTTGACAAAACAAAAGTAAATTTAAATATTAGAAAACACTGAAAACACTTTGCCACATTTTATCTTTAAGTAGGTAGGTACCTATTTCTTTATGCCAATATCCAAAGGTCATATAACAAATGTTGTTCAGAATGAGTGGTAGAAGACGTGGTTGTAAATGTTTATAGGTAGATCCTGTAAATATATCGAACTAAGGATTCTACTGGATTTATTTAAGGATTCAAAGGATGGGTATCGATAATACGTTTCAATTCCCACAAAAACCTAATATGCCGTATCATGACAATCAGTTTATCACCTACGCTGCGTGGCTACCGCGCTGCAGCAATAACTTAGATTACGTCACGAGTCAGTAAAGCGCAGCGCTAGCGCATACTGTCGCGAGGACCTATAAAAATGCCGGTGATTCGAAACGGCTCACTCTAGTGCGTGGGCGCACGGGTAGGGCTGCTGAGGCGGAGGAAGGCGCCCGTTTAGGATAGAACGTTAACGTTGATAGAGGCGAACGAGCAAGAGGGTCGCCTAATGGTAAGATACTACTACTCATAAATCTGCGAGATTAATAGAATAGGCTTTTAGGAATATTTAAAGACCAAAATTAAATTAATTAAAATTTGAATTTGACGAACTAATAATATTTAAGTAACTAGTCGATCCTTTTGCCAGCAGTGGGCGTCTCGTCTATTGTCTTAAATGATGATAATGATGAAGTTAGCCTAGTAGCTAGATAGTTAGATCAGCGAACAGCCTGTCAACCCTACGCCTATCCCCAGATTCCCCAATAAACAGCGATCACCGACGTACATTAGCATACTAATACGTGCCCTTATGTAAATGCGGCGCGGGCGCAGCGGTGGCACAGTCAATTCATTGTCAGTAGGAGAAGTTGTAACCAACAAAGTTGAATCTAGGAATAGACTGAGTCTGATTGGTACGTATGCACAATAAAATCGCAAAGACTGTTACATTATTGGGTTTACAAAGTGCGAGCTTTAGTGATTCGCACTATGCAGTTGTTACTAGTAACTTGTGCGAGTTGACTACTGGCGTACCAGTAGACCAGCCGAGTAGTAGTCTACGGGGTAGGCAGCCGCTCGCACTGTGTTGTACACGTGTTGTTGTGTTATTTTCTTATGGAGTGACCACACTGACCTCCCCCGAATTGTGGCATTCGGTCCTTCTTCAATTACAGCCGATTCAGTTAATTAGTGACCGCGGCCGATACTGAGTTATGTTATGATTAGTGCCCTCGACTCGACTTTCTCTCCGCGCATAATTTTCCAATCGAACCAAAAACTAGATACGGTATTGTTTTTATTATCATAATTTTTATCTCCTTGCTCTGGCTGATCGCATAATTTCCTCGTCTACGTAATTTTTCGGTTGAATATTTATAAATCTCATGATAGTAAATAATATTTTGAAGAGCCTTTGGCCAATTAAACAAATGTGTAGGTATACAAAAGGTCTGATTTTGAATTCCTTGCGGTACCTGGCGAGCGTGTCATAATTCATTTTCTTTATTTTACTTAACAAGTTTTGATTGTAACTGTTATTTACAGTAAACGAGATGGAATTGGATGAGAGCGATGGTAGATCGGTATTTTGTTGTTATTAGTTTTAACCAAGTGTTATGAACCAATAAGGTCGCAGACATAGCTCAAAGAATTGTGTGGCTCAAATGACAACGGGCAGGGCACATTGAGAGGAGAGAGCCGTTGGGGCAAAAAGGTCCTCGAGTGGAGGCTGCGTACAGAAGTTTGCAGTCGCGAGCTGTGCCAGGCCCCCCCGGTGGACCTACGACTTAGTAAAGGTCTAAGGAATCCCTTGGATGCGGGTGACACAGGAAAGGAAATAATGATGACGAACAATGAATTTTAGTAGGTAACTATCACTTATTAACAATAAACGTTTCAACACTTTTTCGAACACTACTTTCAAAGATTTAATGGAACTAATAACTAAGCTTATACTCAAATGTAGTAACAGTAACTTGGCAAAATGTTTTTACCTCCTTTGGACAGCTAAGTACTATCATTCGCACCGACACCCTACAAATTATCCCACTTCATCTCCGATACTAATAATAATAAACTTGCTCCTAACATGGGAATATATCGCAAGGTATAAGTAAATGAGGGTTTCGACCGAACTGCTTGTATATTTATAATTACGGAGTAAAATGGCGGCAGCCCAGATCTCGCCGGCCATAACTCGAGGAACCTAGAAGTAATTCAGGAGTTTAGCAACGCGATGCTATCTCCGGGCTTGCTTCATTTCTACTGCCGAAGCGGGCACGGATTTAGGAATTTGTTTTGTGATGCTTAATATCTTTATAATCATGGTTTTTTTAATACAACAAGTGACAAACTAGCGGGTCCTTTCCTGGTAAAAAACACCGCCGCCCATAAACATCTGCGAGATCAGAGAGGTCGCTAATGCGTTGCCGGCCTTTTAAGAAGGAGTGTGCTTTTCTCTTGAAGGTCCCTAAGTCATAGCAGAAATACTGCCGCGGCTAAACCGTTCCGCAAACTGAGATAAGCGGAAAAAAATCCGCGAAAAATGCACAGCGCTGCATCGCCAACCATAATATTATGATGTTGAAAATGGAATGACAGTCACTTGCGTGTGTGTCGATGTAAGAATTCAAATGATGCACAGCGCTGCATCGCCAACCATTATGATGTTGAAAATGGAATGACAGTCACTTGCGTGTGTGTCGATGTAAGAATTCAAATGTGGGCTTTTCTTTTGCTGACCATCAGGCTAAGGTGAGCCAATATACTGTGCCACTAAAAAAATAACTTTTACTTGCGTCGGGTCCCCTGAATCCGCCCCTGGCCAGGCCTCGCATTGAGCAAGCCCAACAACACAAACTCATTACCGGCAGCGCTAAGATTGTCAATACTCGCATATACTCGAATATACTCGTATATCCTCGGGTGTACAGACCGCATCTAATATCCGACACCACTTGACCCCGGGTTACCGGCAACTCTCAGTTAATTAACTACGAGTTATTGATCGCGGTTAGCGGAGTGGAGAAGCAATCTGAGATCATAAACAGGGGAAATAATACAATTTGCAAACTAATTAGATAGCCTGGTCGTAGATAAGTGGGAAATTTATTATTTTTTATAAGTGGCAGATGAATAATCTGGCTTGTTCGCGTCAATCTCGTAAACTAGTGAATGTGGATTTGAATGGACTTTTTTAAATTAAGTATGTATGTAGCCGTAAAGATGCCCGGAGCTACGGGCATCTTGATCATCATCATATCAGCCCACATCCACCCACTGCTGAGTATAGACTGAGTGTTTACGATCCGTTTTTTTCCCTGGGGAAACCATCATGACCTTCACTTTGCAACTGTTAAATATTATCTTTATTATTATTTTATCAACCAAATCCGATCACGTCCCGTACAAATTGGCTCTTAAGTTATTTACGTACTTCAATCTTAAACATAATTTAAGAGGTGCGAACACCAAATTGTCCGCTATCATCTCATCGCGCCCTTGTAGCAATCAGGGCTGGCACCAGGCCCGGGTCCACCGGGGTTGTGTATCGGCGTATCGGTTCGGCGTATCGCCGCAATAAATCGCGACCGACAAACGACGCCGGGGCACGCCACTGATCCACCCCCCCTCTGGGTAAGCCCCCTCTCTGACCAACACAAAGGAATGTCGGGAGCGGGCTCGGCTAGAGCGAGAGCTGGTGCGGAAATTTTGAGTCAATTTTATGAAGTTATACACAAAAGTCTTCTAGCATCATACTGAATATCGTATCAAATCAAAATAATATTTATTTGCATAGACACAGCACTTACAAATCGTTGTAGTTAAGTTCATCATCAACATCAACATTATTCCTGTATTTTTTTTTATGGAAAAAAGTTATTCACAGAAGAAGCTTCCTCTCTCCTTGTAATTGGTATGTTTAGGTCCACTTGCGCCCGTTGTTGAAGATAAGAATAGAACATTATTAATTCGAGATTATAGTGCTTAATCCTAACACGCGCAAGTGGACCATAAAGATAAATTTAATGTAAATTTTGGAGAAATATTGGAAGTGAGGACTACGACGAATATCAATCATATCCTGTCTTGAATGTAGGCCTCCTCCGATTTTTGCTAAGACAATCAACCATGACATGGCATGGATAGATGTGTCAATAACAAAATAATAAATAATAATGACAAATTAGCAAGATGAAGTGATTGTGCTTATGCCAGATGGAGTGTCGACCTGCGCAAAATGGCTGGCAAGAGCTGGGTCAAAGATTTAAATCGTGTGCGAGTAGCCAAAAATTCATTGGAGTGGCGAACACTTGTAGAGACCTATATTCGGTAGTGGATTGATAATGATAATGACGGTATTGTACCTGTCTCACCCGGTCACGTTCAAATTAAAAATATTAGTGCAGTTATCTCTGCTCGCTCCTAGGCTATGCGTCGCTCGCGCACCGTGACTGCGCGCGGTACACGTCACGAGTGCGCCGGCCCGCGCTGCGCCGGCGCTGAGACCGTGGGGCCGCCATAAGAATGTTTATCTTACGGACAAAAGTGAGACGTGTTGGTTAAGGGCAGATTTTATTTATTTTGTTGCAAAATATCTCCCAATTGCCCCCTAACCTCAGTTTTGGGGAATAGTTTAGCAGCAATATTCTCTGACAGTAATGATTTTATAAGACTCCCTAAAAGGCTGGCCACGCATCGTCCTGAATTTGTTAATGACTTGCGGTTTTGTTGACAGCTCTGTTGACAGAGGGATAGCTATGCTTAGTTTGACCGGAGTGACATTACGGCCTCATAGAATACCGGTGTGAAGTGGCCCCTTTGCTGTGTACCAGGAGGCCCAAAACAGGGAGCAGGGGAGTTTAAAAGGTTGAAGCGTACTTATGACTCCCCTGGTGTTGCGTGTTTTTGTTCATGGGCGGCGACATTCATCATCATGATGAATCGCCTTTGAGCCGTTTACTGGTATTCCACCAATTACAAAAGCGATTGTCTAATTTTATACGAAACAAGGATATCGGTCCAAGGACCAAAGTTGATGAAGGCCAAGAAATTAGTAAGCTCGCTAGCCCGTTTGCTACCTCATCATCCCTACATACTCGTAGGAGTAAGGTTACACTTACATGTAATTTCGTTAGACTGTAAGCATTTTGGAGTCTGCCCGTTTTACGTAGTTCAATAAGACCAGGGCATTTTTTTAAGCTAACATGAAACAAAACCTGACGTGGTCAGGGCCGGTCCACCACTCCCCGCAAGAGCTGGTCACCGCAGGCGCGCAGAGGTCGGCGCGGGCGCAATCTATCTGTCACGGATACTCCCATTTTTCTGCAAAACGACCGCGCACTTACCGGCTTATGACTATGAGCTATAATTTACGTGGGATCCATGTTGGTACTTACAGCTGCCAGTTGTGATTTTTTCTTATTTTTCAGTTGGTACTGTTTAAAACAGAAGTAGTTATTGTAAGTTACTTGTGTTTTTGAAGCACAATGATGATTCGAAATTCATATTATGTAGGTAGGTATACAAACCATATTTCATGCAAATAATATTATATTCTATTTCAAATTCTTTAAATAAAAGGAAACTAAACTACCTATTTGTCTCCAGTCAAAAGATATTATGAATTGCATCAGATTCTGCATAGATTTGAAAATTTCAGAAATGGATTTCTGGAAAGGCTCGTTTCTGAACCTACGACCTCAAGTCCGGGAGGTACATCCACTAGCTGCTACCACCTACTACCACCGCTCAGCGCACCACAATCTGTTTAAATCTTAGACGAGCGTGCAAAATGCAAAAACGGGGCCTTCCTGTCTGCCCCCCGTTCCCTCACGACCCCGGGGGCGATAAATAACTTGCTGCGCGATACCATCACGCCGAAGATATTTAATTGTACGAACAACAGCCGTAAATCGCGGGCTGTAGTCTGCGAACTGACAGTGGGCTGTGTTTGACCAGATTTTGTTTAGTGTAGTGATTATTATGTGTCAGTAATAGTGCCGCCCAAGTATTTCAATTTGCTCACTCCTTTATAAATTGTATCTCAAACATGAAGATCGTCTCACTTTGCACGTGTGTGTCTTAAATATCTCTTTAATTTACTTTTACGTAAGTAAAAATGCCGAAATAGAGAAGATTATGGACATACCTAACATCATCGACGAGACCAAGGCGCATCGTCTTGGCTGGCTTGGCCACCTCTGGATGGGGCGACGCCCTGTTGGCCGACCTAGGTAGGTATCACTGGAAAGACGTCGTCGAAAATGATACTATGAGAATTTCAAGCTAATGACTAGCATCAAGTAGTGCAGGATCGACCAAAGTGGTGTTGTCTTGTTTCGGAAGCCAAGACTCGTTTCGTGGACGTCTATTGGGTTAAATGAAGATGATAACTGAAAGCTAAAGCTAATAAACCAATAGTTAAAAGGTAGTACTAGTCGCGCAAGAAAATAGAGCGTACTAATAAATACAGTACGTCCTACCTAATTATTTATAATGTTACTTCACTGTTAGATTAATGTACTGCTGTAGATCCGGCGCGCCCGACGAACTGATTCCTGCGCGCGCGCCGTAAATCACGGGAACTAGTCGCTGGCGCTGGTGCCGCACCTTGCGTGCGGGTTTATCGCCGAGGGCTGTTGCTGCTAGCTGCACCTGGCTGCAACAGCTAGACAGGGCCTTTAGGATTTCCTCGTAGTCTACTATCTTGACTGATAAGATAATTAGACACAAAAGCTTGTACTATCTTGAGTGACGCGATAAACAGGCACAAAAGGTTGGCTCTGGCTGACACTGACATCCGAGAGTTTCAATCGAATCTAAGCATGTGCAATATGCACATAATATACCATTAGCTATGTTCCTAGGGAAAACATCTCGTGAGGAAACGTGCACATTTGGATAGTTTCTGAAACGTGTAACCATGGATCATTCATGATTGGTCGGGTTCCCCTGTCAAAGGTGAGAGGGAATGTCTCGTGGCACCCCTAACCCACTCCTCATCGGTCGCAGACGGGAGCTGATCTGTTAGGTCTCGGCGCGGATCCGCGCGTGACTGCGGCTATCGAGGATCCATTCCGTGCCAGATACAGCGCTTGGCGTGGCGCACTACAGTATCCAACAAGCGTTGATATCGCTGGCTGTGGAAGGTTTCGATCAATTTGCGGTGGTAGCTTTTACTACAATAATTAATAGTGATGTATGATTTCATACAGTTACAGACTATTATTTTTATTTGGCAGCAATGGCGCATTTGGTAGTAATATTTTAAAAAAGCCTCTACAGTTACTGACATGTTTGGTTTTATTTCATTGTCCTGGTAAACAGCGTACCTATTATTACAATCCTTTTAATTTTTATTGTACAGAAATTTAAAGTACGTTCTAGTATACACATAAGCAGTAGATAAGACGTTTTGAAGAACGTCGCTATGGTTTGTACGGTCCGGTTTTTCAACAGATTTATTAAACAATTCCGTCAAACTTTCAATAAAAAGTTTAATTTTAATTTTAGTTTTAAGATTCTATTGTAATTTGCTCCAAATAAATATTTTCTATTCTATTCTAAATCAGTGTGAAAAATCCGCTAGATGGCGTACTTGAGAACTAAGGACCATCTACATGGTGATTGGCTATTTTTGTTGTGAGATGTCCATATGTCACTAAGCAACCAATGACGTCGAAGTTGGACCTCAGTTCTCAAGTACGCCATCTAGCGGGTTTTTCACACGCGGTAGCCCCATTACGTAACTCATTTTCAAGAAGCTGCATTCCCACAGCACATGGTCCTTATGACGGTGTGACACATGATGATAAAATGACTTGTGAACGATCTATGATGACAAAGTTTTCAAGTAATGATCCAATAGAGAGATTCAACCGATACGACCTACAAACCTTCAATAAGCTAGCGTATTCCTTGTTAAAAGGTCGGCAGCGCATTTGCGACTCTTCTGGTGTTGCGGGTGTCCATGGGCGGCGGTAATCGCTTACTATCAGGTGATCCGTCTGTTCGTCTGCCCCCTATCTCATAAAAAAAAATTCAAAGCTTAAGGTACAGGTAGTTGGGTCGTACATGAGCCACTGACTACGTACCCTGTGGTTCGAGTATGACAAGCTCTGCCGAGGCCAGCCCAGACAGGCGGTGTAATTTGTTGTTCGCTAAATTAATATGTTTCATATGCGTGAGTAGCGACCGGTAATTACAGCCGGCTCCGCGTGACAGTACTATGCTTACTGCATGTGGTAATGTACCATTTAAGCTGAAGTATTAATACATGGTGGGTGTGTATGAGAACTTTGTAGAACAGTATCCATTGTAGAAGATGGTTTGACATGGGAATAACTATTGGTTTTGGCTATTTTTGGTACAAACCACCGATCGATTTCACTATCAGTTCGTATCTCTATAATCACTTGACACTGGCAGAATTAACAGTGAATTTCAAGGCACAAATAAAACATGTTTCAATGATAAGAGGGCGTAGCCGGTTCACTAGCGATATCAATGCTATTTACTTAATTGCAGTGAATGTTAGTAATTTAAACAATAAGTTGTCTAGCTCATCGCATCAAAGACTTTATATTATAAAGTCTTTGCACCGCATTCGATGTTTGAAGTTTAGAGACACTTTGTACCACTATTTGTCACTACTACGCTGAAAACAGTAGAAATAAACAGTTGTGTGTCACTAAAACTGTATTAATTTTGCTTCCCCTCCCCATCCTATAACCCATCCGTCACCAATAGCAACAAATGGGTTTTTTCTCGTTTGTCGCCAGTGGGAACGAAGTCGAGCCATAGCTGAGGTGACCACTGGGAATTTATACGCCAAATCATCTTAATTTCCTAAACACACAGCCAGAGTTGAAAGGTAAAGATCAGTGGCGCGGGCGGCGCGGCATCGCAGCCTCTGATTTGTGATTGGTCGTGGCAATCAATAGCGCACTCCGGCGGTTGCTGATCCTGCGCCCGCGTCGTGACCGCCCGCGCCTCGCCGGGAATTAGCGCAAAAATAGGACTTTCAAACTAGCGGACCGTTAGTTAGCTTTCATTTGAACATGGATAGCGTATTAGACGGAACGATGGTAGATCAGTGGATAAGAACCCGCCATTAATACGAGAGGTCACGGTTCTGATTCGAGCATCATTTAATTTTATTAACTACTCTAAAACAAGTCAAGTACCAGCCTATATAAAGGATGTGTCTGTGAACATTTACATCCCTACAACCACGTCTTCTGCCAATCATTCTGAACAACATCTGTTCTATGAATTTTGGAATTCACATAAAAAAAATATACTTTTAGAAAGTTGTAAATCAAAATCTTTTAAAATGTTGATTTTTACATTTCGAAACTAGTATACTGTCCCAATGCCGGGTAAAGGCATCCATCATAGAAATCAAGTCATCAGTACATATGATTTGGCTTAGTCACTTAATAAATTTCGACACTTACCTATTCAAATTCTGAAAATGCCAAAAAGCTTGCCACATGCTTTTTCATTGGCGACGCTTTCACTACTGTATATCTAGAGCTTTATTTAGGGTTATGTAGATGTCGCAAATAGCTGATGTAAGCTACTTTTGACAAGTTCATGAGAAACTCAGCTTTCTAAAGAGCAATAAAAATCATATCTGGAAAAGTTGCCAAATCTGGTGTTAGGTCGGAAACGTGACGCCATTACTGGCGTTCCCTCATTAGCATTCACACAACAGCCCTCAAGATAACTCCTCGCTAGTGATGTGATTATGACCATAGTCACTTTAACTCATTCATGTAATTGACTCAAGTTTGTTTGACTTCGGTTACTAAATGAAGGCAGTAGGGTGGAAAACCGTTTTGACTCTGTTAAAACTAGGTATAGTATTAACCATCGAAATATGAGGGTAAGCAAATAGAGAGTATAGTCCGAGGCAAGAAAGTGTAGTTATGACCTTGAGTGCGCAGAAACCAATTTTGATAGAAAGTCTTCTTTTTTACAAGTGCGCAAAATAACGGTCATCGCTATACTTTCGTGCCTCCAGCTATACACTTGAGCACTAATATGTAGCCGTCGTAGCCGCCGTAGCCGAATCAGTCGATGGGTTATTATTATTATTGGTTATTTTTGAAGAGAGATGTCTAAAAGTCACTAAACAACCTATGACGTTGAAGTGGGACCTCAGTCTAACAGTATGCCATCTAGCGGATTTTTCCCACGCGATAGCATCCTCATAGGAGACATCAGGGTTAATATCTGTGTTAAAACCTTAGTTTCTTATTACTCTGTGGCGGGTAGTTATGAATTTAAATAAATTATGTATTTATTATCTGGAGAGATGTAGAAAACATGTGGAGGGTGGTGAGGAAAAATACCGTAAGAATCTCGAAATTTGTACCCACGAGTACGTGTAAACGTGTTCGAATTGGTCTGGTTCCTTTGTCCCAACCACTCAGTAAAAAAGCGAAGGTGACACAATTGACCACTGAGTCATCAACAAACATCTTGACTCAATACAGATTAGTGCGACATCACTACCCCTCTTTGTGGGTAGAGAGATTTGATCTATGTGGTCGTGCAATCTGGCCGAACCTTCTCTGGTTATGAGTGGGGAGAGGGGGGAGGGGGAGGGGGATTGCGCTTGTAGAGCAGAGGTCAGCGGGGCTCTGTAATGAGGCAGGGCTGCCTGGAATGCTAAGCAGTTTGCAGCTCTTGTTAGGTTTCACAGTTGTCAAATTTACGGTCAATCTATATAATGTAATAAAAATGTATAAGAGCTGTGTCTGTACATAGAATAAAAAAATACTTATAAATTAAAAAGTACATAGAATATTACATTTATAAAAACGTTTATGTACCGATGTAAATAGGTTTTTTGTGACTCCCACACTAGGTAAAGCCTGTCCTGTGGTAGATAAAACAAAAGTAACCTTCATTAATTATGGGAGAGCCACGCTTCGGCATGAATGGGCCGGCTCGACCGGAGTGATACCACTGCCTCACAGAAAACCGGCGTGCCTCACAGAAAAGCAGCCCCTGTGCTGTGTTTCGCAGAGTGAGCGAGAGTATCGGAGGCTCACCCTAGGGGGAAGGGGATAAAGGTTGGCAGCGCAATAATTTATCTCAAAATAACTTGGTGCAATCAAAAATAATAATAACAGAACATTAATCAGTGCTTTTAAAAAAAATCTATTTGTTCGCACTGATTTCGGAAAGTACGGATTTAAATGAAACTTTTTTATAGTATGCTGATGATGTATAGCTTTTTGTCTTAGGTAACGTAAGGGTATATATTATTTTGTTGAAACAATCTTTTACTGGTAAACCAAACTACGCGAGCGGAGCTGCGGGCATGCACTAGAGCTGAAATATTTTAATGTGTTGACGCCGCTGTCAAGTGCGAATAGAAACATAGCTGTTCGGTGGCAGTCCCTTAAATTGGCCAGTTAGTGAGGCTTTTAAAGGGCATCACGATTTCAGGTGAAGTAATGCTGAGATAAAATCAGTGAACAGTTTCTATCCGCTGCGATCATTAATCAAACTGTTGCTGTTTAAAAGAGACTTTTTACTGGCTTAACAAAACCAATTTTATTTTATAACTTTATATTTTTGTCTATATCGCATTTAATGTAAATATTTATTTCATTATCATAATTAAACATAACAATTTAACATAAATTTAGATGCTTCTGGTAATTTAACCGTGATGAAAAACTCGTCAAAGATTTTATAGCCATAAATTATTATAAGAATCATCACGAAAATATTTAATGGAAAAGCAATGTGTAGAGATTCTGCACGAACACAAATGTTTGTTGAAGAAACATATATTTATGTTGGGTCTGGGTGTTTGTGGTTCCTTCGTTGTTTCTGGTTTCCATAGCACAAGGGAAAACTTTTAGGACCAGGAATGTATGTGATGTTGTCTCAATTTATTTAATCTACTTACTTATTTTTATAAGATAGGGGGCAGACGAACAGAGACGGATCACCTGATGGTAAGCGATTACCGCCGCTCATGGAACGCAACACCAGAAGAGTCGCAAGTGCGCTGCCAACGTTTTAAGAAGGACTTAAATATGTTACAATTATAATTTTCGCTACTGTTGGCAGATTTGTCTATACTATGTATCTAACTTGTTTTTCTTTACCATAATACATACAATGATAAACTTTTAATTAGGAGCAAGAAAATGTAGGTACGATCTTTTATATACTTTCAAAACTTCAAACTGGAAAAAGGTAGGTATCAAGTTCTTATTCGTCCAGCTTCTCCTTGCTTCACTATCAATGTAATCAATACTTACATGTTGTGCACCAATCACCAGCTGCAGCAGCAGCCCTCGGGCGCCACGCTCGGCGCCGCGACCTGCGCCGGCGCAGGGCGGGGCGAGCAGGGGGCGGGCCCGTCGCGACGCCATTGGCGCGCGTCGCGTAGGGCTGACAACCGAGAAATGAAAGCAGGAAATTAGGTGATAGCCTGACCTGGAGGTTAGATTGTAGATGTCTTGTAAATAGAGTCTTAGTTTCCGAAAAGGGTAATAATTCGACGGCCTCGATGGCGCAGTGGCTAGGGTAACCTAAAGTGAGAAAGGTCCCGGTTTCGATTCCCAGTCAATTTAGGAAATTGAATTTTCTAATTTTTCCTGGGTCTGGGTGTTCTGGGTTGACGCCCCCAGTTAATTATCGATGATTAACTGGGACCAACTGTAACACCGTAACACGTTCAGAATAAGTTCGAAACAGCGCAGCTGTGAGGCAGTGGTATGGCGCCGGTTGAGCCGACCCATTGATGCCGAAGCGTGGCTCTCCCACAGTTTAAAAAAAGGTCTCTTCTAAAATGTAAGGCCAGTGTTGTGATGATGCCGTATAGGGTCCCTACAGGAGCAACCCTAAGCTATCACGGTCGCGGTTGTGTTCACTCCATGAACAATGGCTGCGAGTCACCGGAGACGGCTGATCAGCTCCGCTGCAAACAATCACTGCCTTTATTTACCTGATCGGTGGCCGTGTTATAAGCTTTAGGTAAAACATATGTATACAAATATTTTGAATTTCAAAGTTGGTAGCTACCTCGACGTTGCTGCGAACTGGGGCAATCAATTTGAACTTTATTTAATTCTTTATTGCTTAGTCCTTTTAGTCAATCTAAAGTGCTGCCGTCTATCATTAGGTAATCTATAGAGAAAACGAAAAAGAATTTGTAGCGCAGGTCGTTGATGTCTTTTGTACGCAGAAAATATAATTATCCGTTTTTAGCTCTTCGCTCTCCGGTTCGGGTTCTCGAGTCAATTTAGGAAACTACATTTTCTAAATTTTCTTGGGTCTGGGTGTTCTGAGTTGACCCCCCAGTTAATTTTCGTCACCTGGGACTCATAGTACAGGGGTTGCCCTAGTTTGAGACCAGGTTGATTGGTGTGATTGTCTGGCGCATTTATTATATTTTTTTCCCTTCTTTCAAAACCTATCTACAAGTTATAAATGTAGATTCCTACCATATTGTCAATAAAGACCTACCAACCTCTGTCCAGAAAAGATATAAATCAGACAAATTCTTATGTCAGTATTCTTCCAACGTCCACAAGATATCTCCTTTAAGAGAGCATATTTATCCGCAATCCTTATACATCCCCGACCGAGGATTTGCAACAAACGACGATATTTCTTAAGGAAAGCCTAATGCGCAATGTGTATGCTGGCGGTGCGCGGGCGCCGCGGCGTGGGCGGCGCGCGTGGACGAGATTTAGGTTTTACAAAAGTGGATAAATTTTAGCAGCACTGTTCCATGCATGATAATGAATTGGAGGATAGTTGAGGTGAAGTGTAAGATAGTAAAAGCTATATTTTTGATTCACCCGTGTGATACAGCGTTGTCACAAGCAACTTACTTATGTCACATCTTGCAATTCGAATGATGTAGATTTTTCGTATTTTTATAGGTACCATTCGTTTTGGATCTTTGAAATTTGAACAAAAAAATTGATCTCAGTATGTATTTTGATTATCAATCGCTTGAACTCACGCATAGCAACTAAGGGGTGAGATCGCGTACGTATGAAGTGATAATTGGCAGATGGGCAGACGGATCACCTATTAGTGAGCGATTGTCGCCGCCCATAGATACCCACAACAATAACCGAGTCACAAGTGCACTGCCAACCTCTTAACCCCCTCTACCCTGATTGGGCCTCCGGTACCCTAACTCAAAACACAGCGCAGCCATTCTTCCACGGTTAACGACGGGTATCCTTCCTCAGCATGCCGAGCATGGGCCATGCGCGCGCGCCGCGCCTGCACTCGCGTCACGTCCTTAATTGCGCCTGCGCGGGTTCTGCGATTTCTGCGCTCGCGCATACGCCTCGCAAACTTTGCTGTTTTAATCCTGAAATAAGATACATTTATTGAGCACAAAACAAATTAATTGTGGGAGAGCCACGCTTCGGCATGAATGGGCCGGCTCGACCGGAGTGATACCACTGCCTCACAGAAAACCGGCGTGAAGCAGCCCCTGTGCTGTGTTTCGCCGAGTGAGTGAGGGTACCGGAGGCCCACCCGGGGGGGAAGGGGATAAAAGGTTGGCAGCGCACTTGTAACTCTACTGGTGTTGCAGGTGTCCATGAGCGGCGGCATTGCTTACCATCAGGTGATCCGCCTGCTCGTCTGCTACCTATCACATAAAAAAAAACTGTATTTAACCAAAGTGACGTTCTTTTATTTCATTGGCCAAGATTTCATTGTGACGAAGTACAAATAAGTTGAAAAATTCAGAGGTGCATTGTCGGATTCGCACTTATAACCTGCCGTTCAAAACGGCGCAGGTTCGAATGCACTGAGCTACCTACCTAAATCCAACGTTAGTATCTATCTCAAATGGCAACTCACAGAACTCACACAAACTCACAGAAGACCAGCGTGAAGCTGCGCCTACGCTGTGTTTCGTCGAGTAAGTGAGGGCACCGGAGGCCCAATTGGGGGAAAGGGGGTTAAAAATTGGCAGTGCACTTGTGACTCTACTATGAATGAATGAATGAAATCTTTACTACTAGTGTTGCAGCTGTCTATGGGCGGCGGCCATCGTTTACCATCAAGTGATCCGTCTGCTCGTCTGCCTCCTGTCAAACAAAAAAGGTAATGTTTGGGAACCTCTGGTCAAAATCTGAAGCGCATAAAGACCTGCGCCTGCGCACCGTGAATCAAAATGACGGACGCCCTCGACGCGGCTAAACAGCGCGCCGCGTGTACATCACTATGGGAGACGGAGATTACGGCTTTCATTTATTTCTCACGTTATATATCTTCTTTTTTATTAAATACAAACGTGAGCTGTTTAATGAACAGACTGCGGTAGTGGCACTAGATGTGCCACTAAAGAAAGTAACTTAAGATAGATAGACCAGACGAAAGAGAAATCCTACAGTACACCTAGTAAAATTATAGAACAACATAGTTTTGTCGTATACCGATCCCTTGTCCAAAACTGTACCGATTGAAATATTGTTTGTACAAAATAATTACATAATCTGTTTCTGGTTTTGCTCTTTTTATAAGGTAGTCAAATTTGTTTCCTGGACGTTAGATCACAGCGGAAAATCCAGCTGTGATTTTTGTGTGATTTTATAATTAGTTTGGAATAAAAAGGAAAACTTGCAGACAAGCTAACAAAAGCTATAGATATTTAGGGAAAAATATCTAGGGAGAGTAATATTTTCTCAGTCAGACATGGCAAATCTATAACAACCTCATTACAAAACGGAGACTAAAGTTAGGAAAAACTGATGCTGTAACTTTTATTTGTGACTTTTATGAAAGTGACAGCATCATGTTTTTTTTAACCTTACGACCTCACACGGATCGCAGACCGTTCTGAATTTGGCTACGGAACCCTAAAAATGCGAATGACCCAACTAGGTCACACTGGACCGCACGTAATTGTGGCAGATACCACAGATCACTGTGTATCGGAGCAATTGCAATCACTCCCATAAATACCACATCTGCAATCAGCTTCTTTATTTGCCACGCAAATTCCAAACCAAGGGACGAAGAATAAAGTTTGTTATTGCGTGAATGTTCTGGTTATCAGCTACGCAAGTATTGGCAAAGAATTGGTGCAATTAACAGAATGTATCACCGGGCGGTGGCGCTGATAGCGCTAATGACACAGTACGGGGACAAATAGCAGTAAGGCTAAAGCATAGAAGCAAGTTAAGACACAAATCAAATGAAATTCTTTATTCAGTTAAAGATACAGAACGTTAATGAATATAAAAAATGTTATAAATGTTTGGTTCCCCTGTTAAAGGGTTGCCAAGTTCAGCCACTGTCGATTCAAATACCAGACTTTTTTTTATGTGATAGGTAGCAAACGAGCAGGCGGATCACCTGATGGTAAGCAATTGCCACCGCCCATGAACACATGCAACAAGTGCGCTGCTAACCTTTTATCCCCTTCCCCCCCGATGGGCCTCCAGTACCCTCACTCACTCGGCGAAACACAGCACAGGAGCTGCTTCACGCCGGTTTTCTGTGAGGCAGTGGTATCACTCCGGTCGAGCCGGCCTATTCATGCCGAAGCATGGCTCTCCCACAAGACTTCTCTAATTCTGAATCATGGTCTAAGCATACTCCCAGCTCCAAAGCGACAACTTTGGACGCAAGCGGGATGACACGCTAAGAAGAGAGAGAGGGTTAACACTCCCTGATATTAATATTCAGTATACACTACTTTATTAGGGCACCAGCTACCAGCCATATGGCTGAGATACCACAAGGCCTGCCTATCCTACAAAGATTAAAAGCCACTTGTCTTTACGAAAATTCATCGCAGTAACTAAAGGTCACTGTTATCATAACTGCAGGCCCAAGTGGTTGTACTGCTTTTCAATCCGCTGTTACGCCTTCTGCGCCAATTTACGCGTTTCCGATATGCGTGACGCCTTCATTAAGATAGCAGGGTGCGTGTGCGCAAGATAACCGAAACCGCGTGATCACATAAACTGCGACTCCCAACGCCTGTCAGATCTGATTTATGAAGCATCCAATGCGATAAGGTCTTTTCCAGCTTGACGCCAATCTCCTGTACCCAAAGGTTGCCATAGCCGAGATATGCTTAAAGGGCAACCGCCAAAGTCCAAATTATGTTTTAGACTAGGGCGTTTGCTACGCTATAGATACTAAATGATAAAATAAGACGTTACAGGACCGTCTACAAACACGGCAAGATCCAACAAATTTTAGAAGTTATCTGAGTTCGACCGGGAATCAAACTAAGGATCTTTCGGGTTACATCATAGTTACTAACTGTGTCATCAAAATAGACATTGAAATCGAACGAGGATACGTATGATCAATAATAAAATCAATTCGTTAACATCATTTGAAATCACACTGACCAGCCACAATGACATCCATTTAGGCGAGCACCCATGTATGAGCTTACTTATCCTACTACTATTATAAAGGCGAAAGTTTGTATGGATGTATGGATGTATGGATGTTTGTTACTCTTTCACGTAAAAACTACTGAATGGATTTGAATGAAACTTTACCACAATATAGCTTATACATCAGAACAACACATAGGCTACAATTTATAAAAATATATTGTGTGGATTGTCCAAAATATGACGGTAAGTGTCAATAATTAACTCCACGCGTACGAAGTCGCGGGCGGCCGCTAGTTAGTTTATCATTCACATTACGTTACGTTACGTTTGTGTACACAGCCATATACAGAAAGAAATATGGCGGCCAGTCGCTTCAAACCTGCCGCGGCAAGTGGACGTGTCTGTGTGCACCAGCTATTACTAGAACTTAATCGGCACTGAAAGGGCGGAAACTTTTATGAGGTCACGGAGCGCAAAGCCGCATTGATGGGGTTATTAATTAGCCGGTAATGGGCTTGTACACGTGTTTCCTTATTACTGAGGACGTGTTTAGGGAAGCTTGGGTTATCGCAGTCGTTATCTTCAGGTCTGAGCACTAAAATGATATTGATATCGATCTTAAAGTAGTGGAGTAAGTACACGTAATTACTACTTTCAAGGGTTGATTTAATGATCAGATTAGACTGCTAAATACGTTGGCTTTACGATGAGTATATCTATTAAACAGATTTCTGTTTAATAGTTCTATACTTTTTTATTGCTGACCCGACGAACTTCACAGTTATCGCTTTTTATCACCGTTTGAACGTTCATAGGAGACCGATAAACAATTCTAAACCAAATTAGCCAAACCTACCCAAACGTTACTGATAGTTAAAGATATAGGAAGTAAAACCACCACACAAAGACATTAACAATGCCGAAAGCTGAAACACTATGAAAAGTCCTTTCAAAATTTTGATCTAACAACTTCTATTTATTGGACTGGATAAAAAAATCTTCTATTTATTAGAAAGGATCCTACTACGAAAGACAGATAAAAAATCATCAAGTAGGTATAATAATATATATCAAAGTTTGAAGCAAGTTTCTTTTACAGTTTCATTATACATACTTTTGTATGGATGTTTTGTCTATTAAGCTCTCAGTCCGCATTCAATGCACCTAATTAGAGCCGGCTAGGCTGTGTCCGCGTCAGATCGCGCGATAAGCCACAACAAAACAGACCGTCCGTCTGTCCGTACATCGCCGACGCCGAAACCCGACACGAATTTAGATACACTCTAAAGCACTGCTTCTCAAACTACGAGTTCAATAAACAAAGACTTGCGACTTATTCAATCAGAAAAAAATTCGTTTTGTTATTATTTTTGAGATTAGCGCAACCAAACAGACAGACAAAATATGTGTACACAATTTGATTCTTGTTCTGTTACCATTTTTGTAGTCCCCCCATATCTTGAGATAAATATATTATTCTACGTACAGACTCATCTTTTTTACATTTTATTGTGTGTATAATAGCTCTATAATGTAGTTATGAATTTTCTTTCCAGGTATTAAAACATATTACAATACGAATTTCAAGAATTGTCAGTCGTATCTCACCTTTAATTTATTTGAATTAGGTACGCAAACCGTTTACAGTCAGTTAAATTATCACATTTACAAACAAAATATATCAAAAGCTGGACAGTTATTCTAAAACAGCATACACAGTACAGTTTACAGTTCAGTTTACATTCACATACCGGATCCCTGCCCCAAACTTTGGGAAACATTGCACCAACCTCTAATGCTGTTGTCGAAAACGTAATGTGCCGAGTAATTTGAGATCAGACCCACTTTGTTCTGCTCGGTAAGTATTGTACAAGTGTTTACGAAACATGTTTGTGGAGATATGGGGCTTTTAGTGGCGTAATTATTGTCTTAAATGGAGAATTATAGCTATTTCATTTGGCATTCGTTTGACCTGAGAGTGGAATAATTATAGTATGTAGAATTGTAGATTGGCTAATTGTAATAGCAATTCTTTGCAATTCATTTTAAAGTACATAATGCACTTATAAAATTCACTAGCTTTTGCCCGCGGCTTCACTCGCGCCCCCCATTTCTGTAAAATGGAGGGTTAGAAAGGGGCAAAAAGTAGCCTATGTTACTCTCCAACTATCTCCACTGTTTTGCCGTGAAAGAAAGACAAACATACAGACAGACAGACACACTTTCCCATTCATAAATGAGCATAGATATAACCCTGCGATGAGTTTTTCAATGGAATTATTTATTTACTTGTAGATTGGCTAGTTTATTTGGATATTTTTAAATATAAGAGACTAGGTTATACACGAGTAATCGGTAAGTTTTAAAAAATTGATATCGAATTTTGGAAGTCATATAGGTATGTTAGAAGCCATGGACATTGTCTTTGTACAAGTCGTGTGTACCAATGGACGACATGGTATAATGTAAGAAATAGTTATATAATTTATAGAGTTTCATACTATCATCTGTCTCTATTTGACATAACCCGTGTCCATAAGATAACACCTTCTCTTTTCCACGCTTTGTTGGTTTTTTAGCAAGGCAAGCATCCTAATTCTTCGATTAGATAGGCTGACGATGATGATAGTCTTTTATCACTCTCCCACACTTTTTTATTTGGCAAGCAATACGTTTACTTTTCACCTCCCATCACCTATGACGCAGACAATATTTTGACGCGCACGATGTAAATGGCGTGAGTGTTGACCCGAGATGCGCGCGCGCAGACGCCAGCGGCGCAGAGATCACGAGATTTGGTCGCTGATACAAGTCCTCAATTAATTGGATGTTTTGTACTTCAAATGAAGGTAAAGCGACTTAATACGAAAGGTTTCCGAATGCTACGAGAGATCAATTTTTAGATAGTACTTTAGATGTCAAAACCTTTTGTTAGGTTTAACATTTATGAAGATTGCGAAAGGAGAAGTTAATATAATTCTATAAATATTCCATTATTAAAAAAGTTTAAAGATTCACATTGGAGACGTGATTCCACTGGTGAGATATGGGTGGTAGCAATCGCTCATCAACAGGTGGTCCGTGAGCTCATCAGCTACCTACCACATGAATAAAATCAGCAAAATGAAACAGAGTAATATTTTATTTTATAGTTTGATCTAAATAAAATAAATAAGTACTTGGTTAAGTTTGGTTTGGTTTCGGTTTAGTTAAACTAAACCTCTGAACTATGTCTTTTATGAGGATAACTTTGGCAATGTCAAGTGAAATGATTGATATAATGTGGATAGTTAACTGTCGAAGTCATTTAAAGTCACGGTACCTTACTAAAACACCGGTGTTTAGCGTTTTATCGACCTACGAATTCTGCGGAGACTACTTTTAACAAAATCGCAGGTTTTAAGGCTCTATTAGGTCAAAGCCAGTTGTTCATGTGACCACTCACTCGACACACAGAGAGGTTTATCATGTTTCTCCGGAATGTCGACTGATAAATAACTAGAACCCACTGCCCAAATTAAGCTACAGAATGAATCACGTAGTAATTGAATCATTGACGTATATAAGCTATCATCGAGATTATTCTTCTCATTAGGAAGCATTATTTGCGAGCTATTAGCAGTCAATAAAATCAATAAATGATTGCTCGAGCCGGATTGAGTTGTGACTGTGTTCGGTTGGCGACGGTAATGGCCGCCATTAGGGGCTTCCTGCCGCCGGCCGCGCTTTGGCTGGGCCACGAAAAGCGGGTGACGTCAGGACCACCCTCGGTGGCAGCCATCGCGTCTGTAATGCACTGTTAGCTAAGCGAGTGCTTTTGTTGAATAGTCCTTAGACTATAGAAACATTAAAGTTAATAGTCAATAAATATTTCACAGAAAATTATCTTTATCAGAGTGGGTAAGTAAGGAAACTTTCTTAATGTTGAAAGAATTTTTGAAAGAAGACCGGCGAGAGCAGTCCTCATGTTTTCCGACACCATACATATTTGGAAACATACTAATTAAACTAAGCAACAAAATGTTTATTTTATCTTATTATAAGTATATTTTTGAAAGCATGGAATAAAAAGTTAAATTATTTTCAATTTGCAAACAATTCAGTGAACAAAACTCACATCACAGAGGAAAAACGAAACGTTGAGTCAATCATAATGTCACTTTGATAGTTAAGATATTTGACATCTTTTTAAATTGTTTTAAATGTGTGATCTATTCATTTACGTTTTCGCGTATTTTCTGGACTTTTGAGTTTATTGATTCAACCTAGACAACAGCATTTCCCTGGATTTGATTTCCAAGTGATTTGGTTTATTTAGTATAAGTAATGCCGTTTCGATGTGTCCATTGTTCTTTGCGTCTTGCTTGATCGAAAAAGACGACACCGTTTATCCGAGGAAAGTGCAGAGACGATGGAAAGAAGAAGCCAATAGTGAAATACTCTCTGCATTTAATAGTATTGACCCATATGTTATAAGGGCCAGAATAAAATCTCGATATTCGGGCAGCAGGTCATACTATACATACATAGTAGTAGATAGAGCAATTCAAGGACGACAAGCTATTTTAGGGTAATAATGTTATTGTGTTGCAGGTAAGCGAACAGTTGGTTGCTGTTCGCATACCATGAGCATATTATGGTATATGGGGTTTGCAAGTCGACGGGGTAATATAGTAAGTACCTCCTGCAGCCTTTTTAGACAATTTGTTATGTACTTAATTGATTAAATGACGTCATACCTACACATCCGAAGTTTGTTTTACCATACCTTTATAACGCTGATGTAAACATGCAATATTATGTACTTATAAATAATCGTTGAGTGCACATGTAAGGTAGGCGCGCCTGACAGACTATGAATTTGTAAGCACGAGTTCATACTCGTGCTTACAAATTCATAGTCATCATTCATAGGATCATTCATCGATTTATCGAGTGCCATTTATAGTACGTTAAGCATCAGTAGCACTACCATGTTTTTTTTATTTTTATGCGATTGGTAGCAGACAGATCACCTGATGGTAAGCGATTGCCGCCACCCATAGACACCTGCAACACCAGTTGAGTCACAAGTGCGCTAGTAGCCCAAAATCTAGTAGTGCGAGTGCAAGTTTGAAATACTCAGAAATACTATCCTCGCTACCGAAAACTATCGCTTTGTCTCTTTCATTATGATGCATTTGAAAGAGACAGAGCAATAGTTTACGTTATGTCAGTTTTCGATGTCAACTCATGATAGCCAAAGATTTAAATCTTTGATGATAGCGCTACTGAAGGCCACTCAGTAACATTGACAGGGGGGGCGTTGTACGATATTTTTTCTTCTATGGGAAAATGTCAATCAACACTGAGTCACTGACACTTGTGAGAAAATACGATTTTCTGACATTTGCCGAAAACCTTATGTATGACCCTTGAACGACTATACTTTGTCGGCCCTATACCTTTATAATCCCATCTTTAGAAAAGTGGCAACAATTTCCTTTTTTCTTAGTTGAGTGTTCTTCTTTAAGTATCATTAATTTTTTTCTAGGCACGGGACCTCTAAACCGCAGACTGAAAATACATAGAACTTCGCCGGACTCCTTTGTAAAGTAGTTGCCGAGTGAGTGAGGGTACCAGATGCCCAAAAGGGGACAAGGTTTTAACGCTTGCGACTCCACTGGCGTTGCAGGTGTCTATGAGCGGCGGCAATCGCTTACCATCCATCTGCTTGTATGCCTATAACATAACAGAATTTTATAACTCTTAGATACAAATATATTTTGCGTTCCTTAATAATACGTCATGACTACAAGTGCCTCAACTTGACCCTCATCAGTTATTTGGTAGATTTTCATTATCATTTTAAAGCCTAGTAAGTAAGTAGTAGTAACTGGGCTACTAAGTTGTGGCTAAGTATAGGCCTCTTCTCGTTTCCCCATTTTAATACAATTACAATATAGTCGAATCAACAGGCAGGTGGTCTACCCACAGGACGTCGTTCGTAGATATTTGGAAGAAAATATACTTAATTTCTTTTCTAAACAGATTAAAGACGATCAAGTATTAAGAGCTAACAATCAAGTAATCAAGAACTAAGTAAAGATAGGAAGAGCTATTAACAACCAACTATAATCAAATATTTACAGTGGATTGAGACCCTAACGGACACAGTAAAAGTTCACATAGGCGCGTGACGTCATCACCCCGTGGCACATGAGTGAGAATCATACAGAGGTTAAGGTGGGAACATCGCTGTGAAAGAGGTACACTATAAATAAATAAATAAATGCGCCACACAATTACACCAATCAACCTGGTGTCAAAGTAGTTCAACCCCTGTACTATGAGTACCAAGTGAGGATAATTAACTGGGGGCGTCAACCCAGAACACCCAGACCCAAGACAACTTAGAAGACTTAGTTTTCTAAATTGACTTGACCGAGAATGAAACCCGGGACCTTAGATAAATGTGTAAATAAAGTCTTGAAACTAATTGCTTGCGCCAAAGCCGCTTAGTTAAGGCCATGGTAACCACATTGTACGCACAAATAAAATTCGAAGCTTTCTTTTTGCCCGGGACCCTGAGATCACGGTACTTAAACCACTTGACCAACGGGGCGTTAGTATACCAAGTAGACCGTGTACCTATTGCATAGCGTAGTTCCTACCTTCAACTCTGTCCAACACGTGTCAGGTCATGCGCGGGCGCAGCCGCCTCGCTCCGACTGGTTCGACTCCGCGGGGTCTCCGCAGATAACATACCTAATTGCTACGACTTTTATTACTTTTTTGGGGACAAAAAAATGTTGAATATTCTCTCTGTAGCTGGGGGTCATTCTCCGAGCTCTAACTTTCGTAGCAGTCATGAAATCCAATATTACTCCGAAATTTGCAACAAAATCTTAAAACATACCAATTATATTGCAGGTTTTTTCATAAATAATATAACTTTTCTCAGTGTCAGTCCGAAGTCAGGAAGTTGGCGGAGTTGTACCCCTGTGCCTCGGAAAGCACGTAAAATTGTTGGTCCTACGCCCGATCTCTTTTCGGCCGTGTCACACTGGTGTCCCATCGATGGGACACCAGTGTGACACGGCCGAACACAGGTGCACACCTGTGTTTGCGCACACACTGAAGCGTCCATATATCCTGCGTACGTGCCTGATTTTTAAGATTGGCCGCCGTAGCCGAATATCGGTTGGAGAATTTACTTATTTATAACTTTTAACAATATTTTAAGAAATTGATGCATATTTTACAGAAATGGATTTGAAGACTGCCAATCTCGTAGAATAGCCCCAGGATGACTGATAGTGTTATGTTTTGTTTCAAATGACTCGCGAATTCTTGTTTGGAATTTGACATTTGACTTTAGCCACTATTTATGGTATCATAAGTATTTATATAGTCTGTAGTTTACAAGTAGGTATAAAATAAATGAATAATCTAGTAAAATCCTTGGAAAAGGTTTGTTGGCGAAAAATATATAAATTGGTAATCTTGCGATAAGCTGAAGTGTGTTCGTAGGTACGATATGTAAATTCGTTGTTAGGAATTCGTTCATTGAGGCCTACTCTGAAGACAGATTCATGCGGCAGACGCTTTATCCCCTTCCTTTTCACACGCGCTGTGAGTCTCCTTTATTTGAATGCGACATATAATTCTATCTTCGTCCGTTATTAGGGCGCTTAATATTGTGGCTTTTTTCACACGTTAACGTTACGATTTCTTAGAAAAGTTCGTACTAAGCCTTCAGTTGGTATTTTGTTTAAATTTATCTAACAGGTTCTTTATCTCATACCTATAAGCACAAATTGAATATACAGAATGATGGCTACCTACATCGTAAGCTTACAGTGATTTCGCCGTGCTTCGACGTGAATGATAGAGACAAACAAGCGGGAGAGACACAATACGATATATTGTATACTAGCGGCCGCCCGCGACTTCGTCCGCGTGGAAAAGTAACTTTTTACCCCCCTTTTAACCCCTTACAAACCCCTTTTCGCAATAAAAAGTAGCCTATGTTCTTTCTCAGGGTCTAGATTATCTGTATACCAAATTTCATTTAAATCCGTTGAGTAGTTTTGGCGTGAAAGAGTAACAGACAGACAGACAGACAGACAGACAGACAGAGTTACTTTCGCATTTATAATATTAGTATGGATATACTAGCGGCCGCCCGCGACTTCGTCCGCGTGGAAGAGTAACTTTTTACCCCCCTTTCAACCCCTTACAACCCCCTTTTCGCAATAAAAAGTAGCCTATGTTCTTTCTCAGGGTCTAGATTATCTGTATACCAAATTTCATTTAAATCCGTTGAGTAGTTTTGGCGTGAAAGAGTAACAGACAGACAGACAGACAGTATAGTATGGATGGATGGATAGAAACTTACTACGTATTCTTCGATTTCAAGGTCAGCTAGAGACATCCTTTCTTATCTGTGGAATAGATTTTTTATTAATAGCAATACATAGAAAATGAAAACGAAAATTCTATTTTTGTTTTTTTTTTTATATTATAGGAAGGCAAACGAGCAAGCGGGTCACCTGATGGTAAGTGATCGTCATCTATTTATTGAAACGGACTCAAACTAACTTACAAATATGTTCACCGATGTTTAAATATTCAAAATCAGGTCTCTGAAATCAAGATAGTTTCTTTATCTGATAGCTAAAACGTTGCATTACTCAAGTACAAATGAAAACATTAGCGGTAAAGCGGTAATGCACTACGATGTTTGTGTTGCAACCGCAATCACAGCGCGAGATATCGGCGCGATGGAGCGGACCGACAGACAAAGCAAATTAGCGTACCGTTAGGGGACGACGCGCGGGGACACACGGGGGCGGAACACGGGCGGACACGACATAAGTGTGAACCATGAGAGGTCGGCGCGATAGAGCGGACCGACGGACAAAGCGAATTAACGTACCGTTAGAGGAAGACGCGCGGGGACACACGGGGGCACACCTATGACATAAAAAAAAAATAGAGTATAAATCATTTATTTTCTTATGAGTAGGGTATAAAGTTCATGACTATAATATAATTCATAAAAAAAGACCGCCCATCTAAACCCTAAATTAATCCTTTTTCTTGTTACAATCGCCATGAATCCGCCTCAACTATTTGCCCGTATGTTTAAATTCCTAGAGCGGTTCTCTCCGTCGCTGTTAAGTGGACAATCTCCGCTGATTTATGTTAATTTTTACCGGCTGTTAGCGTGTCACAAGTGAATATGGCGCGTAATTTAGTGCGTTGCTCCGTGACCCGCCGTAAAACGCCGTAAAGGAATATTATAACTTATTTTGTGGTCAGGGGTCACTGGAGTGATCTGCATAATGGGACGGTTTGAGACGCGGCAGTGTGATGGGCCAAGTACTTGACATTTCACATTTTCTAGGCAGAAAACGTGCAAGCGGATCATGAAGTATGTTCTTTTGTAATCGGTGGTAGACGAGTAAGTATATTTCATTTCAATGTCTATCTGTCATCTTTGCGTATGAATTCTCAGTTGGAAATCCAGAGGTGCATACTCGACCCCTCTCACGTTTCATGCGCGGTCTTATCCATTGACCTATCATCGCTCTACATCAAGTTCAATTTATGTCTAAACTTATTTAAAAAAACTTCGTGATTGTCTTGACTCGAGTCAATTTAACCGATATTTCAATATAATCGACGATCCCTTCCTCTCGAGAGATCTCTTAAAGACTACGAGTAGTTATATCCAATCCAGTTGCTGCAGATACCCAGGGTTTGTCTCTCTGCCCCATGAAAAAAAAGCAATAGTGGGTATGGAGCAGAACTTGGCATTTTTCCACTCACACGGTTGCGTTACAATGAATCGCAAGCGGAATGCGCCGTCCGCCTCAACAACAGGTATGCGGAGAATGCGCCTGCACAATAGACGCGCATAACGCACTCCGGCGCATCCAGCCGAACATCTCGCCTTAATTATTTCGGCCAAATTCCTCATCAATGGACAAATGGACGTCCCGAACCAGCGCTTGTTATGGCGTTTTTATTGTAGTAATTTATTGTAGACTAGTCTTAAATTTAAACTTCGATAACGAAATTACGGTTGGGTTTATTCATTTGAATTCTATTGGAAGTGAATTTGTGATTCACGGCAGTTTTAATGGCGGAAAAGTTTTTAGTGCTTATTTAGGAGTTAGCTGATCGCGGGACATGGATGAATAATTTTACTTTTATTGGAGGCACGTGCTTAGGCACATATGAATCTATTTATATTCGGGTATTTGTGTAAATCATTCTCATAAACTCTAATACTGAATTCTTCTTGTCATAATATCCGTATAATCTTTTAATCTCCTGTTTTATGCATGGATAATGAAGATATTAAATATTTTAATACTTATCTTAAATGACCTTTAAGAGTGCAGGTGGCAGTGATCAGATGAGGTAGGGCTGGACAGCAATATTATATGTTGCTTGAAGGATATCTTCATTTAGACATACTGTATCTACAGTCAAGTGGATGGATGGATAATCATACTGGTTGCTGTCTTTGTATCTTATATGCATGGCTATTTACATAAATACTAAGGTAACTTCACGCTAAATTATTTGTGTCTGTATTTCATCAATTGACAACTCACCTATAACGCATTTGTCTATAGTATAAATTAAGGATTTTTTAGATTGTTAACTCTTTCGCATTCTGCTTATCTTTTGTTAGCGTGTAGTTTTCTGTTCCGTCCAGTTTCAAGCCCAGGATCTTTAGGAAAGCGCATGTTTTTATCCACTTAGCTACCATTGCATCGCTCAGCTTAATACCAAACAGTATTTACCGATACTCTCCACATTGTTAACTCCCAGTTGAGGAAGTACGAGATTTCAATTATAACCGCGAGCGGCGCGCGCGCAGATAGGATCTGCAATTAGCGCGGAGCGGCGCGGGCGCAGGGTTAGCGGGGTGATCCGAGGGCTTGCCTCTTTGATGTCCACTCAAGTTCGTGGTTTGTTTTGTGCTATTATACGCTTAGAGATTACACGAACAATCCCTGATGGCGAACGACGCCTAAGTTCGTTTGTTTGTATGAAAATAAAGTGGTGCGTTGTGACTCCGGTACAGTGCCGAACCTGCCTTTTGATTGCTGTTTCCAAACTGTGATTTGATATAGTTAAGTGCCACCGACTAGACAACACAGAATACCAGAGAGCAAATAAGGACTAACTTTTAGAAACGTCTTGTAATAATCAGCCTGTATAATGTCCCACTGCAAGGCAAAGGCCTTTAAAGCATTAATAGAAATCAAGTCATCGCTACTATGTTAGGATTATGCTTATTCTCCACGCTTGCCTTACGTGAATAATAGTGATCACAAGTTAAATTTGAAAAAATCTAAACATTTTGCTCGACACAGGAATCGAACCCAAGACCCAGAGATCACGGCCCGTTACTTAAACCACTAGGCTAACAGTGCTTTCATTTTATTTGTCTTGAAATATCCTTCTTTTTGCATTATAGTGGATAAACGAGCAGACAGTTCTATAACGAAATCACGCTGCAACAATGTTAGGCATTTCCCAACCAACGAGGACCATTCAAAGCCGAAGCCCAAGCATTGCCCAACGCCGTAATAACAGCCCCTCGCCACAAATCACAGGTCAGTAATAGGTGACAATGACGCAGGCGTCGGTGATTGGCGGCATGAGCGCGGCTGGCGGCTGATGACGAGGAGTGACGCCGCAGGGGAAATGCTAAGGCTGGCCGTGCCCGTAGCCAAGGCTGGGTAAGGTAGCTTAGAAATAACAGTGTTCTTATTAGATTTCTGTTTTCTCCTTATCGCGTACGGAATCCTAAAAACATGAGGTTTTTTTTTGTTGTTTAAAACTTAGGCAGATGTGCATATGGAGTACCTGGTGGTATGGAAAATATAACTTTATCGCCATTGACTCGATAAGAACACACATACCAGTGGAGTCACAAGTGCGCTGACTTATTAGTGTCTATCAATTTCAAAAATTGACTATTGAGGTTACTTATGATTTTTTTTCTAAAGTTTGTTCAGACATTACGAAAGTGGTTTAATGTGTATCTAAAATAAGATAACGATAAAACTGAAAAAAAAAGAAATAAATAAATTACCATAAAAACAACCACCCACTTATTTTAAGTGTCGAAAATACGAGACAGCTTGGAATTTCGTACTACTTAGTCACAGTTAAGAGATCGTTTGTCGTAGGCCTAAAATGTGACTATGATGAGTAGGTGACAATCCGCCGCCGGCGCCCATCGCTCAGCCGAGACTCAAGCCGATTTTATATTTATTAGCGAAAGTTACCGACCGTTTAAGACACCCATAATAGCTTCTTGAAGCGAAAAGCGCAATCAATTACAGCCCGCTATTAAAAGAGAATTGTCATCCAATTACTGCGTATGAATGTGGTGTTTATCAAATTAGTTGGCACGGCAATTTGCTGGTTATTGCCGTATGTTTAAGGTGCGATTTAATGTTAATGTCCTCAGGGCCTTTGAAATTGTTCCGAAATGAAAGAGGATATACTTACCTGTCGCATCCAAACAAAAGTGACGACAACGTGAGTGGCACGTGTGAAGAGGTCGGGGACTAGATTGTGGTCTAGGATTTCGATGTAAGTAATCCTTATTTATTATCTTCTTACTACTTGTATAAGTTAATTTGAAGGAAAAATCTGTCATAGTGATATTGGCTCACTTTAACCTGATAGTAAACAAAAGGAGAAACCACGTTGCATTCAAACAGACGCGACAGCATCACATCCGTGGAGCGGCCATACTGGTCCGCGAAATGCTAAAAGCTACCCAAAACATGCAGGTTTCGCATAACATCTAGATGTCCGTTATTCCGTATCTTTGCTTGCTGCCATCGGCCTGTGTGAGTGAGCTCAGATTGCAATTCGCAAACTAATAAATTCCCCAGTCAACAGAGCCTCAGCATTTCCCCGGGTCAGAGGCGCTCGGCAATCCCGGGGGTGAATGTGGTGCGCGAACAGGCGAGGGGGGGGGGGGGGGGTAACATCAGCGGAACATGTAGTTGCTCGTGTAGCGGGTGATTTCATCAATAGGGTCTTCTAGATAATTTCTAGTTAGAATTGGCACTTATCTTATTAGCTCACTCACTATTCGGACAAACATTTATTATAAACTTTGTTGATAAAAAGTTCAAAATAATTATCTTTCGATTCAACTTATCTTTATTCGGATAAATCTATGGTATTTAAGGCTATCTTTGGCTGATTTACCAGCGGATGAAGATTGATCTAATAGGGCCTAGTTGTGAATTTCTACGAAAAACAAAGTAAAATCTACAGGTAGTGTGATGGAAAAGTGAAATACTTACTGCACGCTTGTTTTTCGCTTGATATTTTCCATTGCCGAGCTAATGGTAATGGTAAAAATACGCATATACGATTTAAAAAATACACAATTGACCCATAAAGCGCACGTTTTTATCCATGAAGCTACCGCAGGTTTTTGTGACAGGCCACACACAAGCTGGGTCATCTGATAGTGAGCGATTGCCGCGGCCATCGACACCCGATTTATTATCACAACTGAATTCACAAATGCACTGCCCACCTAGTTCTAAGTATATATATCTATTTATGTGCTTAAAAAACTAGACACATTGGTATCTCCCTTATTCGCGGAGTGGCCGCGACGTCCCGCCGTGCGCACGGTCGTGCTGCGCGGTATCGGCGGCGCACGCGATGCGCGCGCGCAGATGCCGGCGATACGCCCCACGCGGGAACTAGTGCTCATTTTACTACGCCCAACTATGCTTGAATAGGTGTAAGAATATATTTTATTTTATAGCCGAAGCTTAGAATTTTATGTTTATCTGCTTCTATCATACAAATAGATACGTGAATGTTAAAAATGTCGTCGCTAATGAAGGCTCCATTGGTAAAGCGCGCTATTTGGCCTTTTTGGAAGTACTACGGACAATAAAATACCATTTTTTGTTAGCAAACTAAGATATTTATTTTAATAAAAAACCCTTTCCTCTGCAACAAAAAAAAATGTGTACTTAGCTAAGTAGGAAATGATTTGTTTTAAAAGCAAGCTACAGTCCGCCCACCAGGCGTGTTGGGGAAGCAAACAGCGGTCTATGCGAGCGTCCGAGGTAATGGCTGTTTGGAGTAACACAAACAGAGTCGAGGGCCTTGCGCCTACGCAGAGCCGCGGCTTGGTGTGAGCGGTGCTTATCATGAAGCGGATACTGGGTGTGAGCAAGCACATGGCAGTAGTTACCAGTAGGGTACAGCCCGCTTGCTGTTTTGGCAGCAATATATGCAAGCATTCCTAAGGTATTGGTTATTAGGAGTAACACAAACAGAGTCGAGGGCTTTGCGTCTACGTTGAGTGTGCAGGCGCTATTCATGCAGTGGACAATGTAGGCGATAACGCGAAGGCAAACCCGTGATACATTATAGGCAATAACTACAACGGCACTAAGCAATTTACAATAATTAACAAAATGAATATGATAATAAATAAAAAACACCAAACAAAGTTATCGCCGTAAGACCAAAAAGCTACAGGCTATAAACAATTGATTTTCCATTGTGTCTGCTATCTGGGCCTTACGACGTTTTAAAAAAAAAACAATTGCATAATTATTGCATCCTGGTGTCTGGCGGTAAAAAGTAGCTCATTTTAGCATAAGATAACTAACCGTTAAATAAGCTGAGCTCTCAGAACAACCCCAGCTCTACCTCTGCGTTATTAAGTTGCGCTGCGCATAAGCTGCCAAATCAAAAGCCCTAATAATCTACACTATTAGAACAACTCCAGTTCTATTTCGCTAAGAAAGGGGCGCTGCAGTCATAATTAAGCTGCAATATCGACAGGGCTTATAAGCTACACTATCAAAACAACCCCAGCTTTATCTCCGCTCCGATAAGCGGCGCGGCAGTCGTTATTAAGCTGCCATATCAAGAGCCTTCATACGCTACGCTATTAAAACAACCCCATCTCTACATCCGCTCCGCTGAGCCTCACTGCAGTCGCTACGAAGCTTCCATATCGAAAGGCCTCTCGAGCCGAAGCTCCAATACACGGCTCTTGTCTGGCGTCAGGCTTCATTGAAAACGACATGGAAATTATAAACATCAAAACAAAGACATCTTGCATTAGAGAGGTCGAGATGCACTTTGGGTGGCTCAGGGTGATATAGTCCGCGGCATCTAACAATAGCGATGACCGTTAGTTTGCGCACTTGTAAAAAAGAGGCTTTCTACTAAAATTTGTTTCTGCACACTCAAGGTCATCGCTATTGTTTCATGCCGCCTATTATACCACATCAACCGATCGATCGATCGTTGGTAGAATTCACATTTTCAGTAGTTTATGAGAATCGTCATCATCATCATTTTAGCCGATAGATAGAATGTTCTCGACTCAGATTGGTCCTGTGCCACCCGCATCCAAAGGGATTCCTGCGACCGTCACTAGATCGTCGGTTCATCTTATAGGGGACTTGCCACGGCTGCAACTTCCAGTACGCTTCCTTCCTATGGTTTTGAAATGCTGAAAAAGTTATAAGGCAAATTTAAAAATTTAATTAGATATACTTACTTCTGAACCATCTCCTGTAGGTCCTGTAAGGTTTCCGCCAAGATGACGATGTCGTCTGCGAATCGTAGTTGTGACATGTACTCGCCATTAATATTAATTCCGCGCTCTTTCCAGTTTAGCGTTTCGAACATGTCCTGCAGCGCAGCGGAGAAGAGTTTCGGAGATATAACATCTCCTTGTCTCACACCACGTCGCAGCAGGACAGGCTCGGTTTGGCCATTCTGGATTACTACGGACATATTAGCGGCGTCATATAGACACTTCAACACCTCGATATATCGCCAATCGACTTGGCACCTCTGCAAGGCCTCGAGAACAGCCCAGGTCTCGACGGAGTCAAAGCTTTTTCATAGTCCACAACGCCATGCACAGGGGCTGGTTATACTCTTTGGTCTTCTGTATAACCTGTCTCACTGTGTGAATATGGTCTATGGTGCTATAACTCCGTCGGAACCCGGCCTGCTCTGCAGGTTGAGCTTCGTCAAGTCTTCGTGTAAGGCGATTCGAAATGACTCTTGAGAACAATTTATAGACGTGACTTAAAAGTGAAATTGGTCGATAGTTCTTCAGTAAGGTTTTGTTGCCTTTCTTGAAGAACAACACGACCAAGCTCCGCTGCCACGCCCTAGGAGTTCTCCCGGAGAAAAGAACCGAGTTAAATATACGCCGAAGTTCCTTCAGCACCGGCTTGCCGGCAGCTTTTAGAAGCTCGGTTGTGACTCCGTCTTCTCCCGGGGCTTTTCCATTTTTAAGTTGCCCAAGAGCTGCCTCGATCTCCTCCAAGCTGATGTCGGGTAGATCCTCCGTCGCATGGCGGGTTAATGTGGCTCTTGAATCCTTCTCATCCGGCGTAGGGTGGGGTGAGTGCGACGCGTATAACTGGCTATAGAACGTGTAAACTTCCGAAAGAATCTCTGGCTTTGACGTGACGACTTCTCCATTTGCCTTGGTCAACTTCGACAGGTGGCTCCTTCCAAGCTGTTGTAAGAAGACTTTGGACCCCCGGTTCTGCTCAATTGTTCTCTGTATTAAGAGTGTATTGGAGCTTCGGAGGTCACGTCTTAACAGCTTGGAGATGGACTTATTCAGAGCCCGTTGCTCTGCCGAAGTGACTGATGGATCGTTCCGCCTCTTGTCCATTAGGTCCAGAGTCTCTTTCGAAAGCTTAGACCGTTTGCCCGTACGTCGCAACTCACAGAACTTTGCACCCTCGTCCCGAAGAATTTCCACAACTTGGTCGAGTTCTTCGTCGACATCTACGTCAATTGTGGATCCCAAGGCAGCGAATCGATTTTCCAATTTAAGTTGGAAGACGTCGGAACCAGCGAGCGATTGGAGTAGATTTGGCCGGAGCGTGGACTTCATCAATCGAGAGCGTTCAAGCTTGAAATCGATATTCAGAGTGCCTCTGAGAAGTCGGTGATCACTTCCGGTTTTAAACCTATTGATCACTGAGACATCTCTGAATATTCGCTTTTTGTCCGATATGATGAAGTCGATCTCGGTCTTCGGATGAACTTGGATAAAACCAAGGTCATGTTCAACGAGCTCGTTGATCCGGGACCGGTCGCTGTTAATGGAGTACCTCTCGAAGTTGTCCAGGAATATGTCTATCTAGGACAAACGCTCCAACTAGGCAAAAACAACTTCGAGAGAGAAGTCAATAGAAGAATTCAGCTAGGCTGGGCAGCATTTGGTAGGCTTCGTCAAGTCTTCTCGTCACCCATCCCTCAAAGTCTTAAGTCGAAAGTCTTCGACCAGTGCGTCCTTCCGGTCATGACTTACGGTGCCGAGACGTGGACACTCACGGCTGGATTAATCCAGCGGTTCAAAGTCGCTCAAAGAGCTATGGAAAGGGCTATGCTCGGAGTATCTCTGAAGGACCGCATCAGAAATGATGTAATCCGACAGAGAACCAGAGTCACCGACATAGCCCACCGAATTAGCAAACTGAAGTGGCAGTGGGCTGGTCACATTAGCCGCAGAACTGACAACCGTTGGAGCCATAAGGTCCTTGAGTGGAGACCGCGACTCGGCAAACGTAGTGTTGGACGCCCTGCTACAAGATGGGATGACGACATTCGAAGGCTGGCTGGAGTGGGCTGGATGAGAGTGGCCGAAAATCGGGAGCGGTGGCGTGCATTAGGGGAGACCTATGTCCAGCAGTGGACGAACGTAGGTTGCTGATGATGATGACTTCTGAAGAGTGTTGTGCCTTGTGCTTTAAGCCGCCGTTCTAGGCTCAGTCGCAATGTATCCATAGACTCAAAGATAACTTCATAAATGATTATCTCTAGATACGTCACAATTTCTATTCCTCATTTAATAAACACACCGCATTGTAGAGGAATGACACCGCCTCTCAGTGTAACAGCTACAAGTACCTACATCGAGTCCGATATCTCGCACGAGGAAAAAACCGTCGTAAAGTAATTAATAAAATGAAGTCCGTTGTAGATGATCGCATCGCGCGTAAATAACTGACTGAAGACGATCGTAGGGTTGCCTCGTGTACTGGAAACCAGTAGAAAACTGGTACTAAATATCCTTTGCTTGAAGGTTTTCTGCCATCGTTTTCAGCAAAAATACTCCCGAAATTGTAATAAATTCCTAATGCCTTCGAATGTGTAAATAATTCTACTCAGCTATTTTGTCACGGCGGATTGCCATGACACTGGTTTACTGTGGAAACCATTGAGATAGAGAGGGAGTCACCGGCCAAAACAACAAAAAATAACAAATTATCTAAGTTTAATTAACGTCTCTGGGTGCGGCAGTTAGACCAATCGAGACTAGGCATTTATGATTTTTTAAAACCACGTACGTACCAGCTAGGCGATGAAGGAAACCTATGTTCAAGAAGAAATTCAAAAACATGTGTTGAATAGAAATTAAGATCTTCTGATATGATATTCTTTTTTTTTTATGTGATAGGTAGCAGACGAGCAGGCGGATCACCCTGATGGTAAGCAATTGCCGCCGCTCATGGACACTTGCAACACCAGCGGAGCCACAAGCGCACTGCCAACTTTTCATCCCCTTCCCTCCCCGGGTGGGCCTCTGGTACCCTCACTCGTAAAGGATCTGAAATCATTTTTGATTTTATTTTTTTCTAAACTCTGACAGCAGTTTGTATGCTAAGAGAGAAGCTTCTATAGGGGTACGAGTCAACCATAGAGTAACTTACATACCTATGAGCCAGCCCTACGCATAGTGCGTGTAAAGCATTGTCAAACAAGATTGTTTGTCGAGAGCGGCGCGGGCGCATGCGAGCTCCTTCGGGGAACCACTCGCGCGCAGCTATCTCGACCATAATTAAACATTGTAACCGCCGTGCTGAGGGCTGGGGAAGCTATCTCAATGGGCCGTTTTTTGAGCAGTTGATTTCGAGTTCAATTTAACGTCGTAACGCCCAGACAGCAGACACAATGGAAAATCAATTGTTTTATGCCTTTTAAAAGGCTTATGGGCCTTACGACGTTAATGAACTTTTTGTTTGTGCACATTGTGCACTTGTGTTTGTTCAGAGTATGACAAACGAGCAAGCGGGTCACCTATTGGTAAGTTTAATCACTGCCGCCTATGAACATCTGAGAGGACGCTGATGAGTTCGCTTTTCACTTGAAGGTCTTTAAGTCGTAGCTATCGGGAAAAATGTAGGTACTGCTGCAGGCAAACCGTTTCTCAAAACTGACTTCCGTGGAAAAAACCGAGGACGTGCGCCGGGAACAACATAAAAATATATGTTCTGCTGTACCTTATAATTATGTTTAAATTTCAATATTAAATAACTTAATAAATATTTTTAGCTAACTTAGAGTAGCTTGTTTTAATTTATTAAGTTAGAGACTGGTGATCCCGCAAACGAACTATGAAAATAGTTTTGCGGGGATACTGTAAATTATAACTGTAAAGTGGTACTTATATGTTTATAAGTAGGTAAATAAGTGAATAAAATGTATTGGCAAACGAAAAAGCGAAACATTTGCGCGATTTTATCAACATTTAGCGCCATCTATTGGTCCTGCCCCGTAGCGTAGTAGGGGCGGGTTACTTAATATTAGTTTATAAATAAAAATTATAATGATGTGAGAATAGATAAAAATATTTATTCTATATTATTTCACGTTTTACTTCGTAAGATAAGAAAAAGTAATTAAAATAGAAGAAAAATGTCTACTCGTGCGAACATAGGGAAAGCCGGGGTACAAATAATATAACTTCAAGATAAGCCATAACGCTGTTTTATAATTACGTAATATTCACCGTTTCCGAGGCTCGTAAAAGGCTACATCTCACCTATTAATAAAACAATACAGACATTTCCCTCTAAATGTCTTATCTTAGTAATTTATCATCGCTTAAATGCGCCTCTCAGAATTCTATCTGGTTTATGGTGCGTGTTTTCTGGAGGCGGATTAGTTAACAAATTTTATTTATTACAACGTTCGATGGTGGAAGTAGATGTCGGGGCAGGGTAGGGGCTTAGCTATGAGAAGGCATTTGGCTTTAGCTTAGGGGGCCCCATTTGTTGTAATCCTTGATTGAAAGGCAAATATTCAACTAGCGGCAGACTTTACCCTGTTTCCATGAACAGTAAAAAAGGAATTATACTACGCAAATATTCCTTCCACCTGCACAATACTTCGACAGTGGATTGAAACTCAGACTCAAACTTCATCAACAAACATTTCTGTTGGTACGGGAATCGAATCCGTAACCTTTAAATCTCAATGGGCACTCAAACCACTGCGATGAAGGGACCGTCAAAAATGTATATGACACAGTCATCAGGCATTGTATTTTTTATGATATAGGTGGCAGACGAGCCGACGGATCACCTGATAGTAAGCGATTACCGCCGCCCATGGACACCTGTGGGTTTATAAGTGCGCTTTTTACCTTTTAACCCCCTTATCCTGGATTGGGCCTCCAGTACCCTCACTCACGCAGCGAAACACAGTACATGCACTGCTTCATGCCGGTTTTCTGTGAGGACATGCTATTACGCCGGTCGAGCCGGCCCATTCATGCCGAAGCGTGGCTCTCCCACTGTTAAACCCGCTGTTAAGTGTTAATGTAATATCGTCGTAAAAGGCAAAAAAACGAACACAAATCACCAGAGCAGTCATAAAGGGGCCCCATTTGTTGTTTGCACCGCCTCTCTTAAACCAACGCAAGTCTTCCAGGGGCCTCCAATCTCTAGCTACATCCCAGTGCGGGGACACCGCCGTAAATCTCCGGAGTACGTAAGATTTCGATGCAACAATTAGTCGGGCGGGAGGCGACAAATAGCGGCGATAGCACCACTGTTCGCCGCGTATCGGCCCGCTGTCATCGACAGCTGTGATGGAGTATCGATAGCAATGAATTAACTAACAACACTGTCTACTGTTGCTGGTAGGTGACCGTGAGGCAACTTCGTAAGTAAGGGTAAGAACCTATTTCACAATCCTAACTCCTAAATCCTACTACTATTATAAAGGCGAAAGTTTGTAAGTATGGATGTATGGATGTTTGTAAAGAGTAACAAACATCCATACATCCATGTAAAAACTACTGAATGGATTTGAATGAAACCTTACCACAATATAGCTTATACATCAGAATAACACATAGGCTACAATTTATAAAAATATATTGTGTGGATTGTCCAATATACGGTAAGTGTCAATAATTAACTCCACGCGCACGAAGTCGCGGGCGGCCGCTAGTAATATTATAAATGCGAAAGTAACTCTGTCTGTTACTCTTTCACGCCAAAACTATTAAACTTAGGAAGGATTTAAATAAAATGTTGTATACAAATGGTCTAGACGATAATATTTAAGTTTTGTGCTTAGAAGAATTAATTCTAAGGTAAGTATTATGTCCCTAACATTAGTCTACGACGGCGAGCAGCAACTGAAATACATCAATTATTACAATTGTTCCTTGTAGAGCAAAGCGAAGAACACGCCTCAGCTAAACTAAAAACCTAGACAAAATTGAATGGGCCGGCTCGAATAGACTGATGCCACGGCCACACGAGAGACTGGCGTGAAGCAGCGTCTACTTTGTGTTTCAACGAGTGAGTGAGGGTACTCGAGGCACAATCGGGGGGACTGGCCTAGGGGTTGAAAAATTGGCACATGAAAAAAAGCTTTATTATGTGAAATATAATTTATGTTTTGTTTTTACTTCACTGTTTCCCCTCACACTGTGGCTGCCAAGCTTTCTAATTGTTTCAACAATAAATACAGATTATAAATGCTGATGGATTTTTGAACATGTTTCCTTTGATAGATGAAACAATTGAAACTTTATGGTTGTTTGTGGTTGTCGTCGAGACAAAGAGCGTGTTTATGGAAATAAAATTTGTTGCTTATTAAAAAGAAAATTTATCGTTCACTGGTCGTCACCCGTGGCTTCACCCGTGTGGAATTTGGTTTGCTTCAAAAAGTAAGTAATGCACTTAAAAATCATCGAAGGTTTCAGGTGGGACTCGAACCCACAACCTTACACTGAATAAATAGTTTATAAGGTTGGCAGCCCACTTCTGACTCCTCTGGTATTGGTTGTTCATTCGTGGCAATAATCGCTAACCATCAGGCGATCCGTTTGTTGTCTGCCCCCTCTGATAAAAGATATTACCCCATAGTGTTGCGGTCACCTGCGCCCGCGCCGCTCGGCGCTGCGGCCGCGAGCGATCGGCTCCCGAACACGCTGCGCCCGATCGGCTGCGGTTTGTTTAAACGGCCTTTTCATGAAGTTTATAAGCGTTTAGGGTTCTGTATGATGTTGTAATAATGACGTTGCAGTTGCGTTTCTAGAATGACTTGGCTGCAACAGTCGTAAGAATGTTTATCTCAATGAAATCCCGACAAATAGACAAATTAACTTCACTTTTTTATAGTAGCTGATCTCAATGCTCTCCCCCGGATTAGGTCTCTACTCTAGGGACTCACTCGGAACACAGCGCAGTCACTGCTTAACGCTGCGCTGGTTTTCTGTGTCATTTATAACTATTTAAGTTAGCTTTGCATCAACATTCTATCTTAATTACTGTCGACTTTATCTACTACTAGTGCCCTCACTTCGCTTTGGGACGGTAATTCAGAAATGAACCAGTAGATGGCGCTGTGTCCAATAACATCGTGCAAGCGTTTCGTGTTTTCGGTTTACTTATAAGCCTTGTTGCCGTTGTCTATTGAAGTTATCTCTTTATAAATAGTATAGAAGATAGTTGCCCGCCCTCACTTCTTTTGGGAGTTCCTAGTGATACCCATACATGGTCATAGGCGTTCATTAAATCGCGCATGTGTTTAACCTTTCATGTTCACCTATAAGCCTTGATAAATAGTATAAAAAAAGATAGATAAATATGTAATAGACAGCTAAGGCTTGCATGCCAACAAACTGTTGCACGATTTGGCAGGAACAGGATTAGTATGTGTTCCAAAAACAAAAGAAAAGAAGCCTACTTTCAGATAAAAATTAAATTTAAATACTACGGAACCATTGCATTAGTGTATCTTCCGGCTCATTGCTATATCATACTTAAATACAACGAGCGCAAATCGGATCTCTGTCGATCATGCGGTCGGCGGACATTAAACATTTTGCTTTGATTACATTCGACCGGGGAAAGGATAATGACGTGTCCCGGCGACTTGCGGTTGCAGCTATCAAATCTGGTAAAAGTACTTAAATACATCCTTTAAGTCTGCCAATTTGAGGTCAGGAAACTGGATCGTAATATTTTTCTTATGACGTGAAAGGGTGAATTGATGGTAAGCGATTGCCTCCGCCCATAGATACCGGGTGTGCATGGGCGTCGGTAATCGCTCGATCCGTCTGCTCGTCTGCCACCTATTACATAAAAAATGTCTACCTACTTTATGTACCTACTTACTGCTTGCTGCTTTTGTCACGTAACAGCACCCGTGGTCACGAACATACGACCGCGACGTAGACCCATCTTTAGTAAAACATCAGCCAATTTATTGTCCCTCTGCAGGACACACTTCTTTATCATAGCAATCAAGTTATCGTTAAGATAGGATCAGGCTTTATTACTCATGTCTTTTAGTTCAGGTAAAATACACAAAAATAAGCTATAACTTAGCCAAAATTCACACAGGACTGTCACACAAAATAGGTGGAGTCTTAAAAGTTTATCGTTATTAAACAGTAGTTTAAGACATTTATTTACATTTAAAAGCTAAAGAACTTGAAAAGTAAAGAATCAGCCTATCTATTCCACTGCAGAGAAAGCTCTCCATCATAGAAATGAAGTCGTCGCTACTGATGATAGGATTGGGCTTAATCACCACGCTTGCCTAATGTGGATTGATGATGGTCAATCCGAGCTATGTTCAAAGAATTCGACCAACACTTTCTTCCCGACCTTGGAGTCGAACCCAGGACCTGCGATCACGGCCCGGTACTTAAACCATCCATTCTTATAATTATATTTATTACAGCCAAACTCGTTCTCTAGCAAGTCCAGCATTGAGAACAAAATAAAATAGAGTACCACTCGTATGTCGGGGCACGTATTAGCAGCCGACTCCGGCGCAGAGCGCTAATAACTTCACACGCCGTGCTGTATTTTGTTGAATTAGTTTTAAACCAGGGGTTACGAACCAATGAGGAAAGCTGTACAATCAGACATTTGGCATTCACGGCTGGACGTAGATTTCCTTCATAGAGCGGCCTACTTACCCGGGTCAGGTGACTTGCAATGAAGCCGTCCCGTAACGAATGAGAGTATTATCCGTTGCATCCAAACAAAGGTGACATATTAGGTGCATATAGCGCTTATGAAAGGGGAACTCCAATTCGGTTTGTTTTAAGCCCTCATAGGACAACGATGCGAAATTAATAAATTCAAACTCATTCGAATTGTAATCACGACCCCCGTATGTATGGTAGGCGTGTCCTTACCCACTGAGCTACAATCTCTCTTGTCAGCCTTCTACTCGTATTAAGAACTAACATGCGGGATTCTACTTGTTAGAATTTAATGTGGTAAAAAGTTGCCTTCTATGTACTGTACCTGTCATATAACTTTCTACCAATTTAAAAAGAGGTAAATTCTAAAGACAAGGCTTGTTACGAGGTAACCCGAAAAAACAAAACATTTACTCGATGTAATTGACACCCAACATCATCTACTGGTACAGTTTGGAAGTTAGGGTAAAATAAAGTCCCGAAACCAATTGAGGACGAGCCACTTATTAAAGTAAAAAGAGTGCATAGTATTTTTTTAGGTTCATCAATGATTGAGTTTCTTGCGATACATTTTTAACTCAGCAAAGAGAAAGGTTCACGATCGCTGCAGAGGTTGGGAGCGATCTTACAATTTGCATAATGGGGGTGTCTGTGTGTGTGCGGGAGTCGTGCCCGACTGATGCGGGTCACGCCGCGCGCTGCCACTAGTCGAGAGAGAAGCACCGGGGCGGACTCAGACCTTAGCTACTAACAGGTTTTTTTATAAAAGTAATAGCGAGAATGGCACTCATGGCAGGGTTCACGTCACCCACTCAATTATCAGCCTACAGTGTTTTATTACAAGTTTTTTTCAGTAAGTAATACGTGAAAGACGAGCAGACGGTTTACCTGATTCAATTTGATAAATTTATTGCATTACGATTGTAAGCGATTGCAAAGTTGAGTCTGTTTCAGCACCCATCGTCACAAACGACCGTCTATTCCCAGTTGTTCCCACAAGGACCGTCGATGCTTCTACCCAGTGTACCTACGCTTGGACGACTTAGGATCTGGGAAGTTTAGTATTACCAATGAAACGGAGGTTGTCTGACTTTCGCAATCCGGTAGGGGCAACTAGAATAACTGTAATTGTGAAATTATCTGAAACGGTTACATTTTCTCGCGATTCTTTTGAAAATGGTAAAAATCCCGAGGTGAATGTTCGGATTAAAATTTACGATTCATTTGTAGGAGCACGTTTTTATCCACCGACTTACCATAGCTTTTCTTTTATTTTCATTTGGGGTAGGTACTTATAGAGGTAGAACTCTGCTTCTGAAAAAACCTAGATACAGCATGAACGCGAGAAAGTCTCAATCTGGCCTTTTTGGAAATAAAACTATTAGATTATTATGACTGAAGGTCACTGCCTTCCTTTCAAGGAAGCATCTTTCGCCCAGTTTATTCCGTGACCCCAGCCCCGAGTGCGGCCCTGGCTGATCTATGGTTGCTTGATACCCGTGAAGGGACTTTACTGTTTTATCGCGGTATTTATGGGCCTGGTGGGGAGCCATTTATTCCCCCCATATTTCACCAGACACTAACTGTTTATAGCACATTAACATTAGTAGGTATTACTTTGTTAGATATATTTTGCCTATTGCAAAATATGGATCTGTGGGTATAATATCGATTGATCCACAGAACTAGTCTATAAGTCGTAGTCATAGCTCAAAAAATTGCATGTCTCAAGAAACAAGGGGAAGGTGGTTATAACGAAGTCATTCCGTAACAAATGACAAATACCTGTTGCATCCAAACAAAGGTAACACACAGGACATATTATTATGGAAGGGAGGGAAATTCTGATTATTAGGCCCTCTGGGTATATTGCGAGGAGATCAGACGGTTGTTGAAGCGAAACGGTATTCGAGTGGAGGCCCGCAACACTAGTAGATTCACAAGTGCCCTGCTAACTTTTTAACCCCCTTTCTCCCCATTGGGCCTCTGGGACTCTTACTCACTCGGCGAAACATAAGTAACTTTGATGTCGAAGGCGAACCCACTTTGGAACGCTGAGCCAGTGTAGTAAGTAATTGAGTATTGTATAAATGTTTTTGAAAAGCTGTGTGCTAGGAAGACTGAGCAAATATATGGTTTACAATTTATTTTGAAATAATGTTTTAGTGGCAAACCGACGTCCACGCGCCCGGAGCTGCGACTCGTTCATGATCGTCGTTTTCAACAGTTTATATTACCTATTTGTTGAACAAAACAAGATATTATCTCTTTCACTAAGACTTAACTCGGGTTCAGTGATCCGTATCTATCTGGCTTAGCGGAGGGCGTAGAGATGTACCGTCACCGGAAAATAATCCGTGAACAACTTTCAAGAAATGACTAACTGCAGTTAAAATTATTTTTTCTAAACGAGATTTTTAGAAGTTGGCAGACAATAATAAAAATCCGATCAAAAACAATACCTACCTACTCTTAAAAAAAACAAGTCTCGCAACTATCGTAAAAAGTTGTGAGATCCATGTTTTTCCAAGTCGGTTATTCATTTATTGACTTGGCAATTTTTTTTTATGAATATGAATTAATAAACATCGACCCGTTATAATTTTTAAACTACTGGTTCAAATTGAACTGGTGACCCCAGGCGTGCTGTGGTCACAACTTTCAAGTTATTTACGAAAATTAAATTTTGCACTGTTTGTTAGTACCTGAGAGTTGGTACCTAAGTTGAGATCTAATACGTGGTTAAATGTTATTTTATTTATAAGGTGTCGGTGAGCTGATTCGCTATCAGACTTCTGTCTTTATTTACCACGGGTAATTACAGTTGGTAACTCGACACATCACTATGCGGGAAGCGAACCCGCGACCCTCAGACAAGAGAGCACATTACTCATCCGCGACAAGTATTCAGAGCTCGTACTGAGATTAATCCCAGATTAAACCAAGTTAAGGACGGTGCACACTTTTTCGGTGACTGTCGTGAGGACCAGAGCATTCTGTCAAACATAGCGTTGACCAATCACGAGAACGCTAACTTTATAATATTAAAGTGACCCGTGAGGGAGGGCCACTTTAATATAAAGTTCGCGTTATGGGCGGCGGCAATCGCTTACCAACAATCAGGTGATCCGTCTGCTCGTCTGCCACCTATCACATAAAAAAAGATAAAAATGAATTCTAGAAACAAGTGCGTGTTACAAACAAGCCGTCAATCGTGTAACAAGCTTTGGCATGAATGGGCCGGGTTAAATGGTATGATGACGACCTCACGTGAAAATCGGTGTATCTGTGCTGTGATTCGTTGAATGAGTGAGGATGCCGGTGCCGAGTTGGCTCAATTTTGAGGAAAAAGGAAAAAAAATGCAGCAATCACCGTATGTCAATGGGCGGCAGTGATCATTTACCATAGGTAGTCCGTCTACTTGTGTGACTGTTATAAAAAGGCGGCTCACCTAATGATAAGTGATCACCGCCGCCCATGAATATCCGCTTGTATTGCTTTCCGTACAACGCTCTCGTATGTTTTCCGTACAAACGGTCCTACAAACACACAACAAACATCCCAATGTAAATGTAATCTAGTCTATGCCCACCTTAAGTAAATAGTGCTCGCATTCGGCTGGAAAGCAGTAACCATCCGTTCATTAGGGCAGCGCTGACAAATCGCGTAACATCCGCGCGCGCCGCATACTGAGCGCTGCGCTTGCGCATAGCGCTTGAACGAACAAATGCTTTGTCTGTTCTACTATATATAAACGGGACTAAACTATATTTAACTATTGTAACATCATAGCACTTACTGCTGGACGTTTCGACTTCATCCAGTGAGCTAAGCTACCATCGCTACAGTATGGAATTCAATCGGCTCGACGGGCGTCTGAGCGCCAAATGTGTGAGGGTACTGGAGGTCCAATCAGGGGAGTTAAGGAAAGTTTTATGGTTGGCAGCGCATTTTTTTTTGCAAGTTTGCAAGTTGAGGGGTAGCAACCGTTTCCTATCAGGTGATCCGTTGAGCTGGTATACTTTACTTTTTTATTTTGTCTGCCAAACTATGTAACAAAAACTAGCTCCACTTTTGTGGTTACCTCCACGCTCTATTTTCTGTATTCGATGTTAATTTGTAGCGCAAGAAATGCGCAAAGAATGCGCAGATGCGAGCTCCCTGGGAACCTCCCGGGCTCCAGCCGTCGCCGTTACTCGTCATACTCATATCGCAGGAATGTACAGTGCATCCGATCTGATGTTCAATACATTGCTAATGCTGACGATGCCTTTGGAACAGGTGGTAACTATTGTCGTGTTGGTTCCAGGAGATTGTTTCGCATTGTCCGATCCTAACCCCTGGGAATCCAATGCGCTATTGAACATAGTTTTTATTTTCGCTTTGCATTTAACTATATTTTTTCGCTCTATTTTTTCGGGGATTAAGTATTATATTTGTGTTTCCTCAGTTGTCTGATATCTGTAGCACAAGTTCTTAAGCTATTCAGTAATGTCACACCGCGTGACGCTGCTTAAAACATCTGCCACAGATATGAAGGCCTATGATGATGAACTCCTTCGTTGAATCTGATACACGGTGTAAGTACTTGGGTAAGTAGGCTTAAGCTACTTACTCAAGTCAGGCCAATGTATGTGTTGTTGTCCGATATTTATCTACCTTATCCTCAAAGCCGTGGAACCAACTGTACCGTAAGTGTTACAGATATGAGTTATTGTTTGAACTTGTAATGTTCAGTGACCGGTTGCGATGCGCGGGCGCAGTTCACACGCAGTACTAGGGCTAGGGTGTGCAGTGTACGGTACCGACGCAAAACAGAGATTCCTTGGCCTCAACATTGGTTCTAAATCCTAAGTATTTGTTGAAACCAAGGAGTACTACATTGTAGCCTGTAAGTATGAATTTCCGAATGAAACTCTGTTTATAACACGATTAGTCTTCTCGTTTGCCACCTATTACACAAAAAAAGAAAACATTTTACAGAATCTCAATGATCTTAAAGTGTCGTTTAGAATTATTCAAAGACCAACGCCTCGCTTTCCCTTATACAAAGTAACTTAGTACCAGATTTGCACTTTGCGCTATTTTTACTGGGCATGTTAAGGAAATTGCGCGATAGCATCGGGCCTACAATTGTATTGTTTAAGCTGTATTTAAATGAACTAGGGGTTGAATAAAACATTTGGTCGTTAGGTTGGCTGTTCCGCGTGCGTGCGCACGCGACTGCGCGACATTTGTCGCGGGTCACGTCGCGCGCTTGTTTAGAGCCGATCGTATGTGTGAAATGGTGAGACTATCCTAGGTAGATGCTCGGCATATCGTGGTCAGAGTTCCAAACCAACGTACTCCAGGAACTCGGTATCACAAAGCCTTTTCCCAGAGGAAACTAGCATGGCTTTCACCTTGCACACGGCTCCATAGAACGGCTGCTCGTTCAAGGGAAGGTAGAGGGAACCAAATTATATTGGTGATCTGCCTGGAATGTGCTGGGCTGACCAAATGGATTTTGAAGCTGGAAAACCCCCTGTCAGACTGCGCAAGACTGTCTGCGAACAGAGGAAGATGGCGGGAGATCGTGAGAAAAACTGTATCTGCCTTTAACAAAGACGCATTCAACGTGACCACGACCGCTCTGTCAAAAGCGTAGCTACAGAGAAGAGTCGATATTATATCTGCTAGTATGTGATCAGTACCTGCTAACTCAATTAAATTAATGTATGCAATGCATAGCGTGAATTACTATTTCTGTTAAAGTATTATGTTTCGACAATGTGCGCTAATTCTTGCGCGGGCGCATTAGTAACTACATTCTTCGCAGGTCACATACATAGTTCCCTTGATGTGCAGTAAATCACTACACATGTGTGGTAACAATGAGCGTGACCTGCACAGAATCTTTGGAAACTGCTGGTATTTGACCAAGACAAAGATTAATAGGTTTTAAGTTGGTCAACAAAATATTAGAACTATTTAATTAGAAGTAAAATAGCCTCAGGATATTGAACAGGCTTGTAAGTGAGTTGCAGACCGAAAGATTTTACGTTGCACCGCTGAGTGTCTATTATTATTTTGTACGTCTGGGAGCGTTCGTGTCCGAGGTCACTGCGACCAATTTGATCTTTTGTGTCCTTCGCTCCCTCTAAAGATCGCTGAGTAGACACTCAGTAACTTTCCAGTGTTTATATTAACTTAGACAAGTTACTGGATTGTACTCTGCAGAGTCACATACACTGCGCAGCGTTACTCTTATAACCGTACCTGCGCTTGCGCAGCTTAGACTCCATATTAGCACCGGGCAGGGGGTGACGCCCGCGTGCGCGCTAAGTGACGCGCTAATCAGTGGCATTAGCGCGCGACACTGCAAAATGTTGTTATAAGTATTTGAGAAGATGAGCGATTGCATAAACATCAGGATTGCATAAAAAGGCGAAAGACTAGCGCAATGCGATCGATGCTCCGCGCCATCTTTTGGCATAGAGAGGAACTAATGTTCCGAAACGAAGTGAAGGTAGATCACTAGCATTAAACAAAGGTCAAAACCTATTAAGTAGCTACTTATACATACTTACAAAAACAGAAATGAACCCTTCGTTATACAAGGCAAAGCGGCCACTGTCAAAATGATACCTTACCCTTAAAAACAATTAATTTGTCCGCAATTTAAAGTAAGTTGTTTTGTTCTGTTGGTCGCAAATTGCAGTGTTTGCCACTCGGACCTCTCGTTCCGCGTCGCTAACGAGTACTTGGGGAGAGGTCGCGGTAATCACAGTGGTTAGTGTCGCGCGCGACGGTCACGCGACCGGCTGAATGTCGCACGCGCAGGTAAAAGGGCTCACAATTCTTATGATCAACACGAAACATTTTTTTTTAAATAATATTTCACTACATCACATTGATCTGACTCTGAGATAGGTAGCTCAAGCACCTGTGTTACAGATATCAGAAACAACAGTGGGATTACAAATATATACATGTAATACTTTTTTTTTTTGTAAATACATACTTATAATACATAGAAAACACCCAGACCAATACAAACAGCCATGTTCAACAAAAAAATTACAATGATAATGTCTTCTGGTTGACTCGATTACGGCCCATCTCAACAATCAGGATATAGGTACTTATAACTGTGCATGCCAAAATAATAATTGCACTTGCAATTTCAAACCAGGACATCTGTGTAACTAAGAGTGAGTGCAACATGCTACAACAGCTAATCGTGCTTCCAATCGACAAAGAACAAAACCATTTTCCAACCACACCAACATTTTCAAACCATTTACCTATAAAGATTTAAAGGAAAACGGCTGAAGAAGTGAAAGAAGGCATGCCTATTTAAATAAAAATAATGGTAATTATTGGAACACCTGATGGTAAGCGATTGCCGTCGCCCATAGACACCTGCAGCACCAGTAGAGACATAAAATACGCTGCCAACCTTTCGCACCCTTTCCCCCCAATTGGGCTGCGGTATCCTTGGTCACTCGACGAAACACAGCGCAGACGCTGCTTCTCTGGTCTCCTGTGAGACCGTGGTATAACTCCGATGGAGCCGGACCATTCATGCTGATGGTAATTCCATTGTATTTGTAAAACATCGTCGTATATAATATAACGTATACTTCAGGAATTTTTTTTAATTTATTGAATGTGTACAACCCAAAGTATTAAGTACAAGCTAAATAATAGAGCCCTACCTGCGAAGTTCCCCGGAGCCAACTATTAATAAACGAAATTCATTTCAAAACCAAAGAAGCTATGTAGTCAACTAGTATAATTATCAAGATTACACGCCAACCTGCAGATTACGGTGCGCTCGCGCAGTTTGTCAAGGGCTGTCGTACAAGCATTTAAAACACTGGTGTAGGTCGTATAAGTACTGACAGCGGCTCCGACGCCGCCGCAAAAACGGCGCTGTCTAGCCGAGTGTGGCGACTGTACGCGTGGCGGCCTTTACAAGAATATATGAGCCTTAAGCTGAGGCATATACAAAGCTATATTGTAACAAAGCTACGATATAACAGAGTGAGGGAGAGTATTAGAGTTCTTTCGGCACGTAGCATGAAAAGATCGAGAGAACTCAGGGCAGCTGATGGTTACCGGGAATGTCGAAGCCAACAAGCTGCAGGCGACAAGTCGAAACGACCAAGAGGAAGAAGCCTCTTTCAAAGGTCTGACCAAATTAGTACCATCCATACTAATATTATAAATGCGAAAGTAACTCTGTCTGTCTGTCTGTCTGTCTGTCTGTTACTCTTTCACGCCAAAACTACTCAACGGATTTAAATGAAATTTGGTATACAGATAATCTAGACCCTGAGAAAGGACATAGGCTACTTTTTATTGCGAAAAGGGGGGGGGGGGGTAAAAAGTTACTTTTTCACGCGGACGAAGTCGTGGGCGGCCGCTAGTTTTAACATAAATTCAATCCTTGGCATTAGCCAAGGATTCAAAACTTCACATTGCCCTTCATGCCACCAAAGACCGAACTATTCTATTTTGTTCTATTCTAATTTGAGGAAATGGGGAAAAGGTTTGGTTGCGTTCTTGTGATTCCACTATGGTGTTGCAGGCAGGTCTCTATAGTGGCAGGAATCGCATATCATCAGGTAATCCGTCAGCTCGTCTGCCGCCTCTCACATATAATAAAAAATATTTCCATTGCTGCTATGTCCACAAGCCTTACCCGCAAAGATATCGGTAAGTGGCGGATAATCACCCCGGGAAGGTCAGCGCGATCACGCCAATTGTTTAATTGCGCGCGCGCCGCCTTCCCCGAACCTGCGCGGAGCGACGCGTGCGCCGCGTGTGAAACAGAAGACATTTTAACCCTCCTTTTTTGGGCATTGTCGTACTAACCAATTTTTCGACTATATCGGAAATCTCAGTAATCAGTTTTCAAAAAAAAAAATTGTACATTTTCAAAAGTCATTAAACAAATGTTGTTCAAAATGGATGGCAGAATACGTGGCTAAAATAATGTAAATGTTCACAGGTACAGCCTGTATTGTGCACAAGTTTTTCTTACCTCATACTTTGATGACACATATCATAGTGATACGACGATTAAGACCTGACATTTCTAGAGAGATGAAATTCTTAGTATCAGTCCGAAGTCTGGAAAATGTCAATACCACCGTGCTTCAGAACTTTAAGCTTTTGGTCCTGCACCTAATCCCTCTTTGGTGATGTCACGATGGTGTCCCATCGAAGTTTGAGAGTAAGGGAATCGAGAGTTAGTATCTGCGCACACAGTTGTGCACAATATGTCTTGCATCGAAACCTAGTCGTTGACATTGTTTTTATTATTATAATCAATAGCGATAACGATCTTGGACATTAGTCCAATTAAGTTTTAGAGTCTTGATATGTGATCTCTATTAGGAGTATAGTTAGCAAGTACTCCGTGTTTATGACCTATAAATGTCACGGAATACATAATTATCTCTTTTAAAAGTAACATAAAATAATAAGTTTCACATTCCATTTTAATGAACAGATCGGATTTATCAAGATTAAGATAATTCAACTAATTTTAATGATGTATTCTCGTCAGTAAAGAGATGACCGAAATCTGATCTCTTATTAGGCAAAGCATCTTAAAACTGTATTAAATATACAGGAGAAAGAATTTTCAAATTAAGTAAAACTCTTTGTAAAAAAAACTGCCTCAGTTATTGTCGCACTGCAGGATATGGGCCTCCATCATAGAAGTAATCGCTACTATAACGGGATTAGGCTTTGTAATACTAGTGGCCTGCCCTCACTTCGTTTCGCGATTGTTAATAGTTCCGAATTTGATCAATGGATGTCGCTGTATGTCGATAATATCACGCAAGTGTTTCTTCTTTTCGGATTACCTAAAAACGCTTGGTTGAAATCTATGGAACTTGTATCTTTATAAGTTGTATATAAGAAATATCCCTTCCCTTATTATTGGTGATCACAAACCCAGTTAAGTTCGAAAAATCCAAAGCATACTTTTTTCTTTTACAGTGTAAAAATAGTTAAGTATAAAAACCGTATGGGTATATTACAAAGCAATTACCTCCCATTCTTTCTTCATCCATTCTTAAGTATCGATAGTTAACCACAAAAAGGTATCGGTTCCATTGATAGTTCCCAATTAGGCATTGTTCGCGCTGGCAATTAGCGTGCGCCGGCGCAGCCGCAATACTGACACGTCGCTTCTGATGTCGCCGCTGGAGTAATGTCAAGCTTGTTTACATATGGAATTCACACGCCTGTTTATTGGAATTTACTTTAATTTTTTTTGGTGGCAATTGACAGAAAAAAAATGGAAAACTAATGGGGATTGAGGAGCACGAAAGTCAAATGATCATGCAATTATTCTTCAGGATGGTGACTCGATCAGTTTAAGACTGATCGGCTCTAAAGTGTAAAGGGGCGCCGTAGACAACAATCGGTGTGAGCTTATCATCCATTCCAGAAGAAGCCTCATTTGATTGAGCCTCAAAAGAGGCACATTATTATTGTTGGAGCTGCTCAAGTAGAGAGAGATAGCAATTAGCATTATGTTGAACTGTTGTTTACCTGGCGCAAACGAGGAAATCACGCTAGAAGCATTATTTAGAACTTGGCAAGTCTGGTAATTACCGAATAAAGATTAATTCTAAAAAATAACAAAACTCACCAATGAAAATAATTAAAGCTGTAGCTATATTTTACTGAACATACCTATTCGTAAGTACAGTAGCAATATTAAAGTAATTAACGAAACGATACCGTATCGACCCGCGGAGAATGATCTTGTACAATTAATAGTGTAATTGAGCCAACAGCCTCAAAACAATGCAAATATTTACACGTCTTTAGAATTGATTGATATCCGATCAATTATGGTAATGAGAATAATTGATTGAAACGATCAGGCGACAAGCAAAGAGGGCCGATGGTAATGAGTTTAATTTGCTTCGGTTCGCGGCTCTTTTGTGATCCAGCTCAATTTCAACATTGTTTTCCTAGAATGCCTTTGTTAAGATGTCTATACAGGGTCGTTAAAAATAATGGGCTGCGTGGAAGAAGCTTCGCTATTGATGCACCGACGGGTAAAGTACAGTGGATACCGGGTAATCATAGTATGCTAAATGTCAAATGTGTGAGCGTCTGGAAAGGTTTTTACATTGATACGATAATTTCCCTTTAATTAAAGATAGTTTTCAAAATTGACCTTGCATTGGGCCTTCAACGCACTTGATGTGGAGGTACAGATGAATGTCTAAATTGTTATATGTATGCCTATATGAAACATTGTTGGCAGACATTCTGCAACTTGTACATACATACAATCGTTAAATCCGCAGTGAATTAGCGGGGTATTTTTTTTTTATATGTGATAGGTAGCAGACGAGCAGGCGGATCACCTGATGGTAAGCAATTGCCGCCGCTCATGGACACTTGCAACACCAGTGGAGTTACAAGTGCGCTGCCAACGTTTTATCCCCTTTCCCCCCCGGGTGGGCCTCCGGTACCCTCACTCACTCAGCGAAACACAGCAAAGGGGCTGCTTAACGCCAGTTTTCTGTGAGGCAGTGGTATCACTCCGGTCGAGCCGGCCCATTCATGCCGAAGCGTGGCTCTCCCACTGTAAAAATTCATGCATTTTTCAAATAAGTAGGTATATGCGTTTGGGAGTTTTACTTATAATGGAACATTGGGATCCCCAACCGCAACCTGATACTGTGGCGCTGTCTCGAGCGCTTGCGGGTGCGCAGTGATCGACGCAGCCGCAGCGTTTAGCGTGCCTGTGGCTTCCGAACATCGGGCGGCTTTCTTCCTGCGTCTGCGGTCGCCCCTTGATGGTGCCCTTTATGAATTGCCGGGTAAGCTGTGGTTTTTATCGATATTGGCCGCGGGAATTGACGAGGTTTTTTTCTATGGTGGCAGACGAAGAGAATGGTCAACTGATCGGTAAGTGATTGCCGCCGCCCATAGATACATACGTGATTGATCCACAGACTGGCATGATTGAGGTTTGAAATGTAGAATTTGTTCCAGCACAGAATTCTAATTCACAGCGTCAAACTTTGTATTTTCTTGTTCGTGTCAAATACGCGTATTATAATACAGACATGTATTGTAATGCGAGTATAGTGGCCCCCCCTTACTTCGTTTCGGGACAGTAGTACCACTGTATACCAATATATTTTAGGTTTACCTATAAGCCCTGGCGAGGAATATGAGATTAACCTCTTTATAAATAGTACCAGTGGCCCGCCCTCACTTCGCTTCGGGACCGTAATAAAATTCAGAAATGAACCAATAGATGGCGCTGTGCTCAATTACATCGCGCAAACATTTCGTGTTTTCGGTTTACCTATAAGCCTTGTCATTGTCTATTGAAGTTATCTATTTATAAATAGTATAGATAAATGTGTTATCATCGTATCCAAATCAAAATAGGTATGTATTTTCTTTCTTTCTTACTTTCAACAGGATTTTCTGTTTCGTTCATATGGAAATTGTGACCATTTGACCTGTCACGTTCAAACATAACCAAACAACCAACCAAAAACACTATACCTACTGACAATAACCTCCTTCCCTCCCCACCCCTCCCCCCTGAAACTAAAACCTGGCTACGCCTTTGCCATAACTCACCGGCTGTATCTGGAGGAGTAACGACCCGCCACCTAGCGCCGCTCACACCACATCAACATTACCATAGACGCCGGCAGACGCGCTATTATTTACACGCGGCTCCGCTCGGCAGTCACGAGCGTGATTAAAACTCGGAGGGATAACTCCTAGTGAACACTACTAGATCTGGCCTAGGGCTGCGGGTCTAGGTTGGGTGAGTAAGCGTAGACTGAGAATGCAGCCCTACTAAAAGACCAACTAAGTATGGGAAAGAAAAATCGCCATCTTATGGACACCACCAATGTCAAAATGAGACAGATGATAACGTATGTCAACAATTTATTAAAACGGCTTAAAATTCGCGAACACTTACCTATTAAATTAATAGAAAATCTTCTTAATATATTTATTTTAGTGTAATGTAGAGCCATAGGATCAACATCTGAGTGATTGTAATAATAGGATGAAACTATAAATTTTAAAACTTTGAAAAAAAGAAAACACTTCTGCCATCTTCGCCAATCAAAAAAAAATAGCAACCCTAACCGCAACTGCGCTATTTCATTTCGCTGCGCCCGCGCACGTAAATCAGGAACGCGTGAAGCAGCCATATAGCCTGACTTATTTATCCCCGCACGCCATCAAAATCGACTCTATTCCCTACCCGATAAATCAGGATATTCCGTGACAAGAGGTGTACAAAGAGGTGTTAGTATGACAAAAGTAATGAATGCTTTATGTTGATCGGATGGGGTTCAATATTGCGTAACCGCGGTCGAAGCGTGATGCATGGGCCGGCGCGCGCGCAGGCAGTGATGGAGGAGCCCTGGTGGTAGCCGCGAGAGCGCCGCTGGACGATAGATGGCGTGCAGGTGCGGCATAGCTTAGCTGACGACAGTAAGATAACTCGTTGAGCTATAGAGTTTACAAGTGAAGTGGTTATTATTTTTGTTAAAGAAATCTCATTGCCATCATTTGTCTACGTTTATTTTCAATCCTCTGGGGTCGACTCTCCTTGTCCATTTTCTCCATTCCAAGCTGTTGAGCGGTTTCTGGATTAATGTTTTTTGGTTTAACGTCGTAAGACCCAAAAGCTTCTATAAGTAGAATAATATAATGAATTGGCAATATAATTTATAAATATTTAACAAAACGTTATGATACTGCACGCACTGACTTATACGGGAACTGGAAATCTTTGGAATTACACTGATAAAAAAAATATATACGAAGTGAACTTCCCCTTTTGAAAGTCTGTTAAAAAGAGTCATAAAAGATTAAAAATATCAAAATGGTGACCAGTAAACTAAAAGATACTGATGTTCAAACTTTAGTAAGAAGAAGACTGCGATGTGCACTGTGTTGCGTCGGTGGCGCGCTGATGTATGCGCCCGCGCATAGACAACGCATTGTGACGTACTGCGCCGCGCTGCACGAATGCTGAAACCGATATTTGCACTAAGTAAGAGATAGTGGATCTATTTATTTAACATTAAATGTCACATGGTACAATTTTGTAGATGGAATATATGGTATGATATAGGACAGAATCTGTGACACCTAGGAGCAGTCTGGCAGGAGATCTAAAGTCGCAGATATAAGTAGTCCAAAGAATTGCGTGGCTCAAGTGGCAATGGGCAGGGCACATTGCGAGGAGATCAGACGGCCGTTGGGGTGGATGGGGATCGTGGTTCAATTGCGAGCATGCACCTCTGGATTTTAAAATTTTATGTCCGTTTTACGTCCAGCTTTTGAAATTAGGGTAAGAAGCGATGGAAGCAAGTTGACAACGTATACCAATGTATACGTTGTTGAGATTTTCTCAAACATTATCATACTTCCACAGTTCCCACTATTATCAGTTTATTCCCTATTTAATGTCTGCCCCCCACCTACTACAGATTACGGTGTAATCTGATTTCCACGGCGCATCACAGACAGCCGCGCAGACGGACGGGTGACGAATCGGCGCCCGCGCATTCTTGCCGCATGATGTCTCAATCATACAAAAGTGTCAAGGAGTTAATGAAATGGATCGTATTGTATGGAATGCATGACATTCTGTGACATTCATCAAAGCATTTTAAGTATAGTGAGAAATGGTTGGCAGCGCACTTGTAACTCTACTGGTGTTGCAGATGTCTATGAGCGGCGGCATTGCTTACCATCAGGTGATCCGCCTGCTCGTCTGCTACCTATCACATAAAAAAAAAAATCTTGAATATATATACCTAGTGCACTCAGATACTGAACAAATACCTACAAGTGTTCATCACACGAATGTGAATGAGTGAATTTGCGTGGACTCGAGGCTGATGGCTTGACTGGAAGAGGTGGCGCAGGACCGACCTAGACGGAGGCTCGTATCATCAGAGGCCACGGCTTACTTCGGGTCTTTGCGCCAGACTAGTTAGTTAGTTGTCCAGGGTGGGGGTTGAAGCCATGACTTTTGGCACATGAGGGAGGATGACTACCAAATTCGTCACCGGGCCAGTCGAATAGCGCCATTTGGGCTAGTCGAATGGTTGGCTGAAGTGGTTACGAAACTTTACATACATTTTTGCTTATTTAAATGAATAGGGAATTTGGAAGAGATCGCTATTAGCGATAAGGCCGCCGATATTGTATTTGGAAATTACTATTAGCATTAAGTTCTGTAATGTGTTGTGCAATAAAGAGTATCTATCTATATAGGGATAGTTATTTAAAGCCATTGTTTGAAGGTAAAGACTTATAAACGGATCCATAAAATACAAACTTTAAATTGAATAAGTTGAGTCACCACCTTTTCCGATGCACACAGCGATTTTTAATCACTTGTAGCAAGGTAGAATTGCCTCCGGGCGTGCCTCGATCACCGATAGCCCATGTTCCTTTGTGGTCTGATCTAGGGGTGTTAAGGATGTGGCATATCGGATATGCGTACGGGTACGGATATTGAAATAAATTATTTCGGTATTACATTAATTTCGGTTATCTTTCCGTTCTAGCTTCCTATTTGACTATTACAGATGGGTTGGGTTACATTTTGGAAGAAATTAGAAAACCTTGAAGAAATTTTAGAAAGGAGTGATCCTAAAAGGGGGAGTTCAGCCTTTTGCATCAGTGACTCATGTGATCTCGACAAACGTTAATGGTGGTAAGATTACTTTATTATCAGGTGAGCCGCAATTTTGCTTGCTGTCTTTAAAAAAAATCAAATCCCGTTTCATGTAATAATATTTTTTATTTTGAAACCTCATCCCTATTTAAAATATGCGACACGTTTATAACCTATTTTGGATATCGGACCATTATAGTTACGCATAGTATTTTATGCTAGAGGCAATGAACTAGCGGATACCCATACTCATATTTATTTTTATAAAATAGTGGTAGACGAGCAGACAGATTAACGAATGGAATCGATAACTTTTACGAATAGTTTTTTGTTTCGGATATTCGATAATTTAGTAACGGTTACGGAGCTCTTAACATCCCTGGCCTAATCTCCGGCCCTGACTTATAGTAGAGAGAAGTAGTCTATGACGCATAACAACTGAGTGACCCTTCACTCAGCTTCCCACGATTGATCGCTAATTTATTGAATAATACAATTGAATGCATTTTTATTTGAAGTCAAGGTATTCTATAGCGGAAAAGATTGTCTTCTATTACTAGGGACAATAATTAATTATCAAATAACGCAACCTTTTTTTAATATTTCGCATATATCGGTAAACTCTATAGTAAATAAGTATGGTTAACATGACTAAACCAAATTAAAGAAAAAATCTTCCAGAAACCAAATGCTGTATGGATGAAATTGCTACCAGCGATAAGACCACCGTCTGTTGTTGAATCAAATATGTATGTATAAATATATTGTTTCTGTTTTGTATAGTGTAGCTATATATCTGTTTATTCAAAATAAAAAAGTCATGAAGTTTTTTAACTTCGTATTAAAAGTAGTTATTTTTTATGCCTATTGCCAAAGTAATTGAAAATGTTATTCAGTAAATGGTTGGTAGAAGTTGTAGTTAAAGGGATGTAAATGTTTACAGATACACCCTACTCTGTAATGACACAACGTCCAAAACACTTAAGTCAATTCGTACTGAGATATGTCTTAAGTGTCTACCTCTACGTGTACTATCAGGTGACTCACGTACTGGTTTGTTGCTTTTTTAATGAAAAAATATCAAAGGTGCCGAATGTCCATTTAAAACTGCTAATAACTGTCCATCAAACCAAAATTTCTAGTAACTCTACCGCAGTTAAAACACACACAGCATTCTAATAAAGATCTTTAACAACCCGATTTAAATTAGCCCAACTAAAATCTAGTCACTTTACAGACCGGACTTCGTAAAAGTAGTTTCTTAAATTCGCATCTATCTATCCTTCTCCGTAATCTAGAAATCTTGGGTTGACTGAGCAGGACGGATGTAGCCGAAACATTAAAATTGTTTTGCAAGTTATAGTTCCAGCACAGTATAAATATTAGCAGTATGAAGTCAAAGTAAAAGGTGTATATCCATCATTAATAAAGTTGACAAATAGATTTGTTACTTAAAAACAAGTCTAATTGCCGTAGTTTTTAGGCTTTCAGGCTAGAGCCTGAACTAGAGCCTGGGCTAGAACTGAACAGAACTAGAGTTCTGTTTGACTTCTTTCTTAGTTGTGGGCTATTCTAGATTTTAACAAATTTCAGAACTTTTCTCAAACCCCGATAAGTAAGCATTTATTGACCACAGAAGATACACAACAACAAGGAACTTTACCAGATATAAGACCTATTCGTAATAGGTATTGTTGACACAATACCTCATGGATAACCTCGTGGATATCTGAAGTGAATACCAATTATGTTAAGGAGCTGTTAATTGTTCCACTGTGACTGTAGACTAGCGAGATCTCCGGCCATTTCCTGCGCCTGCGCCGGTTCCTAGAAGCCCAGAGATGGTATCGTGGTGCTAATTTATGGCAACGCCCGGTTTAACGGCTGTTGTTTTACTAAGCATAGCCTAAAGTGTGTCTGTCTAATTTGGAATTTTGGAAATATTCTTTTTCGTCACCTATTTTGCTAATGAAAGAATACGCATATAGATTTGAAAAACCAGTGGTGCTTGATTGATTCAAATTCACGGTTCTAGACCACCAGTATAGAAGGCACGTTATCCACTGAGCCCCACAACCCATTTAAAGTACTATCTACTTACCTTAGTTCCTCGATCGCACGTCCCTTTTTTACATTATAGCGGACAAACGCGCAGACGCCTCACCTGATGGTAAGTGATCACCGCCGTTCTATAGATATTTACAAAACCTAAGGCATCACAATTGCGTTGCCATCTCTTAAGAAGTAATAAGCCCTTTTCTTGAAGATCACTAGGTCGCATCTGCTCGGAAACACCATCGTTGCCAGCCCTTATTAGGTAAGTACTTATTTATTTCAACAATGTACAAATACTTCCCTGTTGGAGTTATCAAGATCCGGCGGAACCATCGAAGATGGAGAGAGATAGCGCGAATGCTATCTGCAGAATTGTGTTATTTAATAACAACAACAAAAGCTTTTGTCCAGTGAGTGATGACAAGTCAAATTATTTGGAAAGTCGGGTTATCACGATCGGCCAGCCAATGAACCGCTTAGCAGACCGCTACAGTAAATACGCGGCCACAGTGAAGTTAAGCGACGGTAGCTTGGTATTAGAACGCACATTTTCTGAGAAGGAAATAAAAGTTTTCCGAAACTTTCTAAAAATAGCGTATTCCATTTAAAGAGTAAATAAGTAAATATTTATTGACATACATATCTGTGGATAAAACATGGGTTATTTAAATTATACTATACTCCAAACTGGAATTCAAGACCAAAAAATCTACGACAGCCCGTCACTGTCAGGTAGATACCAAATGTTATTAACACCTAAAGTGTTACAAACGCAATAACATCTTTGAAAACTAAAATTACGGATGGTTAAGTTTTTATAAAGTGTCTTGTATTTATGTGAAAAAGGTATTTTTTTTAAATTATTATAAATAGAATTAGATCAGCGAGTGTTTTTAGAAAAAAGGAGTATACTATGGTAACGATCATTTTATTGCAGTAGCAACATTGTAGTAGCTTTTTTTGATCTTGAATTCCAGATTTGGGTATAGTAGAGCGTCCTCACTTCGTTTCGGGACAGTAGTTCCACTGTCTGCCAATAGATGCCGCCGGGTGTTGATTGTATCGCGCTAGTGTTTCGTCTTTTCGATTTGTATATAAGCTTTCTCTATGTCTATAGAATTTATCTCTTTATAAATAGTACCTATAAATATAGATTTTTTTTATATCATCGCGTCCTGAAAGATGACCAGGGTCTCGAGGGTGTCTTGCACACTCTTTGTGTAAAGACATTAGCAGGTGTGTAATTTGGTTCCAATGTGGGCATAGCACTGGTATCGGCTGGGGTGTGGCGGGGTCCGGCGGCGACCTCGGGCGTCTGATCCTAATTATAGATAGCGACAGTTTAGAGTGCCCGCTGACTTCGTACAGACACGTGCAACATGGCTCTTCTAGATCTTCAAATATTTTATGCAGGTTTTTATCGACTTTAAATAGATCTGTTTAACGTCGTAACAAATAGCAAACACAATAGAAAGTCAATTGTTTATGTCATTTAAAAGGCTTTTGGGTCTTACGGCGTTAATGTATAAATATGAGTTGAGTGGGACAGGTTCTCATATTCATCTAAGGTCATGTGTAAAATATTTTCACAAGATATTTGCTTGCTTGCATAAAAGAAGTACAATGTATTTCCAGACTTGCAAAGTACTAAATTGCTTATGGCCACAGCTCTGTGGGGAAATATTTAAGATTTTGAACATAACGCTCATAATATATGATAAATATTAGTGGAACCTTCTGGCAAAATGTGCACTACGGTTAGGACCCCCATATAAATCATCTCATTTATCACCATATAAATCAATGTTGATGAATATCTTGCACTTTGAAACTATGGTCATCACCAATAAAAGATATTCAAAAATATAATGGTATAAAGTATTTGTCACGCGACGGTACCGGCAATAATCGAAGCGGAACTTGCAACCTGTACCGCGGCCGCAACCTTCTGCGGTTTGCCCGCACCGCACCACATTGTCCGCACCGGCGCACCACACGCACCACCGCTCCGTCTGCATAGCACGTAGGTACCGGCCGCACAACCGCACCGCCTGCACCATTGCACCACCCGCATTAGACCGCACCGTACCGGACCGCCCGCATCAACGCACCGCACCGTACCGCCCGCATCGGACCGCACCGCATAGCGGTCACCCCACAAAACTATTCACAAAAACGGCTGCAAGATAATGATACTTGCGTTATGTACTTGCTATTTTTAGTACCGTATTTTAAGATGACTGTGAAACTCCTTGATGTTATCAAATGTGAGAGGTTATTTCTAATCGAACCTTTATGTAAAATCAATGAAATTTTAAACTATAATAACTTGTAGATAATAATTCCAAACTGTCCTAACAAGATCCGCGACCCGATCTTACTCATTTGTCGTATTTAGCATAAAAAGAACAGAGATGCTTCTCTGTTTATACCATTTCAAATTATTCAACATATGCGCCAACTTACAATTGAAAGAAGTAGAAAGCAGTACAATTAAGTACTTACATTTATTAATTTGTACACCACCCCACTTTGTATATAAACAGACAATGTTGTCCAACCAAAAGATATCAACGCGTTAGTGACGAAAATTTAAAAACACGTTTTATTTTATGTGATAGTTAGCAGACGAGCAGGCGGATCACCTGATGGTAAGCAATTGCCGCCGCCCATGAGCAACACCTTGCAACACCAGTGGAGTCACAACCTTTTACCCCCTTCCCCCCCGGGTGAGCTTCCAGTATTCTCACTCACTCGGCGAAACACAGCACAGGGGCTGATTCGCGCCGGTTTTCTGTGAGGGCCGATTTCACGTACGTTACGTTACGTTCACGGGCGTTACGTTCACGTATTTTCTGAATAACCTCATAACACCATCTTATTACTATTGAAAATACTTCAATTATTTTCAGTACTTCAGGAATCCTGCTATTTAAAAAGGTTACTTTTGTTACGAAACTTTTTGTTGTACCTACGACTGCTTCTATTTATACGCCAAAGACGTGGCTTCAATCCCCACTCCGAACAACATTCGTGTGATGAACACTCGTGTTTATTCAGTGTCTGGTTAGGTAATTATGTATTTAAGTACTTATATGTGTTTCCTCTATTATCTGTAACACAAGTGCTTACGCTACTTAGGAGTTAGATCAATGTATGAGATGTTGTGAGAATTACATTACCTATAATGATTTATATTATTATGTATAATATTAGCACTAAAACAAAACTATGTCAACCCACCCCGGCGGGCAGGATGGGTGTCCGCACCGCGACCAATCGGCCGCCACCGTCCGCGCTGCGCCCGCGTCGAATCACGCGCTCCTTCGTTCCAAGAAACACTATTAAACCTTTTTACTTACTGTAACATTAGACTTGTTGAACAATTTAAAACGTAATTTTATAGTCTAGTTCGGTAGCTGGTAGTATTTTTTTTAGTTTTTGTTTTCTGTTGGTCTCGCAAGTAGCGACAAGGGGACAAGATGGTTGTAACCTCACAACCATCTTGCCCCGCGGCACACTGCTTTTTACCCAGTATGTGTAATAACAGGCACTGTACCAATTTGCGAATTAGAAGATGCTTGTACGAGTATTATTATTAGGTATGATTTATTTTTATGCTTTGGTATAGTCTCGCGTAAGTATAGACCTCAGTCGTCACTTTCCATCAGGTGCGATTGTGGTCAAGCGTTGCCCTATACTTAATAAAAAAAGTATTTTTTCCGGGCAATTTCCAAGGCGCGCCTGCTGATGCCATTGTTATAATAAATTTTTCCGTCCAAATAGGCCAAATATTTTGGAAATATTATCAAAAGAAACAAATCAGTTCCAAATCAAGTCCCAAATCAAATCATTTCCTTTAGTTTGTCACGCGTCGTCGCGCGTCATGTTGCCGGCTAGTCGTGTAGTGTTGGGGACTGACTAGACAATAGTGTGAGGAACCGAAAGCCGAAAGATGTTGATATTACTTCGAGAAAATGTTAATGATCCTAAACAAACGCCCCATTGTTCTAGTGACCCTGTCCGGTGATCTCGAGACCTAGGTTCCATTCCCAGATTGAGCAAAAGTATGTTTTTTTTATGTGACAGGTGGCAGACGAGCAGACGGATAACCTGATGGTAAGCAATGGCCGCAGGCCTTAGACACCTGACCTGCAACGGGCGCTGCCAACCTTTAACCCCCTTTCCTCCAATTGGGCTTCCTCCTCATTTGGGTGTCCTCACTCACTCAACAAAATGCAGCGTAGCACACGTACAGGATGTTATGTATTTTCCGAACATATCTCGGATTTGTGATCACCAATGCACATTAGGCAAGTGTGGCAGTTGTGACAGAATTTCCATATTGCTTGGGATTTAAAATTAAATTGCCTTTTTAGCTTTTATAATTTTAGAAATATCGGCGGTTTTGCTAAGTTTTTCCCTAAAACCGAAACTGAAACAAAAGTTCGATTTACCTAAGCAAAACCCGAAACCGGAACACCAATATCGCTTGTCCACGGCCACCGACGTCGCGCGGCGTGTCGCCTGACAAACGACAAAACGGACATTATGTTAACTCAATCGACGGCGACAAAAACGCTCGTAACAAGAAGCGTTCCGGCCCCGGGTTATGATCTTGATTAGTCAGGCTTTGTGGGGCAGCCTAGTGTTACATGTTAACATCCTTGTAGGGGACATTTCACATCGTTTTATTGTAAAATATGTTTATTTAATTATGGGAGAGCCACGCATGAATGGGCCGGCTCGACAGGATTGTTACATTGCATCAGAAAACCGGCGTGTTCGAACATGTGAATTATTTTGCACGTCTAACATTTGAAAAATAATAAATAAAATGACAGTGTTATTCGAACTCTAAAAATTTCACAAGTTCTTGCCATTTAGGTACTTACCAACTTTATATTAGGCATTTGCTATCGAAAAATAAGCTCACAATTTTTAAAACTAGAGTGAATAGTGTGTGTAGTGTGTAGTGGCAATGGGCAGGGCACATTGCGAGGAGAACAGGCGGCCGTTGGGGTGGAAAGGTCCTTGAGTGGAGGCCACGTGCAGGAGGCCGCAGCCGTGGCAGGCCTCCCACCAGGTGGACCGACGATCTGGTGAGGGTCGCGGGAGTCCATTGGATGCGGGTGGCACAGGACCGATCTGTGTGGAGAACTTTGGGGGAGGCCTATGTCCAGCAGTGGACGTCTATTGGCTGAAATGTTGATGATGATGAGAGTGAATAGATTAATATAGGTAAGCCCGCTACATCGTAGGCTTCTTCTCAACTCTAGGCTTCAGTATAGGCAAGCCCATTTTCAATAAAAAGAAAAATGAACTTGTACATCTGTGTTTATACTGTGTGTTTTTAATTTATGGATGGATAAATCAACAAGCTTTTTGGGTGATTTGTTAAATATGTTAATAGTTCCAAAGATATTACCCATGTTATAGATCTACTGTTATATTATTATTTAGATGTTTCTTTATTGAGTAGATTATAGATGGCTACGCTTTTAAATCAATAGATTTGCCTAATTAATTAAATCAAGAGCTAAACGGTACAAAATGCGTGAAATTAAAATTGACATAAATGAACTCGTTACACATTATCCCTTATTTATAGTCCCAGTCTTAAACACACATCATTTGCATAACGGATTATGCTAAACTAGCAACGGTGAGCCTAAAGACGTAACCTGATAACTCCTAGGACTATTATATTCATAAAAACATATTTTACAGCGCTTGTTTCCACTAGCTCCACCAATTGACTTTTGTATGTTGTGATGAATAGATTAAACATAATATAATAGGTACTTTATTGCATTTTGGGTTACGATTTCAAAATATAAATAGAAATTTCCTTTATTCAGTTTAAGTCTATACAAAACATTATGAATGTCAAATGTTTATGTAAGCTACCGCTGATTCGGAAAGTTGATTTCTTGTGTGTCGATTTTATAGATAAAAACAATACAAGGGTCACTCTTATAGAACGTACTTTCGTGACAGTCCTTAGTTAAATTCAATATTTTCTTCGAAATTGACAACAGAATCTAAAACATATCGATTATACGTAAATAATATTTATTACATTTTAAGATGTTGATGCAAATTTTCCAGAAATGATGGATTTGCGGACTGCCACGAAAGTTAGATCTCGAAGAATAACTCACAACAAGGCAGAATTTCACAGATCAAAGACAAAGCTTTGTAAGAATAAAATAAATCAAATGTATTCTGAAACTACGCTATAAAAATACTGAAACAACTCTTACTTAGTTTCATAAAACACAAATACTTTTCTCTAGTATTTTACGAGACGATGTTTTCCTTAAATGTCACATTCATCATCATGACTGTTAATAAAAGTATAAAATGGCGGCGCTAGCGAACTGAATAAGTGACTTAAAAATAACAGATAAAAATATGTGTGAATGAATTAGCTCCGGTGTGTATTGTGAATTTTTATAACCGTGTATTTTTTAATGGAATTCATAACAAAGTTTGGCTGCCTCGTAAATTGGTATCGTCGTCATAATTCGACAAATTTACAGCGACAAAGGCAGCGCAAGCGCAGGTATAAGTAGGGTTGTCAGGTTTTTATAAAAAAGGCAAACAATAAGATATACAATTAAGCCGGACATTTCCTTTCGGCCGCATTGGCAACCAATTGGGTAAAAAGGTAGACATCCTAATTTTAGTTTAACTAATTTGTTAGGTATATTAATTTATAACTCGAGGGGACTCAGTCCTTTATATAAGACACAAAATAAATATCACATAACAAATGCTAAAGAAAATTAAAATTTTAAAAACTAAGGAAAACCCTGACAGACATTCATTTATTTCAAATCATCATCTTGTACCACTTTTTCGGCAAATGAATGATTTTGGTGTTATTTATTTAATAATGTAGCTCTCTGTCTACTCGTCTAATTTTGCTGGATACGCAACCAAAAAACTGACTGCATCTGATCTGCATCTGTGTCGTCACACCTTAGTATCTTGTGTGCGCATCTAGTAAATTTTGTTTGGTAGCCGGCCTTATTTAGACGCCCGGCAACCCTATGCATAAGATATTTATGTGGATTCAATAATAATAATACGATGATGCGTGCGCGCAGCGTTAGTCGACGCGAGCGCCAGGGATGCCCTGAGGGAATATAATGATATACTCATAGTCATTATAGATATTATCTTATTATGTTATAAATAATAAACTCTATTAAAGTAGTAATATTTTTCATTAATACTTGGAAGCGTTGATAATTTAGTAGCTATTTACTGATTGCTTTGGTAAGGCAGTGGCTACTGCCTTGCATTTTAAAGGAAATACTATGTTTGAAGTCACTGGTTCGATTTGTGGATCAGGCCATTTGTAAAAGTCTCACGAAAAGACGAAACACTTCAGCAATGCAATAGACACCCAGCGCCATCCATTGACATCAGCGCCAAAGATTGGAACTAATAGCAAAATTTAAGTCACGAAATGAAGTGAGAACAGGCCGCAGTATGTCATATTTGTAGACGTAGCCTTGCGCATGAGTAGCCCTAACTAATCCTGCTACTTTCACATGACGCGTTATTGCATTATGGCAATGGCTTCCAAACTTTTCTAAAAGTCTATATCTTTTATACTACTTATAAATAGTTATATTCTACTAACACCTTATAGGTAATCCATAATCGCTTACCGTCTGCTTGTCTGCCACTTATCATATGTATATAAAGAAATTAGCAACTAGCCTGTTCTTTTGCCTCTATCCGTATCTCTATTCGCCTTCATATCAAATTTACAAATGTAAATTCGATTTCCTAGAGTAAACAATCTATTACAAATAATATACTTGCCTACTTATGAAATTCAAAACAATTTATCACACGTATAACCCAAATTGTAGTCCCAGAATTTACATAACTGTGTACCTCCATCATCGACACCGAGTGATTGTCATAACCATTATCGATTTGGCAAAGCTCCAGCGCATGAATCAAAGTGCGCGGGCGCAGGGCGCGGGGCGTTCGCGTTCCCACGGCGCCGCGGGCACGCGACGCGTCCATCATGCGCCGGCTGACAAACGCCCGAGTTTCGGGACAGGGGTGCGCCAGAGATTTTTTTAAAGTGTTACCGTCACTCACTCGAAAAAACACAGCGCAGGCGCTGCTTTACGCTGGTCTTGGTACCGCTGTCGATAATCTAGGGTCGATTAAAAACAAAAATCCTTCAACAGATTCGGCTACGGCTATTGTCCGGTGTGGCTGGGGGGGATCAGATCATGTAACATCTCCGCTCACTCCCCATAATCCGGTAAAAGTCCGAGATAAATGCCCCATGTCTACGGTGGTCTAGGTCAGGCTTCAGCGAGTGCTGATGCACTCACCATCACTCATCACTCCACCATCACCGATGGGCCTTGAGCCCAGAACATTTAATCGATAACGGGAAAACCCATCCTAGATGTGGCAGACCTATTCATAACAGGTGTAAACTAGAGCCCGAACCTGTGAGCTTTTGATATGAATAGTTTTTTCTGTGCTCAGCTTGTTTTATAATGAATAATCGTTATAACTAATTGAAAGATACAATCAAATCAAATCTCATGAACAATAACTAATAATAATAACGTCTGCCTTGAATATCGAGATGAGAAATTCAATATGGCAGGCGTGCTGTTGTCTCGTCAATATCACGGAAACCAGTACAGCAAGATCCTGTCCATGGACCCAGCATAGTTCCCTTCTTATCTGAAATAGTCTGCCAACTATCGCATAAAAAAGAAATACTAAATAATTTTAAATCAATGTTGATCTAGAATACCTCTTACGTGTGACGTCCCTAGCATGAGACGGGCGCGTCGTCGCCGCGTTTTGCCTGTCGAACATGCGCAAATTGCGCGTCACAGCTGCGTCTGCGCAACCGAGCGATTTAAAGCGCGCCTCGTTGCCTCATTGTTTAAGCGCAGGACGCAACGTGTTATTATATCATTGTGATATCTAATCGCCTAATGGTACACTTGTGCACAATGATAATGCGGCTCATAAATCTATGGAGGAGAATGTTCATACGACGTTTTGTATTGAGGTCAACATTAAGTTTGAGTAGGAAAGATTTAGAAAAAATTAAAAAAGCAATCATTGACAAAAATATTACAGAAGGACAGTAACCATCTAAAGCATCCATCCAAAGTTACTCGATTATCATAATCAGTCTGTGGCGTAGTGTGTCTTCTTCTTCTATCCTTGGACTGTTATTCATCAATGAATCACTTTTTCTTAGAATTTTCATATAACTAATCTTTATCTATTAGGCTCTTCTCTTGTTCTATAATCACTAACATTCCTATTCATCCCGCTTTTAGTTTAATTTTTTCTCCTCTGGAACACTTTTTGATAGTTTAAAAAATAATAGTTACTTATAATCCTGCGTATGAAAACAACTGTAACTTTTAATGTTACATCAGCAAATAAGAAATGCTAGGTGTAAAAGTACCATGTCAATCTAATGCATAACGTTTTTAAAATAAGTCGTAACAGAGATGAAATCGTTTCCCCTGCGGGCTCAAACACATAATTAACAACTTGTTATGACGCTATTTTAACAGCAGCACAAATTCCATGGACCGTCAACATTCTCTTAACTACTAGGTGTAAACGAGAGCTAATAACTATATTCCCAACACCAGAGATGCTAATCGCTGCAACAGATGCCAATATTAACTCGCGCAGACAGCCTGCAGACAGTTACCGCAGCAGCCCCCGATAACATCGGTGGTTCCAGTAGCGCACCCTGAGGGACCCCAGCGCGCCACCTGCGCCCGCGCCGCCGCGGCCGCCTGTCTGCAGTGTCTAGCCCCCGGGCCTCTCCTGTAATAACCTCCTACCATAACAACCTCGTCCAACCTACAAACCAGATTGTATCACTTCCATTGACTGTTCAATGGACACCAACTTTGTCAAAAGCCTTACTAAGATCGAAATGAAACACGAATGATACAAAAAGTTGGAATTGCGCTTTTTTGATGGTGGAGGAAAATATAGGGTTTTATTAAAGCCATTACCGTGCGTAATGAACGATGTCCCGGGGCCGGCGACACTTTATGAAGACATTCCTCAAGCTAATGAGATAATAAAATCGTTCGTGGGAAGAGTGCACACATGCGCAGGCGCGCGCGCATCGCGGTTGGCGCTCGCTATATGCATACCCGAGTTTACGCGGCGTGCGATACATAAGCGAACATAAATAAGCTGGCGGGTGGTCGCGCAGATTTATTTTTATGGCAGTCGAGCCTTGAGATTCAAACCTCTTTTCGCTTAACCGGCAAGTTGAAATTGCCTTTCTAATGATTCATAAATTAGATTAGTTTTTAAAACAAAGATAGATGTTTGTACATGGCGGATCACGATCGATAGACGAAATTAAAGCAATTTGCCGTTATTAATAATGAGATTGTAAATAATGAGGGTTTACGAGTTGTTGCGGCATCGACTCACGCGCCGCCTACGCGGTACTAGCTTTACGATCGAGGATCGAGTGAGTTCCGGGAGGGTTTATCTATACACCCACGTCAGCACCTTTATCTATTCGGACGCGACCACACGTGTTTGTCGGATTAGTTACATTGTCACCACGGATCATTAGGCCAATGAAATATTGATGTGATTCCTCCTTTGTCAACGTTTGGCTTACACCATGGTCATTTATACACCTACGTGAGTGGAGACAGATTAACGTCATTATCTAGACTTTGAGAGGATTTTAGATCCGGAGAAGTAAAAAAAAATTGATAAATTCTATAATGTAATATTTTACGTTATAAATCTTTAAAACGGTACTAAGCTTGCGTAGGAGTAGCAACATTTTTATTTCAATTTTAAATTCTGAAAATATGGAAATTAATACAATACAGATTTATTTTACGACTGTATCCTGTAGAAATTTGGTTTATTTAAAAGTCGCTTCGAAAAATATCGTAAAGAAATCGAAATAGTCTAATTCTACAAAGGAAGAAATTGTTGAAACAGAAAATGTTAACAAGCGTGCCCATACTGCCCATCAGTCAAGTCAAGATTTTTCTCAAGTTAGTCTTTGATGATGATAGATATCTATATATCTATCATAATTGTTACCATTAGCCTTTATCTTGATTCCATAGCAGGGTGTATTCTGGTGGAGATCAGCCCATGGTCCTTCCTATTGTCTCGGCATAACATGGACCGGATCTTGGGATAAGATCACCAAGTACAATTGCTATGGGCTCTTTCCCCGGCGTTTCTTCACTCCCTACAAAATCTTTTGCCAGCTACAGCAGGGTGTAGTAGTCTTCTTCCTGAACTCGCCACTCACGGTCCAGCCTCATCTTGGTCTTTCCTACCACTATGATTATGTCGGCAGCTAATTTATTAATTGTGTTTTTCGTTTCATTTGTCTTGCCATGACCATCAGTTTGTTGTAGATTGGCTCTATCTTACCATGACGAGGCAGGGACCTTAATCTCAAAATGAATTCCCCGTCCCTTTTACGTGTACAGTGAAAAAGATCGTTGGTCGTGAATTCATTTTGAGTACCCTGCCCACCGATGATACTTCAACATTATTCATTGTACATTGTATACTACAATCACAACCAATTCATCTTACTGTTAGCTCTCAAATAGTCGTTTGTTTCCCTCTGTTGTAATTTTTCCCAGAAACAGTTATCAAAGTTCTTCAATTTGCCATCCCGAATTTGATCCACGTGCGGTGATCGCTGCACGACTGCGGTTGATCTCGGTGCGCGCGCGCTGCGTGAGTGGAATGCAACTCACGTTAGGCTGACAACTCACGGAGCGATTTCAAAACATACCTGAAGCGGTTGCAGGACCACAAAATTTACAGAATCATGTAAGTGGTATGTGGAAGTGCAGTAATAAACCATAGGAGAGACACTCTCCGGCATGAATTCTTCGGTTCAACCGGAGTGTCTACTAGACGTTACACAAAATCGTGAAGACGCTCACTGAGTAAGGATACGGAGGCTTAATTTGAAAGAAAGGAGAAACAGTTGGCAACGCACTTTTAACCCCACTGGGGGTGCCTATGGCGGATGGTAATCGCTTTAGATCATACATCATCAGTGATACGTCTTCTCGCCTGCTACCTAACAGGCTTATCCAAGATGTTACCTATTGTAAACTTGTGTCAATATCCGCCCAGTTAACAAGCAGGAGTATAACAACGGGAATAAGGTACATATACCTTGTGAAAAACCGTCTTGTGAGCTTAGAAACCAAACCGCAACTACCGCAAGCGCATGAGTTGTTAGCCTTAGGCGCATCGCTTTCAGAGCGCTTTGTCATTTCAACGCTGATTCATCTTATGGCCCAACATTGTAGGAGACATTGTGATTCTGGGCAGGATTTCCAGAATGCTTGTGGATACTTAGGACTCGTAATTTGGTAGGTAAAACATGACAATTCCAATGACACAGTAGGTTAATTTTGACGACAAAGTGTGAAGCATCGCGCTGACCAGTATGACAGTGCTAACGAATGCTTTTGCTTACCATCAAACTATGAAACTATATTATTATAATGGAACCCTTATAAAAACTACACACAATTTAACTACATATTTATGATTACAATTCTAATTATCTAAGCGCAAATAAACTAGAATAGACCAATAGTAGTGTCCAGTACTAGCGCTCGTGGCGGCTGCGCCGGAGCGTGTAATCTGCGCAAATCATTGTCCGGTCGGTGGCGCAACCTGCGCCCGAGCAGGTATGTCTGCTTAAGGAGAATTTACCTTGAATTTAGGGAAGCTTCACTTTTATTTGGTAATTGTGGGAGTTACGAACGAAGCGCCTTGGTCTAGTGGATTAATTCGGGCCGAGATCTCGGGGTCATAGGTTCGATTCCTGGGTCGGACAAAAAGGTTTAAATTTTTCCAACATTGCTCTGGTTTGTGATCACCAATCCACATTAAGCAAGCGTGGTAATCACCACGCTTGGGATTAGCTTAATCAAACTAATCCTATCATATAGTAGCCTTTGCCTTGCAGTGGGACAGTATATAGGATACCTACTTTACTTTACTTTTACGAACTAAAAGGAGAAAATAATCAAACCCAGGCAATGCAATGCTTGGACAGGACTGTCCAACGCTCGCTGCGCAACTAGACGAATTGTTATTGTCCGTGTGGTTGCGCGCGCGCAGGTGGATGCACATGTGCGCTTGCCCAACGCGGGGGACGATGGACGAGACATGGTTGCGGCAATTAGTTTGAATGCGTTTGGCAAACATTCAGGGAAAATGAAATGATGTTTACGTAACAAACATGTTTGTAAATTTCTAAAAGTAAAAGTGAGCAGTGTTTACAGTCCTACTGCAGGACATAGTCCATCATAGGAAGGAATCTTGGTTAGGATTCTTTACAAACTTATTCCCTATCTTCTATACTATTTTGTTTATATGACAGGTGGCAGATAAGCAGATATGGATCAACTGATGGTAAGCAATTACCGCCGCCCAAGACACCTGCAATACCAGTACGAGTGACAAATGCGCTGCTAATCTTTTAACCCTTTCCACCTGAGAGGGCCTCCAGTACCCTCATTTCCCTTCACGCCGGTCTTCTATGAGGCTGTGGAATCACTCCGGTCCGGCCCAGTCATGCCAATGCTGTCGCTTTCCTACATACTGATATAAGGAGGTGCTTTTTGTAGACAATGTCAACGCTTATAACTGAACCGAAAAAGCGAAACACCAGCGCGATGTAATTGACATACAGCGCCATCTATTGGCTCAGTAGAATAAGCTCCGAAACAAAGTGAGGACGGGAAACTAGTTACAGATAAAATTGTATTATTCTCAAAAGCAAACCACCCAACTCCTTCCGAAAATTGGACGCTACAATTGCTATCCTGTTCAATTAATTGGCGGCGGTGGTTCGGTGTAATAACAACGTGTTGTTTGCTGTGGGGGGCAAGGGGGGGGGGGGCGCCATTACCGCGCATGACTTGCTGCTACTGCGCACAAACTTTGGAGATGGGCATAAGGAGGGAACTGTTTGGGAGATTCTTCTTCACTTCCAAATACTTACTTACTACGCTGGCTCAGCGATCCAAAGTGGGTCTTGGCCTCCGACGTCAAAGTTCGCCATTTTTTGCGGTCCTGTGCCAATTCCGCCCAATCGTGCACGTTGAGTGCTTTAAATCCTTGGCGACTTCGTCCCTCCAGCGGTATCTCGGACGACCCACAGGACGTCGCCCCATTGGTCTTCCCAGATAGGCTCTTTTGGCTGCTCGATCCTCTCCCATTCTCTCCACGTGAATTCACTTCCAAATGCTTATACAAATTTTAAAAATATCCTACCGTTTCGTTTCTTAGTATTGAAAAAAATTTACCTACTGCAGACAACTAACAATACTATATGAGTCACGACCACAATTGGCTAACACATTCTAGAAATCTCTACCAGCCAGTCATGGTAATTCGATGTTCCGTCACACCGCGACGTCCAGAGCACATAACTCGTCTCCGCCGCAGGGCGTTCTCGCGTCCTACATTGCGCGGGCGCAGGTTTCCAAGCACTTTGTAACCATGTGAGTTATTGTTGATTTGATTCAATGACGCGTCGCATGAAATGATGAAATGGTTATTTACAACCAATTAAATGGGTTTGCCTGAATTATGGCGACTGAGTTGTTTTGACATTTATGCGTGAGGTAGGCTCAGTGGTGGGTTCTGAATTACATTTTCATTAAATTCTATTCCATTTAGAATTAACTTTCTTATAAAAAATACGTTCACTTTCAGAAAGAAAGCATGCGTTGGACCACTATCTAATATTAAGTGGTAGGATCAAAGTTGAAAGTTTCAAACCTTACTTAAGGGGGTATACACATCATCCAGGTAATTAAAAAGTCTAAGCAAAAAAATCCCTTTGAGAACTCTGGACTGAAATTCTGGACTTTTAGTCTTGCAATAGTGCAGACGACAAACGAGCAAGCAAATCTAATTACCAATGTTGGACTTTAGAATAGAGATCTAAAAACAAAAAGGTCTAAATCCTTTTTAAGAATAGGATACTTAAAGATACATACACCAATTACTTAGATACATATTATTACTTGTCAATTACACCATACGTAATCTGTTTGTAAACAGTTGACATTGGCAAAACTAATTATGTTTTAAGAAAATCATCAATAACGTACAAAAATTAAAATGACAAAGATTCCTCAAACATGACCAGCCAGGTCGGAGAAGAAGTTCATAAGTTCCCTCCTGCCCCTCACTAGCCGCGCGCGCCCGCGGCACAAAAACCGACCCGCCTCGAACCCACTCATTTAACGCCTCTCCCCGTTTAATTCCACGATTATTCCATCCACTACCTGAGAAACCCCTCAATCGACAACCAACCTTATTAATTCGGCAATAGAATTGACATTGGTGAGGTGTGGTGTAGGTATCGGTCAGTGACCCGTGCGCGTACGCATAATTGATGTTAATGGGTTAATTTTTACGAGAGTTAGGCCGTGAGATGTCGCGTGCGTCGCGCGGCGCTCGTGACTAACGTTCTCACGGTTGGATTGATTCATAGTTAGTCATAGGGCTTCTGGGCAAAGGGGTTCTGGGAATAATTTTATTCGGTCTAATTGCCAAAAGTCAGTGACTCCTATAAAACATATGTCTAATCCTTCACGAAGTATGTATCAAGTAATCGACAGCTGTTGTCATCAGCCCGTAGCAACCAAAGATTTTGGTAGCAACCCGCTGGGCATAGGGAAAATCCAACCAGCTCCAGCCATCTTTGGTACGCAAATCGGCACTCCCTCTCTAAATCTAATCATTCTAAGTTAGGTCTCCTTTCTGTTGGGACACCGATGTCTATAACAGAATATCTACAACACGTGATATAAGTGACTTCAATAAAGTATGTCAAATGTACATTCTTGCACAATGAAATTAGCAACACTCTCGAACACAACTCTATAGTCTCATAATTCAAATAAATCTTCAGGACAAGAGTGAACGAACAGTCATCTATTAGGCAAACGCGTTTCATTCTAGACTGATCATCTACATCGTTTTCGATCATGTGCGATTCTGGTCAAGCTTTAATCGCATACAAAAAAATAGATTTTTTTACCTGCAAAACAAGTTGGCCTATTTAAGTGCAAGTAAGTGTAAGTAATTTAGTGAAAATCTTGAGTGTACCTTAATAATGTTCTCTTGGTTATGTCATGTTACCCTATTTTAACATTAGTCATATGTATTACAAATTAATAGAGAGGAGCTACTCTCAAATTTAACATGCGAAGATGACGCAATTCATACACATGACTTTGAACGAGTGACCATGATCCCTAAATTAACATTGTGCTTTAGTCATAGTCAACAGAAGCTAACTCACTCGGAATCACATGAGGATAAATACGTACACTAGAATTCGGCCAAACACACCCTAGCTCACTAGACGAAAAACAGGCGCTTCACGCTGGTCTTCTGTGATACCGTGGTATCATTTCGCTCGAGCCGGTTCATTGATGCCGAAGCGTGACTTTCTCACGAAATTAAAAGTTTACCAGTTTAAAGGTCAGAAAAGTAAGTAACATACCCTTACAGGTGTAAGTCAGACCTGTAACAACGATCTATTTAACTTAGGTACTTTTCGAGTGAACTTAGGCCGTCTAAGTTCAAATTAAAGTCAAAGGTGTTTAATGTATTCACGAATGTTACAAATAAAGATTCACTCGTTATCTTTTTTTATCAGAATGAAAAGAGTAACTATTGAGTTTCTTGCTAATTTTTCTCGGTAGAAATCGACTTTCCAAGTCAGCGGCCGCTTACATAATATTTGACATTCATAATTGTTCTGTAAGGACTTAAATTGAATAAAAATATTTCTATTTCTACTCAGCATTAGAAACTGGTCAATTTCATGCGTTGCTGCGTTGCGTTGCATTTTCAGGGCGAAGCGTGCGCGTGCGCAGGTTAGCGGCTAACGTGATGGGTGTCACGTCGAGACGCGGGATAACGAGTGAAATCGAGCCTTCGAATGAGAACATCACCGTGGAAGCCTCTGAAATAGAAATCTAGGGATTTAAGGTTCAACGCTCACAGACAATGTTGCAGAGCAGTGATTTAAACTCCCTTGGTGAAGAGCGAAATTGCGCACACCTTGTTGCGGCATTATTCTGTTGATTTTAATTGTAAGGTTTAAAGCACATATTTTGTGGTTTAAAGTAGAGCAGCTACAGAAATCTATACGGATTACATGAGACCGAGGTTCAAAAACAACTATAGGCCGTATACATACCCAATAAGTTTGAGAATCCCGTTTCAGGATTTATGGAAAAACACCCAATGACAGGCTAAAATGCAGAGTGGGTTACTAATTTCAACTAACTCATGAAAAAGACAGTCATCATTTTATAACTTTTTCAACTCTTAAGGTATGTCTAACGTAATAATTCTTGAACGTTGCCTAAGATCGTCGGCCAGGTAGGGTCCTATGTAGGGTTTGTATCTTATTATAAGATATGATTATGGATACGATACACTGTCAGATTATTCATTTTAATACGATCTGGCAGTCCTGATGATTGTTACGTGTGCAACCAACCTTTTTTTTTATGTGATAGGTAGCAGACGAGCAGGCGGATCACCTGATGGTAAGCAATTGCCGCCGTCCATGGACACATGCAACACCAGTGGAGTCACAAGTGCGCTGCTAACCTTTTATCCCCTTCCCCCCCGATGGGCCTCCGGTACCCTCACTCACTCGGCGAAACACAGCACAGGAGCTGCTTCACGACGATTTTCTGGCAGTGGTATCACTCCGGTCGAGCCGGCCCATTCATGCCGAAGCATGGCTCTCCCTCAATTAAAATCCTTAAATGTAATGTACCTTAAATGTAACCCCAAAGTACACTGTGATTTATATCAAGGCGACGCAAAGCCTATCAACAGGTCACACGCTCGGGCCTCGAGCACATGTAAAGCTCTGAATTTCCGTTACATATTCAATTAACGGAAGGTAATGAGCCGGCGGCGGCAGCGTGGCCACTAATAAGCGGGCTTCAGCGCTAACTGGCCACGTTGTGTTTTTACCTTAACAAGTGCATGTAGTGCCTACAGATTGAGGGAAAGATTTAAGGACAAACAGACAAACAGATTTGTCGTTTTTATGTGACAGATAATAGACAAGCAGACGGATTAGGTCGCGGTAAGCGATTGCCGAAGCCAATGGACACTTAGTATTTATTGCACTGCCGATCTTCATTCGACGACTGAAAAATCCTCCCCTTTGATTTTTTATATTTAAACAATAATGTCACACAATAATGTGTAAGTAGTATTTAAATTAAATTCACATTACTCCGGTCCCAAACTAAGGCTCTTGTACTATGGAAACCAGGAACAACAAAAATACCACAAACAGACCCAATACAAATATTTGTTTCAACAACCAAAATTTGTGTCCGTGCGGGAATCGAAGCCGCGACTCTTGTTTGTTCATCAATTTATATCTTTTCTGCTCCCAACTATCCTACAAACGCGCAAAGTTTCGCCACCCTACACCTGCGCGGGCGCACCAAATACATAAAATTACGGCGAGAGCTTACGACACTGTTTACTGAGCATTAATAAGGAATTAGCGTGTGTCCGTCGCCATACATTATGTATGAGAGCCAACACTCTGCTCCAAAAGGAAGACGAGTTGGGCAGGCGATGGGAAAATACTATGATGACGTTAGATTTCACGAATATTTCCAAAACTGTTAGAAAATACTTACTAAAAACGATTTGCATCGTATGTGTATTTGCTCAAAGGTAAATATTGACTCTTACATCGAGAGGCCATGGGCCCATCCGGGACCAGACTACCAGTTTCTATGTGATAGGAGACAGACAAGTAGACTCATTACTTGATGGTAAGTGTTTGCTAGTTGCCACACCAGTAGAGTCACAAGCGCGCTGCTTCCTTTTGATCACCTCCCAATTAGGTTTCAGATACCGTAACTTACTGGACAAAACGCCAGCTTTTTCTGAGGCCATGGTATCACTCCAGTTGAGCTGGTTCATTGCCGCGGCTCTTCTACGTACAAACAACTTTTTACAAAAGTTTTTTTTCACAAATCACCAATGCAGCAACGTCAAGGACTGTCTAGACGCGACTAATGATGGCTATCTCTTTATTTAGAAATGATTGATTTCTAATAATCATCACAATAATACATAAACACACAGAACAACCCACTTTTTATCATAAATCCGGTACGGTAAGCCACCTTCGAAGCCGGCACCAAAGTTGCCAACTTAGTGTTTTAATTTAATTTTTATTGTTGTCAACAAATTTACTTCTTGAACGGTGTTCTCCTTAGTTTGTGACCATATAGTATTTTATATTATGTCTAATCTGTTCATACTTTGCTTGAGGTCGCAACGCGATAAAACTAAAATATTTAGAAATAACTTTTGTGTTCGATATTTAGCGATAAACGGTTCCGTATGCGAATAGAGAATAACTATATATACAGGGTGTGTCTGTAAAGATTTACATCCCTTTAACCACGTGTTCTATCAACCATCACAGATACACCCTGTATGTGTATTTTACTCTGATTAATTATAAATAATAGTTTGATGTAGTAAATAAGTCGATTGATTTTACGGTACCTATCATTTGGAAAAACCTTACATCATAGTCTTCTTCTTAAGTAGACACAGAGCAGGCTACGCACGCACACATCACTACGTAGAGCCTCCAGACTATACGGGACGTGTGCAGGAGAGGCATCAGACCATATTCATGGTGAGTAGATTAAAAAACTCTTCTATATCAATGTAACGTAGAGATAACCTTCTGTTTCTATTTATTTTGTGTATATCTTATTTAAATATGCCATAAGCTGATGAAAAAGTCATTATTTTAAATTTTTCGGACACAAACAGTGAGAGAAATACTTATTCAAGTATTTACTGGATACCCTTGTGTAATTTTTTAAAAATATGCTAGAATATCTTAGCTGGCAACCCAACCGGCGCGCGCGCAGCCGCGGCGTCTCGTCACGATCCCTTTCAAGTTTTTCTCTGTTTCCTCGTTGTCCGTTGTTAATGAGATTCATTTCTTTGGCTGCGTTAATTGGGAGCAGATAGCAATCTCAATGCTGCATTTGCACTCAATTACATTCACAGGGAAATCGCAAGCAGTTGAGAACGGTAATGTCTTCCTACCGATATTTCGGCTATGGCGGCCAATCTCAACGTTCAGTCAAGAGCGCAGGTCGAAACTAAAGTGCACAACGGCGTGCGCAGCTTTGAACGGGTTACTATTGGAACATGATCGTAGAAGGTCTGGCTTTAGGACCAATGGCTTCTGGACCGATACAACCGATACGACCGGCAACCGTCACCGGCAAGCTTCAAAAAACTCCTCTGGTGGTCTGGCAATCCGTCTGTTCGTCTGCCCCTATATCATAAAAAAACACTCAAAATGGGGAAAAATACTATGACCTCACGGCTACCGCGATGACCACCGCACAGTATCTGACCAGTAAGTATAACCATGATCTCACATTGGAAAGTTAGCTAATAAAAGCAAATCAGGAATACAAGGATTAATTACCCTAACCCCCAGTTGCCAGGGAGCGGGTGATGGACGGCGCCTGCGCGTAATTGACAGCGCCGCAAGATGGCCGCCGGACCACGCGCGGCCTGAACTAGGCTGATCGTGATGCGGACTACAGCCTAACGTGAATTACGCCAAACTGTCAAGACTTAGTACTTCATCTTGCAACAATAAGGTTGAAAATTGTTTGTGGTATTCGTGTGACTGTACTCCCAGATATCTAGGAGATGCCGCAATTTGTCTCAGTTTCTGATGTCTCGGTAAGTCATCTTTACCCTTTTATGGGGTTTGAAGATGAAGATCTAAATTCCTTGATAGTTTACTTGAAGGTGACTTTATGATGTGAAATAAGTAACAAGACGGTATCAAGCTTTTAAGAAAGTTGTTAAACAAAGTTGAGTTTTTGAAAATGTATCAATATTAAGCACCACTACGAGTATTATCTTCGCTGTCAGAAACAGTTGATCTTATTTTCACAACACAGGTGTTCGTTTCTATTCGTCAGTTCCACTAGTAACCCAAATTGGTTCATAATTTTTAAGTTAAATTGCAGCAGATAATCTTATTTATCTATAACACCAGATGCCATTTTTGTACAGTCGAGTAAATTGAATGTTTAGCGGATTTTTTGTCGATTATGATGACAAACTCCGTCATAAAGAATATTTTTATTTGGGTTATAGCAGTTTATTCTTAAAATTGTTCCGTCATAAAGATTTATTTTATAGCATTTTGTCCTTTTATTCGTAAGTTTGAAAAGAAATAAGAAAAAAATCAAAGAACAATTAACGGTAATATAAAAAATATAAACAAAGTACTGTTTATTATTCATTTCAGATCAACATCGTGGTTAGTTATTTTGAGCTTACCTTCGCAACTGGAACGATTTTAGCATTATCTCAACCTGCTAAACGTTCAAGTTCCTCGACTGTACATTAATTACCTATAACAGATTTGTAATCTCAGAAATCTCACGCTTAAACTGGCTTTAGATTTTAAGCACCAATAAATTTCTCTAAAATCGATCTACTTAACACGTTCTAAGCGGGTCAGTGCGCAGGCGCTTGAATGGCTACTCGCGTTTGGTAATTTGGTTTTGTCCTGTTCGTTACGGCTGGGCTGAAGGCGACAGGAGGTGTTGTCGTGTTTACAACGTGACACTCCCACGGTTTGTTGTTAGATGGTTGCTTGCGTACGCGCAGTGGCGTAAGCTTTTAGATGCGTAATAGCTTAATATACTCGTACAATGTGTCTTGGATATGTCGAATACGGGAGCCAATCTCCCAAGGAGCAGTAATAGATAAATAAATGCGCCAAACAATCACACCAATCAACCTGGTCTCAAACTATGGCAACCCCTGTACTATGAGTACCAAAAGACGATAATTAACAGCAATAAGCAATGCACACAAGAAGCTCATAGTGTAGGAGGCACTATAGTATGTGTGCAAACACTATTCTAATCTTTCAGCCAATTTGAGCCATTATGACCTTCCCTACTTTTGCTGAAAATCAGCAAAATAACGATATTTAGCAAATGTCTAAAACTAAAAAGAACCGTTTATAAACGTGTCCTCAAATTGCTTCAAAACAATCCCACGAAGATAAACACTAGATAAGGAACAGCAATACCGACATTCTATTACTACAGCCGTTTAGATCAACAGGCGTCCTCCGATAGCTGCGCCCGCGCCGATCGCATCGGACAGCGCCATCTCGCGGGCAAAGCGATACGAGATAGGCTTAAACGCCTGGTTATTGTGCTCGTTGCGAGACCCTGCGAAACAATATGGAGTCGATATCGGAGATTGTTAGGGAGCATGAGACGTTTTATGCGGTTATGTGTCAAATTATCTTTGTAAGTCGGGATTTGGGTGAAACACGAAAATGGGATATCACGAAAAATTCGAAATTAAAGTTCTCAGATCGATCCTAGCTTTTTTAATTAAACAAATCGTCTTATTAATATCCTAATAAAAATATTATATGAGATCAGTCAGGAACACTTGGGCTAATAATCACATTTTAATTTTCTTTGCGTCTACAGAAGAGATCAACATGTCTACAGAGAAGTACAGAATACACATAAATAACAGCAACTAAACTTAATTATAAATTTTAAATATAACCAAAACGCTTCATAATGAATAATTTTAACACTCGGATAAGTAAAATCAACACAGCGTTTACCATTCTTATGCAAAATAATTATTAACTTGTGACCACAGAAAAGACATATCGTTCTGTGGTCATTTATATCAAACATTTCAAAAAATATCATCATCATCAGATGAAAAGTAATCCATAAATTTATTTTTCCTTATGGATACTGCGTCATTTTTATCAACCCTATCATTTGATTTTGTCTCTTTGTGTGTTGCAATCAAGTGGAACATCGATTTGTTTCGATATTGAGTGGAGGGTCCGTCACTAAGAACGTGCAAGGATTTAAAATTTGGTCATCATCAAGGTAAAGACGCTCACTGGCGTAGTGAGGCTGTTCTTCAAAAGGAGAGATAAGTCCCGAAGAACTACAGGCCCATCACGCTGCTGAGCAGCTGACCGTCTCGCATGAAGGTTTGACGACTTTCAGCCTTCTAAACAATCCGGATTCCGGAAAGGCTTTAGCACCATAGACCACAGTCATACGCTGCGGCAACTTGTACAGAAGACCAAAGAGTATAATCTGTCATTGTGCGTTTGTAGACTAGTTTTCGATTCTATCGAGACCTGGGCCGTGCTACAGTATCTCGAAAGGTTCCGAATAGACTACTGGTACATACAAGTGTTGCAATCCTTGTACGCGAACGCCTCCATGTCAGCCCGTCTTCGGGACTAGAAGTCTAAGCTCATACCACTCCAACGAGGTGTGAAACAGGGTGACGTTATACATGGGTCTACATGAAAGATGTCCACAGAAGAGATGAATCAATGAAAAATGTAATTGAGCAAGCTAGCTTTTGAGATTAGCATTGAGGGGTATTCATATTTGATTAGCAGACCCATACTCGCACAAAACCTAGATGTTTATAAGTATTTGTGCACTATACTTACCCATTTACACTTTGCACAGGAAAGAACCACCGATCTTGACGAAAAAGCCGTGTAATTGACTAAAAAATTTTGTTTCACCGTCTCATGCGCTTGCAGTCAATTTTTCGAAGAGGCAAGTGACGGACTATATAGTGCTATCAATTTAAAAAATCTACTTATTTAGGCTGCATTTCAGTTATTCAAAATTGGGACATTTCATGCGTCTACAGGAGGATACCTAAAGTTTGCGAACAATATTGTAATGAATATAAATTGTAACTAAAACCTGTAGATTTTTGATCTTATTGTGGATTGTACACCTATTTATATCACAGTTAATATGAAATGAGATCATAAGGCCTAAAGCAATAAATGTAATTTTAACTAATTTTTAAAGTTCTACATTACGCATCCGAACAGTCTACAGGAGGAGAAATTTTTTGTTTATTATGATTAAAACAATTCTCAAAATACAATTAAATTGCAAATAGTTTTCAAAATGTAGTAGTTTTTAAGGCCAAATAATAGAATAGAACCATTCTGTAGTATAAAAATATATATTAATAGGATTTTATTAGCCTGAACACTTTTTTGCCACTTTTTGTGTTTGACCCATTTACGTCGACGATTTACCTGGTTTATTTGGTATCGGGTCTATAGTTGCTTTACGGTTATATTTGGCCCGTGGTAAAAATTTTATGCTGTTTTCTTCATAAATGATATTGTGGACATTTGGATAACGGAGTTTCATGACATTATATAAAATGGACACGTTTATTTTTTTTTTGCTCTAGGTAGGTATCTACACCTTCCGGTCAATGTAACTGAAGTGCATAATCGTGAATTTGTCCCTATTTTGACGTTGGTGTTGAATCAACGTTTAATTTTCCATAAAAATGCAGAAAGCTTCAAGCCCTTTTTTTTTTTTTTTTGTTGACGCTGGGGAATGCCGCTGACCCGAAGTGGGCCAACGTGGTCTTGCGACTCCTTATGCATACCCTCCTGCCGGGGGGCAGGCGGGTTATGTCGGGCTCTCCTCCGGGTGGGACCGGAGGCATACCGACTAAACCCCAGCGACGCTCCCGCATCGCCAGAGTGGGGAGGAGACATGAGGACGGGTTGAAGAACCTTACTTCACATCCCTCCCCAGGCGAAAGGCCCGTTTACACTGCGGGCCCTGTACTGCCTCCCCCAGTCATACTGGGGGGAGCGATAGGGACAACCGGGAGCGTAGAGCCGTCCCTATCAGATTGAGGTAGAGGCCTGTGCAATGCCGGCACTGGTACCCCCGTACCACGCGCCGGCTGGCCTCTTCTTCGGAGAGAAGAGAGGCGCACATTTTGTCGGCGTCTTCTTCCCCTCCTTGGCCTTCGGCGACCAGTCGCGTGAGGGTCTTCCTCACGCAGTCGCTCAGCTGCCTCTTTCTGGGACATTACATCCTCACAGAAAGAGGCGAATGCCCTAAAAGCCTGTCCGTCGGCGACCATCGCCCGAACTATACTTGGGAGTGAAAGGTCACTCCCAATGACATGCGTCAGTGCCTGCCGCTGTTCATCCCATGCACTGCACTCGGCCAAAGTATGTTCGGCCGTATCTGTTTCAGCCCCACATGCGTGACAGCGTGGGGTTTCCTCTCGTTGGATGCGGTGCAGGAACTTGCCAAAACATCCATGGCCTGTCATTACCTGCACCATCCGATACGAGAGGAAGCCGTGCGGTCTCTCTACCCACCGGTCCAAAACCGGTGCCAATGCATCCGTGGTCCATCGGCCAAACTCGGCATTGCCGAGACTGGCGGACCAACGCTGCATCAACTCCTTTTGCGCATCTTTGCGCACCGCCTCGCGCTCTACGGCGCAGTACGGCTCACCCGCCTGCTTTCTGCTTACCGTCCACTTATAGACGGCCGCCATAACCTTAGCTTCCTCCTCCCAGGGGGGAGACCCTGCCAGGGCGCAAGCCGCCGAGAACCCAACAGTTTTGTACGCCCTGGCGACTCGTTGTGCCATCGCCTTTTGTGGTGGCCTGAGAAGGGTGATGTTTCTTCTCCTACATAACGAGTCTGCCCAGATGGGTGAACCGTACAATGCCATCGAGCGTAGAATGCCGGCATAAAGTCGCCGGCATTTCTGGCTCGGTCCACCCAAATTTGGCAGTAGCCAGTTAAGGGCATTTGCTGCCTTCATAAGACGCGGCTGGAGCTCCCGGAAATGGGCGGTGAAGTGCCATTGCGCGTCTAACGTGAGGCCGAGATACTTCATCTCGGCCTTCACTTCTATCCTGCAATCTCCGACGGATATGGACGCGCCGGGAGAAAAACGACACCGGGGCGGTGGGAAATAGATGGCCTCCGTTTTATGGAGAGCCACCTCCAATCCAAGTCGCCGAATACGATCAGCGACTAATTCTCCTCCGCGGGAGGCGCGGTCGGCGGCCTGCTCAAACGTCTTCCCCGGGGCAGTGACGAGCGTGTCATCTGCGTAGCAGATTACACTCACGCCCGGGGGAAGATGGCCGCGTAGGACCCAGTCATATCCGACGTTCCACAAGAGTGGTCCTAAGACCGACCCCTGCGGAACGCCGGATTCGACGGTGTGTCGCCTGATTTCACCCGCCTTGTTTATATAGAGGATCTCCCGGTCCTCTAAATAACTCCTCAATAGATTTTGGAGATATAAGGGCACTCTGAAATGGCGGAGCGCCTCCAAAATAACGCTATGAGGGAGGGAGTTAAACGCGTTCTTAATATCGAAGGATAAAGCCACAACTCCCTCTCTCCGCTGCGCTGCCTGCTCCGTGGTCTTCCGGAGGAGGGACAGGGCGTCAATTGTTGACCGCCCTGCCCGAAAACCAAACTGAGTATCAGAGAGGCCTCCAACCTCATCCAAGTGCTGAATGAGACGGGAAGACACTACCCTCTCAAACGTCTTCCCAATCTCATCCAGCAAAATAATGGGCCTATAGGCCGATGGGGAGTCTGCTGGACGCCCGTTTTTCCTTAATAGGCACAACTGCCCCGTCTTCCATAGCTGAGGGAATCTCCCGACCAACAAACATAAGTCAAAAAGGCCCCTCATGCGTGGCTCCATCTCTGTGGCTGCTATGGCCAGGACTCTGGCCGGGATCCCGTCAGGGCCCGGTGCAGTCTTCTTTGAACGGAGTCTTAGCTCTGCTGCGCCAAATTCCTCCGTCGAGATAGGAGCGGGATTAATGTCCGATTCGACTATCCCCTCAAGTGGAGCCATTACTGGAGGGAAAAAGGAGTTATCCCTAGTGGGGAACAGCCCATGCACAACGTCCTCCAGAAGGGCAGGTTCAAGAGTCTGCGTTAGAGGAGGGCCAATGGGGTGCAGTTGGTTGCGTGCGGCTTTATAAGGCCGCCCCCAGGGATCCCGGTTTAGGCTCTCGAACATTTCTGCTCTGGCCCTGTCTTTTGCCGACCCTATGGCTACTTTCAGGGTTCGCCTTGCCTCTCGGAATGCCTCGTACAGACGGGCCTCATTTTCGGGATCTCGTCTCCGCCGGCGCCGGCTGTTTGTGTATGCTCTTCGGGACCTAAAACAAGCTGCCCGGAGGCCTGCGATCTCTTCCGTCCACCAGTAGATGGCATGAGGAGGATCGGGACGACGGGACCGAGGCATACAGAAGTCGCAAACCTCGGTCAGGGACTCCTTTAGTTGCGAGGCAGCCTCGTCGACGTTTTCGCTCAGGGGCGGGCAGAGCCAATCCTGTATGAACGATGCTTCTTTGGCTAGCTCTTTGTTTAGGCAAGATAAAGCCCAACGCGGGAGAGAAGATGGTCTTCGTGCCGCCTCCTGGAGCCCAGGCAGATTTTGCGCCCGGATGTCGAAACGTACATATCGGTGGTCCGATAGGGATTCGGTCTCATCCACCCGCCAGTCTGTAATGCGTGCGGCCAGGGAAGGGGTAGCGAAAGTCAGATCCACTATGGAGCCGCCATTATGCCGGACACACGTGTGGACAGCGCCCCTATTTAAGACGCATAGCCCGCTGGAAACAGCCCATGTTTGGACTTCTCTGCCACGGGCATCGGTGGCAGGGTTGCCCCATACCACCGATTTGGCATTGAAGTCCCCCGCCACAAGGATCTGTCTTGGCTGAAGGCGACGAATGAGGGCCGCCAGGGAGCTGAGAAAATCCTCAAACTCTCTGAGAGAGCGGTTGGGGGAGAAGTAAACCCCGACGATTGCGAGGGATCCCCAAAGCACTGCAACAAATCCTTTGCCCCTCTCTAACAATGAGGGGGGAGAAATACCAGATTGTGACCGTGAAAAAATGGCTACAAGCCCATCCTCATCACCCAGCCAGTGATTTAGCACAAAATAGGGCTCCGCAACCACGCATAAATCAATTTGCCACTCAGCCATGACCTGTAGCCACAGGTCTTGTGCTGAGCGGCAGTGGTTAATGTTGCCCTGCAGAATGGCGCGATGTCTGACTGACTGGGCCATTATTCTGACATCACGCCTTCTTCCTGTACCACCGAAGACTCAGCGGCAACAGAAACCGTAGCCCGGATTGCAGCCGGCAGTTTTCCCTTCTTTGGCGGAGGGTTGCATTTCCGTCCACCCATATTGTGCCCTGCGGGCTTTCCAGCCTCAGCGCACACAGGACAGTGTGGCTTATCTGAACATGTGGTGGCCTTGTGACCAGCCTTGCCGCAGCGGAAGCAGAGTTCCGCTCTGCTTGCGGTAGATGGACAACAGGCACTAGTGTGGCCGGTGCAAAGACATTTATAGCACCGCAAGGGTCGTTCCTCCAGAACTCGAACGGTCGCAGAACACCAGCCCACAAGGAAACGACCCCCGTCCAGCACTTTTTTGACTGCCGTGACAGGGCAAGTAAGGCGCAGCGCCCTCATGCCTCCACGGCCAATCCAAAGATTTCCGGGCTTTATTTGATCAGGGCTGCAGCCACCGACCAATGCAAAGCTTCAAGCCCTGGATTTTAAATCAACACTATGGAAAACAATATTTAAAATTAATTCAGATACAAAATTACTCCCACCTTCGAGTTACTGCAGATATCTAAAAGCAAGAAGATAATACCTACATTCAACTAATTTATTGCTCTAATCTTTGTCAATATTGCGATTCAACTTATCACAGCTAACTTAAGAGGACTGTAATAAGATATTCGCTTAAAACTGGCCATAAATTGCGATTAAAGAGACAAAACACGTCCACTCATTCGGCGTTGAAAGCTCGAGCACGACGGAGCCACTCCTGGCTGCGGGCGCATTCATCAGATCTAAGTCTAGTCTAAGTTTCGTTGTCGCCAATAAATCGTGCTTATCGCGACAAAGAGGACTATCGGTCTTGCTGCGTCAGCGCGCGACGATCGGTCTTGCTCTGCGACGCGACGTGTCAACGCGTCAGGTGGGACTGGCTAGTGAGGCGACGCATCGTGACTTACCCGACTATCGGTCTTGCTGCGTCAGCGCGCGACGATCGGTCTTGCTCTGCGACGCGACGTGTCAACGCGTCAGGTGGGACTCGCTAGTGAGGCGACGCATCGTGACTTACCCGACTATCGGTCTTGCTGCGTCAGCGCGCGACGATCGGTCTTGCTCTGCGACGCGACGTGTCAACGCGTCAGGTGGGACTGGCTAGTGAGGCGACGCATCGTGACATACCCGACTATCGGTCTTGCTGCGTCAGCGCGCGACGATCGGTCTTGCTCTGCGACGCGACGTGTCAACGCGTCAGGTGGGACTGGCTAGTGAGGCGACGCATCGTGACATACCCGACTATCGGTCTTGCTGCGTCAGCGCGCGACGATCGGTCTTGCTCTGCGACGCGACGTGTCGACGCGTCAGGTGGGACTGGCTAGTGAGGCGACGCATCGTGACATACACGACTATCGGTCTTGCTGCGTCAGCGCGCGACGATCGGTCTTGCTTTGCGACGCGACGTGTCAACGCGTCAGGTGGGACTGGCTAGTGAGGCGACGCATCGTGACATACCCGACTATCGGTCTTGCTGCGTCAGAGCGAAACTATCAGTCTTGCTCTGCGGCGCGACGTGTCAACGGGCCAGCCAGAACTCTCTAAAGAGGCTATACATCCAAACACGCGGCGATCAGTCTTGCTCTGCGACGCGAGGTGTCATTGAGCTAGCCAGGACTAATTAGGAGGCGACACATAGCGACAAAGGGGGCTATAGGACTTGCCGCGTCAGCACAAGAAGTTCAATTTTCCTCCGAGATGAGAAAGATCGCGGTCTTGAGTGTAGTTGTGTCTTGATTGGCCGCCATAGCTTAAATATCGGTTAGTAGCACATTATCTGTACCAATCTATCGACATGATCCGTAAGCAAATGCCATCACTAGCTCTCGGATTCCCCCGGTTCTCACCTGCGCGCGCAGCGTGAGCGGATTAGCCGCTTGTGTGCAAATACTGCGGACGTGGGACATATGGGGGGCTGTCACGCATGCGCCGGCGCAGCATTACCTGCTGGTGCCGGGACAGGGAGAAATAACGATGTTTGCTGTTATGACATAAGACGGGAAATGGGGTTATTAGCAGTGTATTACTGTTAAAAATAAATGAAAAAATCATAGGAATCTAACTGTACTACACCAACCATCAGATATCAAGTACCATAAAGGTGAATTTTCTACGAGTGTGGAAAGTAAATGAGACAGCGGATCCATAGACATCAGCAACCCTAGAAAAAGTAAGCTTGTTAAAGATTTTAATGTCGTGCTGGAAATACCGCGACAGCCAGTTAATCCCACAAAGAGGAGATACTTGACTGGAAATATTATAGTTTATAGTACTGGAAGTCGCTTTATGCTATCCTTGATAGTTATAGCAAACTAGGATAGTATACAGCTATCAAAAGTTCGTTTGTGTCAGCTTTACACTATAAGAAATCTGAGCTGCCCATTTAATTATTTCAATTATGTTCTAGGTTTTATTTAATATTTTTTTCGTAGGTACTTATGTTTCTTCCTATAGATGTAGGTATGTCTAAAATATTGATGACACAAGATTTTTAACTCATGACGATTCACTTACAAAAGTGTCGCCTTACGTTCGTGTTCGGTAGCTCTGTTGGAAGGACCTCCACTCGGCACAAAAAAGGCTAGTGGATTTCGGTTCGTTCATTTGAAAAGAAGAGCGTACACCTTGTTAAAAGGCCGGCAACGCATCAGCGACCTCTTTGATCTCGCAGATGTTCATGGGCAGCGGTGATTACTTACCAGCAGGTGACCCGCTTGCTCGTTTGCCACCTCTAGTATAAAAAGGGCGTTATTTACTTTGGGAAAATTTCTAGAAAATAGCGATTAGGGAATCTTTAGAAACTGACTAAGTCATTTCACAACCTCCTCCGTACTTCTCCAAGTACATCAGCTTAGCAGGTGCGCGTGCGCAGCGGGGCGCCGGCCGAAGCAACAAGCGAGCTAAATCACGAGGAGCCAGCGCGAATTACACGCAACACCGATATCATAACAGTATTTTGCATGGGATGTTATAATAAGAGATAGCTAGCACTCTATTTAATGTTGTGGAGGAATTGCTAAGGGAAAAGGTACAAGGTTGATATAATGCAGATGTTTGCATTCGTATTACCTACCTACACCATCATTTTTATGTCAAAACCCTTGAGGTTATAAAGCCTTGAGCATTTAGCATGTTTGATCAGCGAAAAATAATTCAGCTGTTCCAATACTAGGGCCAAATGGATATTATATTTTATAAGGAACAACTTTGCTTATGCAAATGCTGAGGTCGGGACCTGATTGACCACACACAAACATAATATACTACCAAATAAGTTCATTCTCCTTGTATATTTATCCTCACTGTATGTGTTCTGTTTTGTATTTTGTGATGGTCAATAAATGTATTTTCTTTCTTTCTTTCTTCTTTCTTATTATTTTGCTGACATTAAATACAATGTAAAAATAACTATGTCTTTGTCGATGTAACATCGAAAAGAAAGGCGCAAATCATTCATTGGCATTAAGCAAACATGAACTACTCAGTAACAGTAAGCAACTTCTAATCTATGCTACAACAATATTCAGACGGAAGTCGATACATCAGAATAAAGAAGTCCAAATTGATTGATACCATTCCACTGTGGTATCCAAACGAGTTCGTTAGTCGTAAACAGCATCGGACAGGTGTCGTGTCGCGCCGACAGCTACCTCGCTTCACAATTAGCGGCGCATGGTGTTGACGAAAGCGTTTGCGCACTCTAATTTACTATGAATTGTCTTGTTGGACACTGTTTAACTAAATTTCAGTTTAATTTCTGATCATTGAACACCTGGTGCGAGTAATTGATTGGTGACATTTTAATAGACACCGTTGTGTGTTTAGCTGGAAACAGATCTGTTTTAATCTAAGTATATCAGTTATAAAGAGGTAGCTTTTATATACAACGACTATGCTTATATGTAATGTAAAGCGAAACACATGCGCGATTTAATCAACGATTAGCGACACATATTGGTACAATTTGAAATGAATGTCCCGAAATAAAGAGAGGACGGGCTACTAGTACCTACTGTATACAACTATTGTATTTTACAACTCCAAATATATATCGTAAGATATTGCCAAAAAACTGTCCGCTTTTGATGCTAAAAACTATAAGATTATAACTATATTATTTTATAAGAATCTGTACTCCAATGTGGCATGCAATAAACGATTATGATTATGAAAACCGTGCATAGTAGAGGAGTCGGACCCAAAAGCGGAGCCAAAGTTCCAAAGCAACAGCTTGGGATGCAACCGAGACAAAGCGATCAATTCAATTTGTTTATTACTTTCTCTTGTATGATACAATGTTTTTCTTAATTTATTTTGGCCTTGTCGGGCACTGCAAAAACAATTTGGAGAAAGTAGGACTTACATATTACTTAGAGTTCATATCTATCTCAGACAAGTATTCGTTTTAATTTACTTATTTTTATTTTGAAAGGATCTTTGGTATTATACAATACAACGTGCCAGGATGGGAGCATACAAAAACTGTGAATAACGCTGTAATTGTAACTAACTGTAAATGCTAGGATGGATGATCATCACAACTATTGTATTTCATAGTTAGGTTGCGATTCTTGAGTTGGATCAAGTTGGGCCGAAGATTATTTTCCTGATTGTGTACCTGGGTTTTCTTTTAAGAAATTGTCAGTGTTAGTATGAAGTTTGAAAATATCACCATAATCTTAAATACAATCTCGTCGCTTTTATTAGCAATAGTGATCAAATAATGATCTACATATCTTCATCAAATAGGGTATCTTACCCTTGAGGTAGTTGAAAAGTAAGTCACTAATGAATTTGTACACTATATTTTATCCCGACCTGGTCTGGCCATAAATTGCTGCCAACGAACAGTCTATCTAATGACGTTGGTCTGTGAAATCTCAGATGCTGTGCCGTGATCCGAGTTTAAGAATACATATTCTAATTTCGCCCGTAAATCTCGGCGTAACGGGACCAGCTCTGCCGCTGAGGCTCGTTTCCTGCGTCGTGTGCATCAGGTGGCGACCATCCGTCTCGGACGCCGTATTTGGCGATTTGTTAGCGGACGGAGACATACGGGAGATGGGTTGAGGCGGTGACGAGGCAGTATACTGTTCTGAACTACTATAGAATATTATTCAATCTAAAGTTACTACTTCCTACAGAATTCCTATATCGAACCACACGTAAGCGATTGTCATTCCATCCTCATCATTTAGACAGATTATGTGCATTTCTCAACAGTATTTCCTGACGGTTACATGTTAGAGAACTTCAAGAGTGCCTACACCTTATTTAAAGGCCAGCAACGAATCAGCGAACACTCTGACATCGCAAATGTTCATGAAAACCATCAGGTAGCCCGCTTGCTCGTATAATAAAATATATGTTAAAAGACGGCAATAGGATTGGACCCCATAGTTGTTCAACTTGCGTCTGTTAATTTTGGTGAGCTGTTAGGGGAAAAATCAAAAGGGCTTTGACGCAAATTTGAAAAAGTTGTTTACATAAACGTTGTTCAGGATGATTGAATGTATTTAATGAGATGTAACTGTTTACCTTTGTGAAAATCATAAATGGTTTGGTGTTTACTTCAGCTTTCACCACAAACAGATAGTTTGAATCCCCCACATCCCGTATCAGTGGCTTACACTTGTCCTCCGTCTCAGATGTTTACGATATCTAACAACATACAAAAGGAAGCGTTAGCGCAAACAGCCTCCCGTACATTCCGTCGCTATCGATCGCCGTAAATCGCCGGAACGGGCGCAATATCTGTCGCTGTGCGCGCGAATCGCCGCCATATTGTTGCGCGCGACTTACGGCGTGTCGCGGGGACGGAGACAACTGTTGCGCGTACGCATCGCGGCGATTACACGTTCGCGCGAGCTGCGAACAACTATTAAACGTTCGGTGATCATTACTTATATGATAGGTTTCTCCTCTACATCTCTACCAGAGATGAGAAGCGTCTGTGTTGGTGTTTCACATCCATTTGGAGAGAAGAAGTATTGATCTCAATAGATCCCATCTGGGATGGAAGATAAAGTCTTTGGAAAAAAACCCTGAGCAAGAAACTGATGACTGTCTCCCAAGATTTGGTCCGTATGCCAAGACTAGGTAGGATTAAGAACATGGGTTGGTGGTGAGAATATACATCACCTTTAAGCTATGATTAAAAACCGTGAGAGAGCTACGTTTTGCCATGAATGGGCCGGTTCAACCGTAATGATATCAGTCTCCTTGAAAAACAGCGTGAAGCACGTCCTGCACGGGGTTTCGTTAGAAGAAAGGGGAAACAATTGAAAAAGCAGACTTCTGATTTCACTGGTAAAACGGTTGTCAATGGGCAGCGGCAATTGCTTACCATCACGTGATTTCTCATTACATAAAAATGTCATGTTAATTAGCGTGACTGTATATGCGAAAGTAAAATAAAAGATAATACGGATCAACTCCTCCCACCAATATCATAAACGACTCACCAAAAGAACAGGAAATTGCGAACCTTGTGCTTGAAAACCCATAGGTTTTCAAGCACAAGGTTCGCAATTTCCTGTTACCTAATGATAGTTTTTTTTTTATCTCGAAAGCCGGGGGTGATTGCTCACGTGTAAGCCTGGTCGAATGTGTAGAGCCCGTTTCAGTTATACTGCTACAGTTCGATGCTTAGTCAGCGTCGCATCCGGCTCGTTACACTAGTTCAGACCCAGGACTTTGTCTCCTGCGCAACTACGCAATGTGTACCTGTGAGAGCGCGGTTGAGTTTATTTTACTGGCCTGTTACAGTGAGTTATTTATTGTATCACAAAATCAAAAGTCGAGTGGAACAAAATGTTTATTAAGCCTAATCTCTTCACAGTAGCGATGACTGGAGTACTATGATAGAGGCCTTTGCTCTGCACTGAGAAAGTATGTAAGCTGAAACCATCCTACTACTATTATAAAGGCGAAAGTTTGTTTGGATGTATGGATGTTTGTTACTCTTTCACGTAAAAACTACTGAATGGATTTGAATGAAACTTTACCACAATATAGCTTATACATCAGAATAACACATAGGCTACAATTTATAAAAATATATTGTGTGGATTGTCCAAAATATGACGGTAAGTGTCAATAATTAACTTCGTACGCGTACGAAGTCGCGGGCGGCCGCTAGTATCACATATTGGTAATTAAAATGAAATGGCTGCCTTCTGACCATCGCAACCCTTAGAACGAGAAAAAAGGTTAATTTAAATAAGTAAAGTTTAATTTTTAAGGTTAATTTAAAGGTTTTTTCTAACCTTCGCAACTTTTTAACAGAGGAACTAGACCAGGTGAATCATGGTTACACGTTTCAGAAACCATCCGAATCGTTTTCTCACGAGGTCCTTCCTCACTCTCGAGCCAATGGTATTACAATATGCACATTTATTTAAAAATCTATAGATGCACGGATTTGAACCACTTCTCCCGAATGGAAAGTATTAAAAACCACTGTTGGGATTAAATAATAAGTAAATAAAAACGCGCTGGTTCGTAGTGGAGTCGATGTGTAATTAACAAAAGTACAAACGTCAATCTAATATAAAAATATAAAAACCATAAACAAAAATATCAAAAAAGGATGTGCTTCAGCACATGGTCCCTTTTTTATTTCAAAACAAAAAAACTAACTTTTTGGTGGGACGTCTCAAAACCCCAGCGGAGGTACACACATCCGCCACACGGACTACCCCGTCCCGGCCTGGGTGCACGGCGCACACGCGGCCCCGGGGCCACGACCCGCGCGGCAAGTTTCCGTCGACTACCAACACTAGGTCCCCAATAGCGACATTTGGTGTATTCCGCTGACTCCTCCTAGGGGTAAGTGTTGGCAGGTACTCCGCCAGCCATCTTCGCCAGAAATGGTCAGCCAGGCGCAATGATCTTCTCCAGCCTGCTCGACTGACCAAATCCCCATCCTGGAGATCAGTTGCGGGGAAACTACTTCCGGCTGACGCCCCCAAAATAAAATGAAAGGGAGTGAGCGCCTCTTCCGCTTGCGCCTCGCAGGAAACGTGGGTTAGTGGTCGGGAGTTGACCACAAACTCCGCCTCTGCCAACAGCGTCCGCAGCACTTCTTCAGTTGGCGCTCGCTCTCGCAACGTCGCACGCAGGGCCGTTTTTACGCTGCGCACCATCCTCTCCCATGCGCCTCCCATAAACGGTGCAGATGGTGGGATGAATTTCCACTGGATCCGCTGGTTGGCAGCAAAATCCTCAACCGCCGGGCCGTAGAGCGCCTTCAGCTCCTTGCTGGCTCCAACAAAGGCTGTCCCATTATCGGACAAAATCTGGGTAGGTGTCCCACGCCGCGCAATAAATCGCCTGAGACACATGAGAGCCGCATCGGTGGACAAATTGGAAACCACTTCCAGGTGAATAGCTCTGGTGACCAAACACGTCAGGACGGCGACCCATCGTTTCTCACGCCTGCGTCCGATAGTCACCAGGAGAGGCCCGAAGTAATCCAGTCCCACGAACGAAAATGGTCGACGGTGGTGGGATAATCTCTCCACAGGTAAATCGCCGACTGGAGGTTGAAGAGGGGCTGCTCGCAGGAGTCGGCACTTGGTGCAACTATGAATGATGGAGCGTACTACACTCCTCGCGTGAATCACCCAGAACCGCTGTCGTAACTGATTCACCACCATCTCTGTATTACAGTGCGCAGCTTTTTCGTGGTACGACATGACTAAGAGACGAATCGCTGGGTGCTTTCCATCCAGAACAACTGGGTTTACTTTTTCTTGATCTGCCACTGCAGCCGTCCGGTCGGATAACCTGACCAAATTATCATTGCCGAAAAACACCACAAATTTCGAGAGGCGACTTTGGGCTGGTACAGGTTTTCCCGCTCGCAGACATCCAACATCACTCTTGAAGCTATCCAGCTGACTCTGCCGGAATATGTGCATCTCCGCTAGGTGGACATTGTCCGCTGTGAGACCTTTAGACGTTAGAGCGTTAGCGCCAGTGACAGAACCGGAAGTGAAAGTGAGCAATTTACCGCGAACTGGCTCAAGATTATTCACCGCGACCCCCCGTTTTCTAAGACAACGCAGTCTAAGCAAGGCAAGATACTGGTGAGCTCGAGCTGTTGCGCGTACCAATCTCAGCCACGAACTGAAGCGAGATGGATCGGCTGACAAAGGCAAATGCAACCGAGTCTCATCATTATGACAAATGACGGTGTGATCATGAGATGAGGTATGATCGGATGAAATGGTATGATGTATGCGTGATGATGCAGGTGATCGTGCGGCTGGCTTGAGCTCTAAGGCAACTGACTTTTGAACGTTCGCTGGTTCTACGGGCCATTCTGACGATAAGAGGAACTGTGGCCCGCATACCCAGCGAGAATTTGCAGTAAGCTCAGATCGTTTTACGCGTGTTGCATCATCCGCGACATTTAAATCCGAAGGCACCCAACGCCATTCTGATACGTCGGTGAGCTCGCAAATCTCACCTATGCGATGGGCGACAAATGGCTTGTATGACCTCGCATCGCTACGCAACCATCCTAGCACGTTGAGCGAATCACACCAAAAGAAACGCTTCGATGGCACGTAGCGATGTGCTTCACAAATGGATGAGGCGAGGCGAGCTGCTAAGAGCGCTCCTTGAAGCTCTAAGCGTGGGATGGAAATGGGCTTCAAGGGAGCCACTCGCGCTTTACTACAGATCAGGGTGAGCTTCACGTTTCCCTCGGCATCTATAAATCGCCAATAGGCTACCGCAACGTAGGCCAGCTCGCTGGCATCTGAGAACACGTGTAGCTCACACTCATGAAATGGGTTACCCTTGGTTTGGTAGAAACGCGGGATCTGCAGGTTCGAGACAGACGCTAAATTGTCGAACCACCAGCTCCAGGCGTTTTTCTCAACCTCAGGTAACTCTTCGTCCCAGCTAAAACCCTTGCGCCATATATTTTGGAACATAATTCTACCAGGAACAACTACAGGCGCAAGAATTCCGAGTGGGTCGTATACGCGCATGAGATATGAAAGCAATTTGCGCTTAGTAAGGCTTTCCTGACAAGCGGATCTATCCGATACGGTTGGGCTGAACGTAATGACGTCGCTTGCTGGTTGCCACATCAGCCCTAAAGTACGGACTGACGTCGGAAGATCACCTAACGCAACATCCGCCACTGAGGGGCTGAGCAAGAGGTCCCTTGGTATTTGTGCCAATGCGGCTGGCTCGTTGGACACCCAGCCCCGCATTTCGAAACCTGCGCGCCTGTGGACGGTGACCACGTCAGCAGCCATCTGTGCTGCCTTTTCAATTGAGTCCACACTTCCGATGTAGTCATCCATGTAGTGATCTTCTACAATTGCCGTCGCCGCATCGGGATACGAACCCCTGCATTCCTCTGCATTTTTATCCTTGACGAAAAGAGCAGAGCAAGGACTGGAAGCGGCACCAAATATCATGGATGACATACGGTACGTTTTTATGGCCTCGTTAGGGTTGTCACGCCAGAGGAATCGTTGGGCGTCGCGATCTTCAACCCTTATTTTAACCTGCGGGAACATTTCACGGATGTCGGCGGTCATAGCGACCTCTCCTTCGCGAAAACGAAAAAGAATACCTAGGAGAGACTGTAAAAGGTCAGGACCAGGCAGCAATAACGAGTTTAAGCTTACGCCTTGAACTTTCGCCGCGGCATCATGCACGATTCTTAACTTGCCCGGCTTATTCACGTTGGTTACCCCAAAATGTGGAAGGTACCAGAGGGTGCCACCCGGCGCGCCCTGGCACTCTTCTGCGTAACCCTTTTGAATCATAGCGTGAACGTTCTCGCGATATAATCGAGCGTAGTCCTGATCTTTTGACATTTTCTTCTCAAGGCTTAGAAATCGCGACATCGCAAGAGGGTAGCTATTAGGGACCTTCGGAACGTTTTGACGCCACAAGAGGCCGACTTCAAAACGACCCGAAGGCAACCGGTGCGTAGTGTCAGCTAGAATCTTCAGCGCATGCTCATCATCCGTACTACGAACCTCGCGCTTCGTGATGCCTATCGATTCTAACCGATACTGTTCCTTTATGAGCGATTCGAGAGACACGTCACTATGACACTGCACATCACTAGAGTGGTTGACAAACTCGACAGGATTAGTCCTATTAGAAGCGAACCCGAAAAGCACCCACCCTAGGTTCGTATCGATAGCTACTGGTTGCGACTTGGTACCCTTTCGAGTAGCCTTGGCTAAAGTCAAATGCCAATTATCGATTCCTATGATGATGGTTGGCTTCGCGTCCTCATAAGATAAAACATCAACTAAGTCACACAAATGACTCAATTTGGCGATCTCATTTTTATCAACCGACTGACTCTTAATACCTAAACCTTTGATCGATCGCGCCCTACGAATAAGATAGGAGTCAGACCCGTGTTTGCCCCTGATGTGGAAGTCTACATACTCTACCGACGTGTCTTTAGACAGACCGCCTACGCAGTCGAGTCGAACTTGAGCCTTAGGGCCACTAACACCTATACGGGATGATACATCTGCATCAATAAAGGTAGACGTCGCGCCATCGTCTAGCAAAGCAAACGTATCGTAGCTACCTAACGGGCCTGAAACTGTAACTGCGACAACCTTCAGGAGTGGTGAGGAGCGGACAGGTGTGCGCGTCGGATGCGAACCACTTATAGCGGAGGCATGCGCGACCACGTCCGCCGCCTGGGTGTCAGACGACCTGGCTACCTCACACTCGTTCGGCACTCCCTCGTTATCGTCAACATCTATATGGGCTGCCGAGTTTACGCTCTACGTTAGAGTCATGCAACAATAAATGATGGCGGTACGTGCAACCATCAACTTTGCATAACTCTTTTGATTTACAGAATTTAATTCTGTGCCAACCTTTTTTCAAACACCGATGGCAAAGTTTTTTACTCTTTCACAAAGTGCCATTTGTCATTAATTGACAAACCTTCAAATTTGACACATTTGGAAATGTCGTGACTTTTTCCCACAAAACAAACAAATAATTTTGTTGGAATTTTCCGAAAATTTATCACTAGATATTCTACTAGGTTTCTCTGAAATGCGATGGTTTACGATTTCAGAGACTGCGTTCACCCTGTCACGAAATTTCCTAGGGTCTGTTGCATGACTGGAAGTAGGGACTGCGGAGTCGGCCATCCCATACTTTACTTGCAAATCTACCTCACGCGCTAGGAAATCCGCGAACATTACGAGGCGCTTCGCCCCGTAACGCTCGTGTGAAGCAGCGTAATCTTGCCATCGTGGCCGCAAAATCGCAGGAAGTTTAGACAGCATCGCGTTAAATAACTCTGGCGAAGTCAAGTAATCTGTCTGATCGAGAAGTCTTATAACTTCTACGCAATTGCGAACACGACAGGCGAACGAAACAAAATCCTTACCTTCGGCGCTCACTCTAGGCAGGGAGCGCATAGCCGCAATCTCTTGCAGCACGATTGTCTCGGCGCGGCCAAACCTCATGTCCAGCACGCGCAGCACGTCGGCAGGCACGCGCGCTGACACCAACACCACGCTCACGGCTTCGCGCGCTGCGCCGCGCAGCGCAAAGCTAATGCGCGCTAAGTTCTCAGCGTGTGTATATGAGGCCTCTGTATCAATAAAGGCCCGCCTAAAACCTAAATATTCGACGGACGATTTACCATCGAAATACGGTAAATTTATATTCGAACCCTTAGGAGTTTTATTAAAATTACTAAATACACGTTCTAGCGTCGAAATGAGCGACGAGACTTGCTGTGTCACGTTGTCGCCGCTCGCAGGCACTGCTTGCGAAATTTCCCTGGCGCCGACCGGAACGGGCGCTGCGAGCGCAGCCGCTGCCGCTCCTGGCGCTGCGAACGGGGCGGCGGCTGCGTCGGCAGCTCCTTCCGCTTCCATTGGCACTGATATAACTTCCGCAAGCTTCTGAGGGCCAGAGATCTGCACATGAGAAGAAGTGTTGTTAGTTTGACTGAGATTTTTACCGAGAGCCAGCCCTATAGCGGGCGAGGTCTCTCTGTGTACATCGTCGAGCCAACTGGTCACACGTTGCTCCTTGTGTACGTCACTGGTGTGACTGCGACGACTGTGGCGACTACTGTGACGGCTACCACCTTCCGCCTCTATCGCGGCGAGTTGGGCGCGGTGCTCTAGCTCCGCCGTCTCACGAGCCAGCTGAACTTGCCTTCTCGCGAGTTCGGCTTCGCGCTCCTGCGTCTCACAGGCCAGCTGCGCTTGCCTTTTCGCGAGTTCAGCTTCGCGCTCCTGCATCTCGAGATCCGCTAGACGTCGCGTATGCTGCGCCTCTGCTAGTAAAAGTCTCGCTCTTACCGTAGCAGACGAGTTGGTGGACCTAGACGAACCTGGAGGAGGTGACGGTGGGGGCGGTGGCGGCTGTGCGCCTGACGTACTCTTACCACCCGCGGTATCGGCCGCCATCTCGACAACAGATTTCGCGTCCTTTTTAGCGCTTCTTGTCTCCACTACCATTACTCGAAGTAGACTCACTTACTCCGAGGTTTTTCCTAGAAGGACCACTTTATTAAAAACCACTGTTGGGATTAAATAATAAGTAAATAAAAACGCGCTGGTTCGTAGTGGAGTCGATGTGTAATTAACAAAAGTACAAACGTCAATCTAATATAAAAATATAAAAACCATAAACAAAAATATCAAAAAAGGATGTGCTTCAGCACAGAAAGTGCGTTCTTATCTACTGAGCTATAAAAACACATTTAATCATTCAAAGCTATATTTCTTATACTCTTCAGGAACGGCAATAGCGCGAATCGATTAACTACATAAAAGATAGCAAAGGCCATTTGCTTCACGATAGAGCATCGGTGGGATTGGTTCCCTTACCGACGATGTCCGCTTTGTGTCGCCGGACGGGCAAAGGAATCAATAAGGCCAGTTGATCGAGACGACGGGTCAATCTGTTTAACGACACGCGTTTTAACTATAGCTTAACGACACCTCGGTTCTTTAAAATAAGTTCTAATATTGCATTGCTGCTTCCGTAATAAGCATAATAAAGTTTTTATTATGATTAAAAGTATAAAAGCACAACGATAACAATTAAAAACTATAAAAACTTATTATTTTTAATAAACCATCTCCCCTCCACCACCAGAGCAGTGCAGCGTTAAAGTATTGATGCCATCTGAGAGTGCCACGATTCGGCATGAATGGGCCGGCTCGACCGGATTAATACCACGTCCTCACAGAAAACCAGCGTGAAGCAGTGCATGTCCTGTGTTTCGCTGCGTGAGTGAGGGTACCGGAGGCCTAATCCAGGGAGGGGTTAAAAGGTAAGCTGCGCATTTGAGACACCACTGGTGTTGCAGATGTCAATGGGCGGCGGAAATCGCTTACCATCAGGTGATCCGTCGGGTCGTCTGCCACCTATATCATAAAAAATAAGCCTCATGTTTATTAATCTTGAGTGCTAAACATTTTAAAGTTTAGGTGAACAGATCCCCCAAATTACCGATCACTACTTACTGGTAAACCTAATACAAGTATGTTCATAGCTTATATTTTACTAAGGTTGGTGTATAGCGCATACGCACATTGACCGATGTTTATTCATATATTTCCCCATGTCTCACCAAAGTGTCCACGTAAAAGTACAGTTGGTTAATTTACGGCGCGCTAATGTTCGCTGTTCCCATGAGCCTGCGCGTGCGCCGCCGTTACAGTTTTATGGCGCACTTAATGCGCTGGATGACTGTACGTAATTTGAATGGCCTACATTACGCTAGGACGGGTGTGATGCGTGAATCGGACGAAATATGTACATGCATTTTAATGGACTTTGCCATCTTTTTTAGATAGGGTACCTTCAGAATCAGATCGATCCTATTTTAATGTTTATCTACTTATCATCATCATCATTGCGTGTATATATCATCATCATCTTGGACCGTGATCAAAGCTTTGGGAAGCCAGAAAATACAATGAAGCGACAGCCATCTGATCTTCAGCGTGAAGCAGTGCATGTCCTGTGTTTCGCTGCGTGAGTGAGGTATCCTACGATGTTTTTCTTAGATGCTCAGTTGATTCGAGAGCAAAGTGGGTTAAAAGATAGCACCGCACTTGAACCTAGCGGCTGTCTAAGGGCGGCGGCAATCGCTCACCATCAGAATGATACTTTTGCCCGTCTATCACCCATTACTTAAAAAAGCTAATAGTAGAAACATGCACGTGATTACAAAAATCTAGAGGTACATGCTCGGGTATCTACGAAATCCCGTTAAGGCGTACCAACGTTCTTATGCATTGAACTACGAGCCTTGCGTCCTTAAAAGTTTTAACTCTCAAGTGACAAATTCTCTACCGATTCCAGAATCGTGCGCCGAATTTTGCAACCGGTCAAAATATTGTAATTAAGCAGAAATAGGATTAGCGAAAGTTAATTCCCCGCTCGTTACCGCAACAAGGGTTCGGTACGATACGGAACTTTTAATGGCCTTAACGACTAATAAGCTAATAACACTTGGAGGAATTGGTTTTAATTTCGTGTTGGGTAACGTCACGACCGAGACGTGGACTGTTCTGTTTGGGGCCGGTAATTTCTATTGGATATCTTGATCTTATGGAGTATAGTGGATAGTAACTTAAGTGGTAATTACGTGGGGCTTAAAACACACAATTAAAGGAACACGAGAGACTGAGTCTAGCTTTTGATATTGAAGAGTTTGTTGGCCAACGGTCTAGTTAGTTTATTGAAAGAAAGAAAGAAAATACATTTATTATTGGTTTCACATTCCATTGATAGCGTGTTTCTGTCTCACGCCAAACTACGCCAAGATCGTTAGACTGGCAAGTACATGTGTACGTGTAGACCGTTTAACACGCCATGAAGGCACCACCAATGTTCTGGGTCCATTTTAGTATGTTTAGCACTTGTCATATGGCTTAAATTAGATAGATAGGTAGATACTTTTTATTGCACAAAATATTAGAGAACTTAATGCTTACTACGGTAATTTACAAATACAATATCGACAGTCTTATCGATAATAGCGATCTCTTCCAAATTATTTCTGAAAATCCGATCACAAGGGAAACACATGCAAGTGAACAAGAAAACTGTTGGAAATATATTTTGATATTACTCCAATCCTTCAATTCCTTAATCTCGGGGTCCTGGGCTCGACTCCCGGGTTGAACGAAAGATGTATTGCGAATTTTTCGAACATTGCCCGGGTTCGATCACCAATCCACATTAGGCAAGCGTGTGGTGATTAAGCCATAATAATATCCCATCCTATCACAATAGCGAAAGACTACTATTTAGTACTTTCTGCCCTGCGTTGGCCACTTTACTTGAAATCTAGATACAGGACTAGATTTCAAGTTCTCTGCAGTTTTCTGCGATTTGACGGAGCCAAGTACAGACTTGGCTACGTCAACCACAGAAATAAAATCCTCATTCTTTGTGTCCATCATCTACCACCCACCATATAGTATAACAAAGTAACCAATCATAGCAAGTGCACATTTACAAAAACACAGAACATTTTTCTTTTACTCCAGCCGCTGCGCAGGCGCAGCACAAATAAACCACTCTTGCGCAACGCGCGCTCCCGCGGTCGTGAACTATGACCGATCGCCGGTGGAGCAGGGCTGCCAAGGACCGACATTTCTTTGTTTGGCATCCATTTGCTGTTTCAATTTCATTTGCAATTAAAGGTCAGTCGAACGATTGTCAGGGTGCCCTACATTACACTTGCCTAAACGGGATTTCCATTGTAAGACACATCTAAACTTGTGAGAGAGCAACACTTCGGTAGAAATGATCGGGCTTGATTGGACTGATATCACTTCATAGAAAAGCAGCGTGGAGCAGGCCTGTGCTGTGTTTTGTCCAGTGAGGTACCGAAGGCCTAATTCAGGGGGAATGGGTAAAAGTTGGTACAGTAATTGAGACTCCACTGGTGTAGCCGTGCATGACCAGCGGCAACGTTTACCATGCTTCCATTGCTGACCAGACACAAGTGAGTCAAGTCAGTCTTTTAGCACAATGGTTTGAGCGCCGGTTGAGACGTAAGGATCGCGGGTTCGATTCCCGCACTAACACAAATGTTTGTTGATGAAACAGATATTTTTGTTGGGTCTGGGTGTTTGTAGTACCCTCGTAAGTTTCTGGTTTCCAAAGCACAAGGGAAAACCCTTAGTTTGGGGCCAGGACAATGTATGTGATGTTGTCTCAATTTATTTATTTAACACCCTTTGCCCGCTGGATTGTGTCTCTGGTACTGAAGGTACCCTCACTCATTGCTGCTTTAAGTCAGTTTCTGCAAGCCTGTAGTATCACTTCGGTCAAGCTAGCCACTCCATGCCCGAGTGGCTCTCCCACGGTCAAAAGAAGTTACTATATAATGCATTGTATTAAATTGTCTAATGCCTTGGGTCTGCCAGCCCTACCGCGGAGTGATGGCTGCCAATCTCGCGCGCCAGAACAATGGCTAATTACTCACTGCCATTTACCCGCTGTCTGGCAGCGATCTGCCAAACGGTGATTTATTTGCGTTTGTTCGCGCGATCCTGCCTGCTATCTGATGCTTTACTAATCCATATACGTCATTATTACATTTTTTCATTCAATATTAGAAGAACGTATGTACGCTTTCTTAACGGTAGATTGTATGTTCGAACTCCAGCATGTACTTCTGGAACTATATTTTTTATTCATTCGTATCGGACGAGCGTAGAAATTGTTTACTGATTTTCAGTATTTATGAATCACATGACCGCAACGACCTCTTCCATTGCTAGGCGAGTGAATACAAGTGAGCGATATATTAAACGTTGAAGGGTCTTCAAGCTATAACTTTCGTGGACTGTCACGTCCAATGTCTATCTGATAAATCCTATAATTGTTATCATCATTTCAGCCAATAGACGTCCACTGCTGGACATAATCCTCCCCCAAAGTTCTCCACACAGATCGGTCCTGTGTCACCCGCATCCAATGGACTCCCGCGACCTTCACCAGATCGTCGGTCCACCTGGTGGGAGGCCTGCCACGGCTGCGGCCTCCTGCGCGTGGCCTCCACTCATAATTGTTATAGTAGTAGTTTATAATTATATGGACCATATGCAATGGCGTAGTTGTAAGCGCCATGACACTTGCAACAGTGCCGAAATATCGGAAACTCAACAATACAGTAGGGTCCGTAGTAACAATACTGTAAATAACTATTCTATTTTAGGATATCTATAATTGCACCAATATCTCTTTGTATCTTGAAACATGAGTGAAGGGCAGCGAGAGTGAACAAAAGAGCTTTTAAAGTCTGCGTTACATTGAGCAGGTAAAACCATGCGATACTAAACCTTATGCTTCAGGTTTTAAGATCGCTTAAAATGCGTAGTCTAGTTGTAGGGGGTATGTACCTGCCAAGAGCTAAGGTAAGGGCAATTATTGAAACGCGAGCGCAGGCGCAGGACCGGTCGCTTGACGCAACTGCCATCGTTGGTTAACTTCGATATTGTACGGTTGGTGCTTTGCCACCAAGAGGACCAACGGTTCAACGTCGTAAAACCCAAAAGCCTTTTAAAATGCAAAAACAATTGATTTTATATTGTAGTATCTGTCTGGGCCTTACTACGTTTAGGCTAGGTCATGAAGGTATAATACCGCCTTCTGAACTTCGAATTTACACCGAGATTTTTATGATAGACAAAACTCAGATAGTTCATAACTTACGTGAACCTAGAAGTTGGCAGTCTTGTATCTCCATGCCTCGGAAAGGATGTTGACCGATTAATTCCGCGACCGAACTCTCTTTGATTATATCAAACTGATGTCCCATTGAAATGTGAGAGAAAGGAATGGGGTCCACTTGTATCTGCGCAGACACTTATACACTATTTAATTGTTCAGGCACGGGGTCATCGAGGATGCAACTGCCCAAACAAACTGTATAGAAATTTCCTGACTAGCCATACAAATAAAAAAAGTTGCTTGTTAAACTATACACATCAAAATATGATTTAATAATGCATGCAGTAATTTGTTAAATAGTGACTTATAAAGACAACCTGTAGGTCTCACACTAGGAAGACTTTGTGTCACTTATCCACAATGTGAGAGATTATGCATTACACTTAACTGTTGCGTCCAAAGACATCTCAAGACACAAGAGTTTTATACCATAGCTTTCGTTTCCTTCTACGAGTATGTGCCAGAAAACGAAGAGATAAAAGAAACTATTTTCTACAGGAACTCAATACATTGTTTCAGTTTCTCCCACGTTTTTCAATGATTCCTTTCACTCTAAAGCTGTCAGTTCCACCGACACAAGATTGGTTTTCCAAACAAATTGAAAACAAAGAAAATTGCCATCGGCCATCAACGCACCTGCGCAGCCGCATTCTTCGCTACAAGCTACAACTGACTGCGGCCGAGGGAAATAGATTTGCCCAAACAATTCACTCAACTGAAAAGAGCTCCTACACACATATACCTAATCAAAAATACATACCTACTTTGAACTTTGAAGAGCTGTTATTTTTTTAAGTGATAGGTCGCAAACAAGCAGACGGATCACCTGATAGACACTTGCAACACAAGTAGAGTCGCAAGTGCGCTGCCAACCTTCCAACTTTCTCCTCAGTTAGGCCTCCGATACCCTCACTCACTCAACGAAATACAGCGCAGGCGCTTCTTCACGCCGGTCTTCTATGAGGCCGCAGCTTCAATCCGGTTGAGCCAACCCATTCATCCCGAAACGTGGCTCTCCCACGGTTACTAACTTATATATTTACTAGTGGCCCGCCCTCACTTCGCTTCGGGACCGTAATCCAGAAATTAACCAATCGATGGCGCGATGCTAAATTACATCGCGCAAGCGTTTCGTGTTTTCGGTTTGCCTATAAGCCTTGTTGTTGTCTATAGAAGTTATCTCTTTATAAATAGTATAGATATAGATTAGAAAGCTGGCGGTGCGATTATGTTGCCAGTGTCCATGGACTGGGATGATTGCTTACTATTTAGAGGTATTATTAAATTAGTATAATGTCTACCTAATCTCTACATTGTTATGAATAAAAAAGAATGAACTACTGAACTATTTGAGACAGAATTATGTAGACAAAACGAACCGGTTGAGTGAACTGGTATTAAGACCCTAGACAAGGCTAGTCACAACAGATCGTGCGATCTCCATATACGAGCGATTTTAATTTCGACATAGACAACCGTCTTTGTGCTGTTATCTCGCATCGCATCGCGTTTAGATTGCTTACCATTCCGACTCGCCCGTTTCATTAGACATTGCGTTCAAACAGGAGATTTTTATCGTTTATGCAATTTATGAATTGTTAGGCACAAAGAAACGGTTTTGGATCGATTCGTTTAAGGCGCGTGACTTTTGTGTTGCTTTGCTTTGGCAGGTGTAAGCCCAGTATAGGCTGCTGAGCATTGTCCTGTTAAACTAGATACGAAGTAAATACACAATATGAAATGGCTAGTAACTATTTTACTGTTCACCAAACTGACCTATTATAGCCCACCAAAACTATTAATACCGTAGGGAGTATCTATGAACCTATGCTTGGTTTTTACTTACTTACTTACTACGCTTGGTTTTTAACTAAAGATATTTAATGAAGTTTACCTTGAGTTCCAGTGCAGCTGGATCCTTGGATGTAACCGGAAATCACACCTAGAGATGAAATAAGATGAGGTGTAAGTACAAATCATTTTGTTAGGGTAATAATAGCTAGTAGTAAATAATAATAATTTGTTACAATCATTCAAAACACCCAAGACCATCATTCAAGACCAACGGGTCTATTGGTTTAGGTACCGGGCCGTACTATCCGTGTCCTGGTATCCTGGTCGTCCAGCGTCACGATGGGTCGATGATATCACCAAAATAGGAGGTCCTACTTGGATCCGAGCAGCTCAGGACCGGGAACTTTGGCGGAAAAGAAAGGAGGCCTATACTCAACAGTGGGTACTGCCGGGCTGATGATGATGATGATGACCGGGCCGTTATATCGGGGTCCTGGGTTCGGTTCCTGGGTCGAGCAAAAAGCTTCGAATTTTTCGAACTTAGCTCGGGTTTGTAATCGTGGTAAAGCCTAATCCCATCATAGCATGGCGATGACTTGATTTCTATGATGGAGGTATTTGCCCTGCAGTGGAAGATATGTATATAGGCTGATAATTTACTTTTTACAATCATTATATTTGACTGCATAAACCTGTTCCACTCATATCGATTCCCATTCGGATCAATAGTAAAAAATATTGTATCTAATTCACTCGTAATCTCGGCCACTCTCCACTAACCTTGATCGGAGATGAAATTATTTGCAGTGACATTATCTTTATTACCTTAAACGCATTAGATTTCTGATATAAATACTCGTTGTTCATGACATACAGCATATATGGACTTGTCCGGACCGGACTAAAGATAGTATTTTATACAAATTGACAGATTAAAGTGATAATTTGCTCGTATTCGTTCCAATTTTGATTACGACATTTGGACCGCTTACGGCACATAAAGAAAATCGTGTTAGTGTAACCTAATCCAACAGACGACATACCACATGTGTGATGTGAGTATGTCAAAATTATGTGTAATAATAAAATAGAAGCGTAAGTTGATCAAACTGCAGTTATAATGATTTAACAACATCCGCTGGCGATCAGTGGGAGCACCAGTTCTTACCTAACCAAGTTATTTTCTAAAATTAAAATCACTGTTTAAATAATTACAGTGTGAAAGGCTTGAATCCCACTTGATTTAACGCACTACCCCATCGTGGAATTAACTTCTTGCAGCGGTTGACAAAATCTACACCTTCCTAAAAGGCCGACAACGCATCTGCACTCCTATTGTAGCTGATGTTAATGGTCATCAGTCTGTGTTAACTTTTTTTAATGTGATAGGTGGCAGACGACAAAACGGATCACCTGAATTGGTAAGCGGTTACCGCCGCCCATAGACACCTGCAAAATCGGTAGAGTCAAAATTGCACTGCCAACCTTTAACCCCCTTTCCCCCCAATTGGGCCTCCGGTACCCTCACCCACCTCGGCGAAACACAGCGCATGCGCTGCTCCACGCCTGTCTTCTGTGAGGCCGTGTTATCACTCCGGTTCAGCCGGCCCATTCATGCCGAAGCGTGGCTCTCTCACGGAAAAACTTAACTTTATGTTACTTATCCTCGCTGACCCGCTTGCTCGAAAATAAGAAGGCAATTCTTGTTTCCGACTGTCCAAAAACTTCGAACGTATCGATATACGAGTACAATCAGGCTCCGCATAAAACCAATTAATCTACCGTTATTCGCTTGTTGGTACAATACACCATAAGGAATGCGAGGTTGTGACTTTTCTCTCGCTCTATTATTTGTTTGTGTTAGTGGAATCAATCCGTGGTTAGATGAACCGATTCTTAAGTGATATCTACGCTAGTCCTAAAACTTCTCCGTGGAAAAAGAGACACAAACTATGCTTCCAATACTACATTATATTAACATGTGATAGCCTACTAGCTTCCATATGGCCTCTCCAAAAAATAAGACTCTCAAAGCACCAAGCAGCCCTGGCTGGATTATCGCTGATGAGTAGCGATACCGGAGCCACCCGGGGGAAATAAACACGTTGGCAACGTTCACTTGTAATCCACTGGTGGTACAGATCCATACGAGACATATTCTACGTGAGTGACTTTCACGCTGCTCGTACGACACGACAAAAGGGGAATCATCTAATAATTGGTGAACGATCCCAACTATCTATTTATCTATCCGTTCTACTTAGGCGTGCGCTATATACTTAAAAAAAACTCTTTAAACAAAATACTTAAGTCCAGTAGATAAAAGACTGTATAAGAGGACAGGAACTTACCGTGACTGCATTAGCAGATAATAGCAGCATTACCTGAAAAAAAAAACCATTCCATTTGTTATCTATACTATTTATAAAGAGATAACTTCTATAGACAACGACAAGGCCAAGGTAAACCAAAAACACGAAACGCTTGCGCGATGTAATTGGACACAGCGCCATCTATTGGTTCATTTCTGAATTACGGTCCCGAAGCGAAGTGAGGGCGGGCCACTTGTCATTTCTATAATATCATAGTACTTTAAATGAATGAATTGCTCCCAGCTTGAAATTTGTCCGAATAAAAATATAGAAAACTAAAGCCATCAAAAAAAATATTCAAAACATTGTTCAGAATGGTTCGTAGAACACTTGGTTACAGGAATGTAAACATTGACCATTATATTAATATTCAGTTATTTATATAAGAACACACACCTTAAAGAAACTATCATTACAAGTTTACCTTAATTCAATAGCCCGGTTACAACTTAGATTTAGTTTAATAAAGAACATTTAAACATACCTAGTACCTACCTAAGTTATGCGTTTTGTGCAATAAAGTTAACATAAAGTTAGCGTTAAGTTCTGTAATATTTTGTGTAATAAAGAGTATCTATCTATCTATATATTTTTACTAGTGACCCGCCCTACACTTTGTTTCGGGACTTGATTTTGGTATTACATAGTTCCAAATATTACTAATAGATGGCGCTGAGTGTGGATGACATCTCGCAAGTGTTTTGCCTCTTTGATTTGTAGGTATGCTATAGCCCTCATATAGGATAGATTTGCGGCCAATTAAGGATGAACCACTTTGAAGTCTGATTAAGCATGCCTAAGTAAACGCTACCTTTAGCTCAAATGTGTTTCCTATCCCTAAGCTATTGTTTCCTCCGGGCATGTATTATGGTAATCGCGTCACCGTACACCGTGCGCGGGCGCATGTCCCGCGGCGCGCGGTGCGCACGCGCAGTAAATCGCGGCGGGCGTGTAACTGTGTTATTTGTGTGGCGATTAATAGGGTAATAATGAATGGATGTGTGGGTGGAGGAGGGTATTGTTTTTCAAGCCTAAACTAGAAAGGAAGGAAGGCGACATAACTCAGGTGATCCGTCTGCTCGTCTGCCACCTATCACATAAAAAATAAAGTTTTATTTTATGTGATAGGTGGCAGACGAGCAGACGGATCACCCATAGACACCTGCAACACGAGTAGAGTCACAAGGACGCTGCGAACCTCCCAATCCTCTTTTCTCCCCATTGGGCCTCCGATACCCTCAATCACTCGATGAAACACAGCGCAGGATCTGCTTTACGCCGGTCTTCTGTGACCCACGTCTTTGAACTTCGCCTCCAATGTGCTGATTGCTAGATCACTCAAACTCAAGTAAGTAGTATTTTTATGATATGTGGTACACAATAGACGGACTATCTGATGTAAAGCAAAATAATTGCCACATCTATTTATTGCAATTTACTGTCGGAAGCACGAATGTGATGCAGAGTGAACAGGCATATTCTTCTAAGATAAACGAATAACATCCTAGACCTCATCGTCCCTTTCCATCAGGGCGATTGTGGTCAAACTGTTGCTTACCTATCTACTGTAAAAAAATACATGACAACCTAACTGCAAAGAAACTGGGATTTCAAGTATTGAGGATATTACACTTCGACATTAGCTCCTTAACCACTCCCGACGTCGTTGTACAGTTCCATGCAATAAAATGTAAATAACTCGATTCTTATACCCGTACATTAAGGTTCATATCTGGGATCGAACAGCCAACATAATTGAGATAAATATATTTCCTGTCGCGACAAAAAATACAAAACTACCATGAATGACTGCGAGACGTGTAAACCTAACGATCACGATCAATTTGGGGGCTTAAGGCTACGATTTCTGCCTAATTATAATTCCTGGCAGCGGCCAAATAAACCACGGAGACAACGATGAATGGTTGTGTATGTAAATGTATAACCACAGACTGCGTCAGCGTTTCTGTCCGTCGCACAATTAGGGCCCAAAACGCGTAATCCGATTACTGGTGAATTAATGCACAGTCGTGGAAGAGGCAGTGAGGAAGGTTAGATAGATAGATATTTTGAGCACAGAAAAATAATACATGAGTGAAACAGGAACCATAGATAGTACAATAAGGCGATGTATTTACAAATTTTCACCCTCTATAAAGCACAAATCCGGCCGTGCATGGAGTATTGCTCTCACCTTTGGGATAACTCAGCTAAGTACCAACTAGCTGCACTTGACTCGGTGGAACGCAGGGCCCAGAAACTGATTGGTGACAAGGATCTAGTAAGAACCAAGCTACAGTCCAGCCCATCGACGTAAAGTGGCTTGCCTGTTCGTATTTTGCAGGTTGTACTTTGTTTGTGCTGCTGAGCTGCATGAGCTCAACCCACCATCCCCCTTCTTCCACCGTGAAAGCGGACATACTGCGGGTTATCATTCTTTTTTGGTAGATGCGTATTTGCGTACAAAACGCTTTTCGTCTTCTTTTGTGCATATTCGTCCACAATAAGTAACCTATTTATTTATCAGAAAATTAAGCACAATCCAAATATGAAAATTCATTATTGTCTTACAAATTGTTTTGCCTTCAAATAGATCACCTCACTGCCTAACGCACTGGACTGCGGTTAAACCGAGCCTGTAATAAGGCGGGGTTCTCACGGCGCGCATGCAAGTCACGCGCAGTAATGGCCGCCTGCGCCTGCGCCGCTCAACAGAAGGCTCTGCCCGGCCGTGGGCGTCCCCGAAACACACGTGATTGTTTAGAAAAACGCCATCTTAGTGATTTTGGAGGTTTAATGGAAGAAAAAAGTAAATTGATGAATCTGGAGTTTTTTAACAAGGTTCTTAACACTGTTGTCCCTTATCTTGAGGAGCTCGTCCCCGGTCAAAAGCCGTCGTTCGGAATACGGGTAGGGTTATCGGATCGAATCATCCTACTGTCGGGAGCATTTACCAATTTTTCGGGAATTACTATTGTTTGTCGGATGCGAAAGACTATTCGTCACGCCTAAGGCGGGATTCCCCGGAATAAAAATCAAACAAGGAGACTTTTTGTCAAAGTAATTAACCGGGAGATTTCTAGGTTGTCGGGCATCAGGAGATAATACAAAAAATTGGGATAATCTCGCCCAATGCTTTCTATTTGTGGTATCTGTAAGTACGAGGTACGCTTTGGTTTATATGAAGGATTTAGTAAGTCTGGTATGTAGGTAATTACCAATCTATACATATTTGAAATAAAAATATGTTAGAGTAATGTTACCTACATCTTGTCGAAAACTAATTTGTACTTTCGTACTATAAAATGAAACAAACAATCTATCGATTAACAATACATTCTTGAATGAATGAGTAAAATCTTGTTTATTGGAACACAAAAGATTTTACAAGTTCTTATAGCTTGTAGCCAATAAACCCGCCACATTATCGACTCTGCGCACACAAGTCGCAGCTAAACCTCACTATTTACATATTTATGTCAATTGATCGATTGTTCGACACTTAAATCACACAATACAAACATCGACAACAACCTCCCACATGGAACAACACACGAGAATGGGCCAAGAACATCCGAACACAAATAACTTTAACTTAACTTAATCGACACATATTACCAACATATGTCTTCCGTTCTTAGAGTGATGTGCGACTATCGATAAATATTTATCGATATACATTACACTTAGACGAAATTGTCAACGTACGTAATAGTAACGAATTAGCATTACGAGTAGAAAAAGCTTTGTATAGTGTAATGGGTTGCGATGGCAGCTTAATTGATAAAAAAGTGTGCCTCCAAAATGGGAGGTCGTAAGTTGAAATCTGCAAATGCACCTGTAGATTTTTCAAAATAATTTGCATATTTGTACGAAACATTGTAAGAAAATCTACACAAAACCCAAATTAGTACGATTATGATTCTAAACCCTAATTCAGTTAGTCTGGTTTTTCTCTATCTAAGGAATACGAAGGTTACAATAAACGGAAAATTCAAAACATTTGTTTTGATGAATAAATCAAACCCGCGTCTCTACCGGCGCTAAAACCATTGCGGCTTCAGTAGACGATGAGACGATGTTATCGATACATTTTGAGTACAGTAAGCAACACTACTCGACTAATCCACTTAAGAGTAAAACTAAATTCATGTTTACAAGCGAGTTCCTCGTTATTAATCGCCCGCTTAGCCGGAGACTGCGGAGAGGAATCCTCCGCATTTGCATACACTTAAGCGGATTTGTGTCCGCGCGGGCGCAGGTGATTTATGGCACCCGGTGACGGGCGGTAGATCTCCCTAACAATGTGTTATGAGTGTGAACTTTTTGATTGATTGATCTGTTTTTCAGGGTTTCGTAGCTTAATGGCAAAAAATGGAACCCTTATAGATTCGTAATTCCGTCCTTTCATATGTCACAGCCACTTTTTTTTTCATCTAACCTATTATGCGTAAGTATATTATTATGGACAGCTTTTCAAAAATGATGTTGAAGTTTCTAATATAATTTTTCAATAGTTTGCATGAGATAATCTTGCAAAGAAGAATTTGTCCTCCTCCCTCTAACTTCAAAATAATAAAAAAAAATGATACACTTTATTATAAAAACTACCAATGAAACGTTTGAACGAAAGAGAAAGAAAGTAGTTTTTTTTTTCAATACATCATAAAGCGTTACACAACCGAAATTTAATTTAATCAACTCAATAACGAAAATAAATGTTACTTGCTGCTACGGAACCCTTGTCCGACTCGCACTTGGCAGATTTTTATAATTTAGATTGTGTCGAAATTGTGCCACTGCAATTAATGAGGCGCTAATTAAAATATGTTTTTACCGTACACCGGTATCATAAGTCATTAGTGAACGCAATATTTTAAGATTTATGTGGTCGCATTATACTTTTCGTTGAAAACATAATTATATCCTAAATGTGCCAACTTAAAGAATTATAATAAAAAATACATTGAAAAATAATGTTACAATAAATACTTAAGTAGGTACCCTTACTAGGTATACGAGGTTACTGTCTCAAGAATTTAACTGCAAATCCATAAATTATTTATATAAACATTGGTCTTAAACCTCGTACAGTTGAAATATCAGCTCATAGAAGATTTTTCTTCAAAGTATCTCTACAGTAACATTCCTAATGAATAGTAGATAAATAACTTATGCACTTATGTGTCCTTATCCTCTATTACCTATTAAAAGTAACCTCGTAAAAGTATAATGTAAAAGTAAGTACTTAAGTAACTTATGCGCTTATAATGTACAGTCAGCCACACATCAGGTTACCACAATCTTTCAAATTTCCTCGATTGATATTCAACTTTATGTGTATGACAGAAAGATGACAGTCGATTGAAGAAATTTGACAGTTTTGTTTACTGTGATGTGTGGCTGTACGTACACATCTATGAGTGTGACATGTATGGCATAATAAATATTACAAAATTTGATGTTATTTTTAAGTTTGTAATGTATACGGTACCTAATTTTTAAAACGATAGTTCATCGTAGTTAACTTTGATTACTGAACGAAACAAAAAGTGAGGAGTGGTCGTTAAAATACTTTTAATAAACATTTCCTATTTATTACATAGATAATACACAAAATAATTTTAAATATTGTGTACTATTTAATTGAAGTGTATACATAGTATAGTATCACGTATCTTATGTTCTTTAGTAGAAATAATAACTTTAAGTGTCCAACAAAATATTCAATATGGTGACTGGTCGGTGATCACAACACACCAACGGATTGGTTTTTATTTGTGGCTAGTTAGCAAAACGGATTGTTTTGGTGGATACAGTAGTTTGAGAACACCTCACGTAAGTTAAGTATCTTCCTTTTACGTTTTATTTGCTATTGTATCGTTAAAATAATATCTTTAAGTTAAATGTGTAAATGATAACGGTTGTGAAAATATAATTATTTTTGATTTGTGTTTGTTGGTTCTTTCTCTACATTCCCCTGAAGTACCTTAAAGTATAATAGTTATTTCTTTCAAAGTCAAAGTCAACGATATTTTTATTTTCATAGGTTTTTACACATAATTTACAAATACAATAAAATTATTAAGAGTATGATAAAATAGAAATAGGTAAATACATAAATGCTACATTATCTACTTAGTCACCACATTTTCTTCCATTTTTCTAACATCAGAAGTGGGATCTGTGTCCTCGTTTTAAGATACTAATTACACTTTTTTTTAGGATGGATGCAGAGGCTATTACTACACTATTATCGGCGATCCGGGATGCTGTGAGCAGTAGAGGACAAAAGGACGATGACGTCGCTCTGCCGGTCTTTGATCCTGATCGGAACGACTGCGGAGCTGCTACATGGTGCAACAGTGTGGAAGCCCTCTCAAAGGAGCTGCAATGGAGTAGTTTAAAGACTGCTGCTAAGGCAGGTAAGGCCCTCAAGGGCTCCTCACTGACATGGTTTGAAACCTGGGAGCCTACAGATGGCAGATCTTGGGAGAATTTAAAGCGAGACATTACTGATGTTTACCCAGAAAAAAAAAACTTATCCGAAAAACTTAGCAAGGCTGTGTCTTATACGTCTGATTCCGCCGAGTCGTATGGTGAATATGCTCGAGAGAAGTTACGCTTGTTTCGCAACACCAAGGTTGCTTTTACGGAGGCTGAATTAATCGAGTTAGTATGTGGAGGTATTGCGGATGTAGATATTAAGATGGCTTCCTTAAACAATGGTGTGACTTCAACTTCTGCCCTTATAGCTTTATTATCTACTTATGCTAAGTGTAGGAAGAGAACATCGGAAAGTAATATTAAAGATTATGAGTCTGGTTCAGGACCCAGTGGTGCTAAGCGGCCGCGACAAGAACTTAGGAAATGCTTTAACTGTAACCAAACTGGACATGTCCAGAGTCAGTGTAGATTAGTTCCTGCGACTTCGGTAAATAATCAAGCTCCACAGGTTCCTAAGCCGAATGATTCTCGCATTAAGACTTGCACATATTGTAAAAAGGTTGGACACCTAGAATCAATATGTTTCTTAAAGCAACGCGCTTTGTCAAATAGTAATGCGTCAATTACATTAGTTCCCTCTAAAGAAGCAAATTTTTTAGACAAGCGCCAATAAACTTAACTCAGGTAAATATTAACGGAACGGATATAAAGTCACTTATCGACACAGGTGCCAACTGTAGTTTAATTAAAGAAACAGTAGCTCGAAAATTAGGATGTCATTTTACGCCTACTAGTTTGTATGTGAGTGGAGTAGGACAAAATAAAATTCACATTTTTGCCATAGTAACCGTGCCCGTTAAATTTAATGAAGTATGTTTAGAGTTAGACTTGTACGTTGCGAGGGACCAAGATTTTTGTTATGATCTGCTTATAGGCAGGAACGCCGTTAAATATCCGGACATAGAAATTATTACTGACTCTTCAGGGTGTCGTTTTGTTAGAAAGCATATTGAATCCAAGACTGACAAAGTTAATTTAATTTGCTCTCAAGCTGAATTATTAGAGTTAAATTTAAATCTTGATCATTTAGACTGTGACCTCCAACAGAAAATTAAACAAATTTTCGAAAAATTTCCGTCTGTCTTGGGAGAAATGGGAGTAGTCAAAACTGGTGAACTTGTTTTGCGATTAAAGAAAAATGAAGTTGTGCATTACCGACCCTATCGATTGGCCCCGATTGAGAGGGAAAAAGTAGATTCTATAACTCAAGAGCTTCTAGAGAAAAATATAATACGTGAAAGTGAGTCTCCATTTGCAAGTCCCGTAATACTAGTTAAAAAAAAAGATGGCAGCGACAGATTATGTGTGGATTTTCGGGCATTGAATAAAATATTAGAAAAGGATAGATACCCTCTACCTCTCATCGAGGATCAGATTGACAGGCTCGGTAAGGCAAAATTTTTTATCTCTATTGATATGAAGAACGGATTTTACCAAATTCCCATTTCATCTGATTCGGCCAAATACACAGCTTTCGTGACACCCAGTGGTCACTACGAGTTTATTAAGATGCCCTTTGGTATCTGCAACGGACCAGCTGTTTTTCAAAGGGCTATTACCAAAGCTGTGCATCATCTTCCGTTTCTGTTAGTCTATATAGACGATATTTTGATCCCATTCACCACTGTAGAAGAGGGCCTGGATTATTTAGAGAAAACAATACAAGCACTTTCCGTTGCCGGATTCACAATAAATGTCAAAAAATGTAAATTTTTCGTGCAAGAAATTGAGTATCTTGGTAGGCAAATATCACGAGAGGGAGTAAGGCCTAGCGAAACTAAGGTTTCCGCATTAATAAATTCACCCGTGCCAAAGAACATAAAACAAATTCGCCAATTTATGGGGCTCGCGAGCTACTTCCGTAAGTTCATACCTGATTTTGCGGCTAAAACTGCTTGTATCACCAAACTAACCAAGATTGACCAAAAATGGGACTGGGGAGAAGATCAAGATAAAGCCAGAAACTATGTCATTGAACACCTTTCGACAAAACCTTTATTGACCATCTTCGATCCTCAATTACGAACCGAACTTTACACTGATGCTAGTTCAGTGGGTTACGGAGCAATATTAACTCAATGGGTCGATAACAATAAAAAAGTGGTCGCATATTTTAGCAAACGCACTACACCAATAGAGAGTAAATATTGTTCTTATGACCTAGAGACTTTAGCAATTTACAATGCTCTACGTCATTTTCGGGTCTACCTCTTAGGGATAAAATTTCAAATAGTCACGGATTGTAACTCAATTAAATCTACAATGACAAAAAAAGACATATCGCCTCGCGTCGCTCGGTGGTGGGCGTACATGCAAGACTTTAATTTTGATATCGTCTATAAGAAGGGAAAATACATTGGTCATGTGGATTTTTTGAGTCGCAATCCCGTTGACATGTACCCATGTGACCCTACGAGTCCAACCAACCTACAGGATACTTCCATTTTACAATCCCATACAGAAACTATTACAGTTGATTCCGAATTACCCAGTCAGTCATGTCCCGTAAATGATGTTGCATATCTCTTAAATGAGACTCCATCATGGCTAGAAATATCCCAACGAAATGACCCTGAAACCCAAAGTCTGATAGCACAGGTTGTGGCTGGTGAGTTGGATGGGAACAGGTATGTCTTACAAAATAGCTTATTGTTTTATCAAGTACAACCCGAAGAGTATAAGCTTTTTGTACCCAAAGGTGCTAGATTCAATTTAGTACGGCTATTTCATGATGAAAACTGTCATGTCGGGCTAGAAAAAGTGTTACACAAACTTCGAGATCATTTTTGGTTTCCTCACATGTCGGCTTTTGTCAAAAAATATCTTAAGCATTGTTTGATATGTATCCAACGTAAAGGACACTCTGGCCCAAAGCAAGGGTTTTTACATCCTATTGAGAAGACACCCATACCTTTCCATACAATTCACCTTGACTGTACCGGCCCGTTTACACAAACAACAGAGGGATATAAATATATACTGCTGTTGGTTGATGGATTTACCAAGTTCTGCCTACTTAAACCTCTTATGGGTTTAAGTGCACAAGAGCTAGTTCCTCTGATAAGAGATACCATAACAATATTTGGTACTCCATCCAGGGTAATTACCGACAGAGGAACAAATTTTAGCTCTCGTCAAATACAGTCCCTATTTAGTGATTTAGAAATAGAACACCACATGGTCGCGACAGGGACACCAAGAGGTAACGGCCAAGTCGAGCGTTACGTGACTACTGTAATAGATATGTTGAATACCACTTGTAACGGTATGTCAGATTGGCCAAGTGCGTTGTGGAAAGTTCAACAATCTATAAACACGACAGTCCAAAAATCTACTGGGTTTACCCCCATTCGTTTACTTATCGGTGTCGACGCTAACATTCCCAGTATCCAAGCCCGGTTGAATGAAGTTAATGCCACTGAACCTTTAATTGATACACGAGCAGATCGAGAAGTAGCTTGTAGGCGTCTTGCAATAGAATCTGGTAAATTTAAGAACCGTTTTGATAGCGTACGTCGTGATAACAAGTCTTATGCGGTGGGTGATGTAGTCTATGTTAGTCAAGATCACAGGCGTCACGACAAACTAAATGTACGGTACAAAGGTCCCTATGAGATTATTTCTGTACTTCCCTGTGACAGGTTTTCTTTAAGAGGCAATGGCAATTTAAGAAATATTACAGTGGCCAAGGATAAATTAAGGCAGTGGCCGGGAGAATGGACGGATAGTGATTAAAGTGCCTAATTTAAGTATTAAAGAGGTGATATTTAGGTAACCTTTAAGTTATAGTTAATTTAAGAACTAAATGTCTAAAAACTGTACAAAAAAAAGGGTGGTTATTACCGTGATTGTATTGTTAGCAAAATATGATTACCCCTAATCTTAAATGAGCTTTATGTGGTTAAGTATTAGTGAATTACAAAGCTGATTTTATCCTCCTAATGTAAAGAATTCCTCCTGATGTGAAAGGAGTGGTGAGTTGGTATTGTCCTCCTGATGTGAAAGGAGTGGTGAGTTGGTATTGTCCTCCTAATGTGAAAGGAGTGGTGAGTTGGTTTTGTCCTCCTAATGTGAAAGGAGTGGTGAGTTGGTTTTGTCCTCCTAAATGTGAAAGGAGTGGTGAATTGGCTTTGGCATATCCTAACCTGAAAGGATTTGATTTGATACTTAGATACCTAGGTATTTTCTTTTTGTATTTTAAGTTGTCATGTTAATTAAGATACTTCGGGAGCGAAGTATTGTCAGTATGGCCGTGACATGTATGGCATAATAAATATTACAAAATTTGATGTTATTTTTAAGTTTGTAATGTATACGGTACCTAATTTTTAAAACGATAGTTCATCGTAGTTAACTTTGATTACTGAACGAAACAAAAAAGTGAGGAGTGGTCGTTAAAATACTTTTAATAAACATTTCCTATTTATTACATAGATAATACACAAAATAATTTTAAATATTGTGTACTATTTAATTGAAGTGTATACATAGTATAGTATCACGTATCTTATGTTCTTTAGTAGAAATAATAACTTTTAAGTGTCCAACAAAATATTCAATATGGTGACTGGTCGGTGATCACAACACACCAACGGATTGGTTTTTATTTGTGGCGAGTTAGCAAACGGATTGTTTTTGGTGGATACAGTAGTTTGAGAACACCTCACGTAAGTTAAGTATCTTCCTTTTACGTTTTATTTGCTATTGTATCGTTAAAATAATATCTTTAAGTTAAATGTGTAAATGATAACGGTTGTGAAAATATAATTATTTTTGATTTGTGTTTGTTGGTTCTTTCTCTACATTCCCCTGAAGTACCTTAAAGTATAATAGTTATTTCTTTCAAAGTCAAAGTCAACGATATTTTTATTTTCATAGGTTTTTACACATAATTTACAAATACAATAAAATTATTAAGAGTATGATAAAATAGAAATAGGTAAATACATAAATGCTACATTATCTACTTAGTCACCACATTTTCTTCCATTTTTCTAACAAGTGCATAAGTTACTTATTCTGGGGTTAGGTCAATGTATGTATGTCGTGCCGGTTACTTCTCCGTTATAAAATTATCAATAACATTTCCATAATTTAAATAGACAGGTAATGTATTGCTGCAATGATGGATATAATTGCATACCACAACATACTTATCATCACCAACTCAAATGACTAAAAAACTAAATAACTCGCAAGGCCAAGGGTCGCACATGGACTCACGATCATAGACGGATTTTGATTTGCCACACCAATGGTATCAGCCAACAATGGACGATGATTAATTGAACCACAAGATTAAATCTCTTCCGACCAAAACAGCTTATTGAAGCGAGAAACTCCAATAATACCAATAAAAAGCCATTCTACTATTGAGCATACACAGTATAGGAAACGGAGTAACGTGCACGCCAATCACCCTAACAAATGAAGCACGGAAATAAAAATTGATTAATTTAATTGATGATTTCACGCGAGCAAAACCACAATAGAGACTGATTAAAAGTTTCCAAGGCGTTACAAAAATAAATAATTACAATTTCTTTGTGTGCTAAACATTGCTAAGTGGGAACGTTTGTTTGGAGAGCCGTCATCAATCAACATCACGCGGTAATAAGGCGCTGCGCCTACGCAGGCTCGGAGTAATGCCACTATTATGGCTCCGGAATATAAGTGAAATAGGTTGCGTTATTTGACGTTTTTCACACTAAGGTGGCAAACAGGTTTATGGCCTAATAAGTAGAATTGAGTGTGTAAATTAATGTTAGAAAAAGCTGGTCTCAGCCACAAGTTTTGTGCTTGTGCAATCTGTGTTTTATTTTTAGTTTATCTATATGCTTAGACCAGTGGTCCCAAGTGTGCCCTGTCCTGCCGAGGTATTCCTGTCGTAAGAGGCGACCTAAACGGACCTTCGGAGTGCGTGAGCATACCCACTACTGGGGAGTGGCTTGCTCAGTTTACGACTCCGCGAGAGACTACAATTCTGCGTGTTCTGTTGTGTCGTGAGATCAGGAGAGCTGCATTACGCCAAATAAGTGTAATGTGGCGAACGCGATTAGCGTTGCTGAGGGGTAACCGTCAGCCATTGCGCTGAGATGGACACCCCAGGGGACTTTTCTCGTGCACTCGACATTGTCATTGTCAAATTTAGAGATTTATATATGGGAGAATGTATGAAAACTCAATATTCGACTTAAATATCGGCCTACCAATAAATATAATCTATCTAGAGTGGTCACTGTGACTACATTGTTCTATATTCTATGACTCTGAGTTTTTTTTTGCTACTGGTCAACAAATTTGCCTCACGTTTCATTGAACGGCTGACACCGCATGATGAATGCGTCGTTACATAACCCCGGACGGATCAGATCGCAGATACGCTGCAGTATGCGCCCGCGCCGGTCCGGTGCGTCCGCTCAAACAAATGAGCTGCGACGGACAGAAGGCTTGCGAAGGGATTCAATCTAAAGTATCATTATTCAGATTGGTTAGTGTATTAACAAGCTGAACGCTGTGAATCATTTGCGATACACACATGAATCAGAGCGTCAGCTTGTTAATACAAGCCTTTTGTCCTTTCTTCCTTCCTTGGCATTAAGTCCGCTCACTGTTCGAAGTTGGTTGTAATAAAGTTTTTAAATAAATAAATTAATTAAACATATTGTCAAAGGTGTAAAGTCAAAAGTATAATTATTGTTGGCGAGTGTATAATGATCTCAGCGCGTGTATCATTTTTGATACACACAGTCAAAGCTCTGCCGATTTCAGTAAGTGAGTTGCACTTTAAAGCAATGACTCCGTATAAGGCCCCAAGTTCGTTTTGTGCCCAAATCCTATCGAGGTTTTTGACAAAGAAAGTCTCGTGTCACTACGAAATCTGTAGGTTGAGCAGCCTTATAATCTACGGGTCTGAGAAAGTACCTACGTTTAGCAGCTATTTTATCATAGACGACTGGCATAAAACAGTGCGCAGTGTTTTGTCGAGTGAGCCTACTGGAGGCCCACTTCGAAGGTAAGGGGAGCACAAAGTTTGTCAGCGAACTTAAGACTCCACCAGTGGGTGGCAGCAATATGCTTACTATACTGTGACCCATCTTATAACTTCCCACTTATGACATAAAAAATACACTCGTAAACGCTTAACTAATAAGGTTGAAGCAAACGTTGCAACTTATCTTTACAACAATATGCGCCCGCGCCGCTCCGATGCGTCCGTTTAAACAAATGAGGAGCGACTGACAGAAGGTTTGCAGAGACAAGGGATAAAATCAAGAGTATCATTATTTACCTCCGTGAATGTATTAAGCGGTCTGTTTGGTTTTAAATCGATCATTCTGTATCGCCAATATGTTAATCAGTATCTTATCGGTTTGCCATCTGTTGCTGTTTGAAGCACTGGAAGTGAACTGCACGATTTTTGTTTCTTTTGTAATTAACTTTGCTCGGTATCATAAAATTAACCGTGGGAAACTCACGCGTCGGCATGAATAGGCCAGATTCGACTGGAGTGATACCTTGGCCTCACAAAAATTTGGCGGTGAAGCAGTTAAAGAAGTGAGATCGCCTAGTGAGTGAAAGGTGTTGAAACCTCACCAGAGACCCATTTGGTGAAAAAGGGATTGGCAGCGCACGATTGCTACCAGTAGGTGATACGTGGCAAACGAGCAGAAGGATTACCTGATGGTAAGCATTTGCTGGCACCTATAAACATCTGCAACCTCAGTGCACTTAAGGCTACAAGTGCTCTGCCAACCTTTTAACCCCTTTTCCCCCCTATTGGGCCTCCGGCACTTGGCAGAACATACCGTAGGTGCTGCGTCACGCCAGTATCCTGTGACGCCATGGCATCTCTCCGGTCGAACCGGCATCACCTTCATGCCGAAACTTAGCTCTCCCACGGACAGATGGTAAAAAATAGATAGTCATAACAATATCTATTTTTTACCTTATCTGAGCATGTATTTATGTATTACTAGCGGCCGCCCGCGACTTCGTCCGCGTGGAAAAGTAACTTTTTACCCCCCTTTCAACCCCTTACAACCCCCTTTTCACACTAAAAAGTAGCCTATGTCCTTTTTCAGGGTCTAGATTATCTGTATACCAAATTTCACTTAAATCCGTTGAGTAGTTTTGGTGTGAAAGAGTAACAGACAGACAGACTGACAGACAGACAGACAGACAGAGCTACTTTCGCATTTATAATATTAGTATGGATTAGTATGGAAGTATGGATACTTGTGTTTTCTACGTCGTCTGATATCTGTAACACAAGAGCTTAAGCTACTCAGTCCGGAGTCAGATCAATGTATGAGATGCGAGTTCATTTCACTGGAAACATTCTGTGACGTTAAAGTTCTTTGGTCACTTGCTCGAGTTTAAATGTAGGTGAATTATTAATATGTCGTAACACTAATAATGTAAGTAATAGCGACCGCTTTGTGCGCGGGCGCAGCGGCGTCACAACATGCGTCGATCGATCTCTCCTTTATTGCTGGTGATATGTTTCTTTCCAAATGGTTACATATCGGAATGACAAAGTATGTGAATGTTATTAGCATAATGTTTATGTAATACAATGGTTGTTTAATAGATTTCAACATTTATAATATGTTTGTACACTTATGCACCTACACATGTTATTAAGTTTGGCTATTGTACAAAGTTTTGTCCAATAAACTTTTAAATAAATAAGTAAGTGTGGTTTTAGATTGTTCGAAGTTTTTTTATGTGAGAGGTGGCAGACGAATAGATGGATCACCTGTTAAGGCGTTGCATCCCTTCTAATAAGGATTAAGCTCGCTTTTTGAAGGTTTGCAGGTCGTATCGGCCAAAGTTACCGAGTTTTGGCGGCTTACGATGCAATGACATGAAAAATACCTGTACTAATAAAAGTGAAAAAAATTGAAAACCTCCTACATGTACAGCATCTTGCAGCAATTACAATATGGTCGCATATTGGATCTATTTATTACCTATTTGATATCTTGATGAAATTCTGTCAAAATTTGTAATTCGTCCGTTTGTGGCTGCCATGAAACGTAGTTCAAAATGCTTTCAACTACTACAACTTTCAAACAAAAAAAGCACAGTCCAAATTGATCCATCAATTCGGGTGCTACGATGCTAGACAGGCCGGGGGTTACGATAAAAATCTTCACACTAGATTTTACAAAATACAGCACTTGTCCGACTTTTTTGAGCAACAGAGACAAAAATGCGTCCAAATTAAATTGGCGAACAATCCACAAAGATCGATCGAGTTGAATGTACCGGGCGGTATAAGACATGATCTTGTAACCGATTATTAGCAGCCCACCGATAGACTTTTGCTCCCGCGAGTACACTCGGTCTCTGTAGCTATCATCCTAATTTAGCATAGAATGTTACCTTCCCAACATTTAGATCGTAGGCAGCTGTTCTCATCTATGAGGTTTTCGAAAACCGGCCCTTAGTACAAAACTATGAGAGAAACCTTTTTCCGGATTAATACGATCCTTAAACCCTAAAAAAAGTTGGCAGTAATCGCTTACCAAGTCATCCGTCTGCTCGTCTGCTCGTCTGCCCTTATAACTACCTACTAGAAAATACTAGATAGTTCAGTAAGTCGTTCATAATAATGCGTAGGAGATCTCAATTGCGTCAGAAACGTAATAAGAGAGAGAAGGATTAAATCAATATGTCGACGTCGATTTGAATTAACGTAGTTTACCTGACTACGGCGAAGCAAAAGGAGGGTTTTGATTTTGATGTGTATAAATGTGGATATAAATGTTTGTCTGTTCCCTCATAACTTCTATACTTTAATCATTTATCAACATTGAACAAATGAGATGTCGTTGGAAGCCTCTTGATCGTCCGCCGGTTATCGGTTACGAAAAGTCACGCTAAAAAAACAACAGCGCCCTCTGGGAATAATAATATACCTAAAACTAAAACCTGACCACTAAAAAGCACGACATAAGAAAATAGTCTCCGTTGAAATTACTCATAATACATTTTATGCGATAATAATATTATGTCTAAAGGATATCCATGATCGTATGCCTCGTCGGGGCTAAGGTTTTAATGTTCCTTTTTACTTAGTAGTAGATTAAATCCTATTTATCAAAATGACAGAAGCGCCAGTTTTCAATTCGGAATATTTTTGCTTATTTCATTCGCGATTTCACTTCAAACAAACAAATGAACCAGAGCATGCTCACAAAGCTCACTCAAATTAAATTCTACGAAGAATCTTTTCATCTCGTAACCTCGGTTGAATGATCAGCCGCTAGAAGCATGTAATTTCTCAAAAAAAACCAGACGAGATCGGTTCGGTAACCCACAATTAGGTTATTAAATGCGGGGCGGGGGAGGTTGGGGCGGTAGGGTGACCAGGCTCAGGGTACTTTATGGAAGTCTATTACCTACAAGGAAAAAGGGCTTAATAAGCTATCGAACAACTAGTCAATATGCTAGAAACGGTAAACGAGGCAGTAGGTCACCTGTTCACTTACTTTAAAGTGACACCGCCATGAACATCGTGATATCAGAGGATTCACTGACGCGTTACCTGCCTCTTTAAAAAATATAATAATGGGTAGATACTTAAAGTGTGTTATGTTAAATTAAAGTGTGTTTATGTTGTTCTGATAAATACAACAATGTCTTTTTTGATCAACAATGGTCAAATGGCTGGTTATCCAAGTCTGCCGTCTTGTTGCGAATGTCGCATCATTTGATGGTACCTATTCGTAACTAACATCCTCCCCAAATCCTGACTCATTGTCTAATTGTACCTCCAGTAACTGCCCACTTTAGACGCAATCAAGACAGATGCTATGTAGCAGTAGATTACTACTGCTAGTATAGTATTAACTAGTGATATTAATTATTACCTTAAATTTATACTTATGTATGTTTATAAACTTTCGCGTTGCATTATAACAATACTTGATATAAAAGCGAGGATTTTTAGATAAAAGTATGAAACCATTATAGCATAAGCGCTATAATGCTTAACAGTACCTTAGCTGTTTATATCAAGTATTTATACTTAAATAGCTCTAAAACCCAGCAAAGTTGTACTAATCACCCCTATTAAACCTCACCAGACCGCCGCCATCTTCCCCCACGGCCGGGATTTGTCCGCATTAGCCAGCAGCATGGGCCCGCTAGTGGGCGGGCCGCGGCGGTAGCGTGACCGCCGGCTAATAACAATATCACTGCGCGAGCGCACTCGCAATTACCCACCAATTAATAGAGCCTTTCACTTTTATGCCTTGCCTCGCCTGATGGGAGGAACGCCTCTAACGATTAAACCAACTTTTGGTTATTGACCAGTGGCTGTATATTTAAACAAATCTAACTAACGGCACACTGGATATGGCTAGTTTATAGATAGATAAACTCTTTTGCACGAATAATTTTTATTTTTGGTATAGCAATTCTTTGCAATTTATTCTTAAGTAAATATTTTTTGCACGAAGTTGCTAGTGTAGATTTTGATCCTTAATCTCTTTCGCATTTTGTTTTTAGCAGATTTATAGATAGATAAACTTTTTTGCACGAAGTGGTGAGTACAGATTTTTATCCTTCATCTCTTCCGCATTTATTTCACGAAAAGTTTGCTCTGTTCACGTTCATGTCTTTATTTTACTCAGAGAAAACTGAAATTTAGACTTCTAGTTCTATCTATTTATCCAGCCATCTATTGGTACTAGTGTAAGTTTAGTAGCTAAATAAGGATGAGGCAGGCCAAATTAAAGCTAGCAGCTGAAGGGAATCAGCTATCGTTTTTGCGAGTGCTTGCATAACACTAAGGTAATTTAGGCATAGTTGTACAATTTGACATGCTCGTATTCGCCGTGCCTATTCTTAAAACTAGAGCAATAAACATCAATTTTCAGAGATGGCAGCACTTGTCTTTCTTGATTAATGGCTCAAGCATAATTTCTGCTTAAGGTAACGTATATTACGTTACGTTTGTTTATTTTCGTTACCGGTTCATATTCATCATGCAATTTTATGCAAATTTCCAACAAGTTACGCTTTGAAACCACTTCTTACAAAATCGCTATCATAAACAACTTCGTACCTTCGTCTGGTTACCCCAGTTTCCCCACTCGTAAGACCTATGGTCTAGATGACAACTAGGGAAACATTGCCATAAAAATAATAGTGAAAATCTTAAGGTGATTTCTAAGTTCTTGAGGTTGTTTGTTACAAAAAATACCGGCGATTACTTGATCTATGATGGAGGCCTTTGCCCTGTAGTGGGACAGTATATAGGCGAATGCTTTGCTTTACTTTATTGAGGGTCTATGGTATCGCAGTGAATAAGAACGAGCGCCTCTGGAACGAGTGGTTGTAGGTTCAAATCAATGCGCACCCCTGGATTTTTTAAAAAGCTATGTGTACTCAAGGTTCCGAAGCGACCGCCACACAAAAGATCGACGTAAAACATCGCCGGCGCTGTGCATCGTAGAGCACCAGATGCTGAATTGGGGAATAAGAGGGGTAAAAGATTAGCAGCGCACTTGCAGGTCACTAGTGTTGCAGGTGTCTTGGGCTGCGGCAATCGCTTACCATCCGCTTGCTATGATGATCCGTTTGCTTGTGCCACCTTATTACATAAAAAAAAAGCTTGCGTCTAAATCTTTTTTTGCTCTGCACGTGGAGATGAGGTGAGATGCTTAAGTCCCATCTTAAATAAATATCATTTACACACATTAATTAATTATTTACTCGTTTAATGTTACTTTTCGGAAGGCCCAGCTGGATACACTTTATGGCGGCGCGTCTAAACGATTTACGGTCTCAGTGACTTGTCGAAACATTTATGATTGATTTAGCAGTTTCCTAGCGGCGAGCGAATAAATAACCAATTTGAATATTAATAGATAAAGTTATGTACGAGTTATTTAATTACGCCGTGGTTTGGATGTCGCTGCGGCGATACAGGGCGCTCAGGGCAGGGTTGTAAGGAGAGCTTATCGTATATTAAAGCTCTCGTAATTGTAACATCCCTTAATTTTATCGATTTACATAATCCTCCATACATAATCATCTGGTGATCCGTCTGTTCGTCTGCCCTATCTCATAAAAAACCAAAATCCTTCTGTTAAGGAAAGGCCTCTCCAAAGTTTCTTGTTTGATCCCTATCCTCCGCCATCCGTGGTCAAGCAAAGCTATTAAGATCGTCACTCCATCGCTTTTTAGGTCTGCCTCTCAGCCTCCTCTCTGCCTCTCTCTGCCTCTCACCTCGTCAGCCTCCGTCAGAGGTTGGTCCATCTTTTGGTTTCCATTCGACAGACCGATTCTCTTTTGACAGTTTTATATATTATTTTAAAACCCAAGTTATCGATAATCAGGTCTATATTTATTGATTTATTTCCCGAACATTGCAACACTGACTCTGCCCGCCATTCAAATCGCCAGCCGGGTATGTTTGTTTTCGAGGGCGGAATGGATGCTTTATGAAGGTTTGAGAATAGATAAATGTTTAAAGTGCAGTGGGATAGTATATAGGTTGATACTTGTAGCATTTCGTTACAAGTAACTGTAATACTAATGGGCTATGTCTAGATGTCAGTATGGCTATGGGAAACCAATGTGTTAAGATGGGAAAGGGCATAATCGTGTTTTTGGTTTTTTTCCTTAAAGGTCGTAAGGTCAAGACAGTAGACACAATAGAATCAATTGTTTATGCCTTTTAAAAGGCTTCTGGGTCTTACGAGGCTATGGAAAATTTGAGTGCATCAGACTCACATGTTCTAGAAAAAGCTGACTAGTTCTGTAGAAGTAATCAAAGTGAATGTCTGCAGCCCTGGGCGAAGTCGCGTAGCAAAATATAAATCACAGTCGCGTCGTGAGTTAATTGAGCTGTTAATATCGCGTCACACGGCTGCGCGCGCGCAGGGTCCGGCGGCGAACGTTTGCTGAGAAACCTAGCAACTAGTCCAGCTTTGGAAATATCACGATAAATTTCTGATATAAATCAAATCACACATTCACTTATATTCATTGCGATATAAATCTCCAATTCCAAGATGTAAGTTCTTGGAATTGAACAACCTTAGACTGAATATGTTCATTTATGTATCTAAGTCCAAATATTTTAAATTTTTGTAATTTATGTCTAGTTGGTTTTGTGATTTAAGTTGGTATTGGGCTGCAATCTCGGGGTTCTGGTAGGTAGGTATGTTTCGAATTTTTCGAAGATTGTTCGGGTTTTTGATCACCCATCCGCATTAGGCATGTGATAATTAAACCTAATCTCATAATAGTAGCGCTGAGTTGATTTCTATAATGAAGGCCTTTGCTGTGCAGTGGGAACTGTCCCACTATGTGTACTCAAGGATAGTGGGATACTGATATAGGCTCAAACTTTACTTTACTTATATGTTTGTCAATACGTTGAGCATTAGCCCGTCTAATCTGTAAGATTTATCATGCTGACGAAGTCGCTGGCACCAGGTAGTATTACTATACAACCAAGAAACGCTTCAAGAGTATGTTGAAAAATGTATTGCATATAAACAAAGAATAAGACTTCTGTTCTATAAATATTAATAGAATAATGGCGTCTAGTGTATAGTAGATAATTCCCGTAGTCAGGGTCATTTCCTTACTGAGACAGATTTATTTTTATGACTCAATCGTCAACTTTATTGCTATGTTTTATATTTTCAGACAAGTAACATATATGATATATTGGTAAACATAATAAACATCCCCATATTATCATTAGCCACTTCTTGAACAATATTCAATTTAGTTTTCATGACTTTTGGAAATTCGTCGATTTTATTTCATCTCTCTGCACCAATGGTTGTATGAAAGACATCGCTAAAAGCGATAAGTCCACCTTGTTGTACTGTTTTTTGTTATAATTACGAATGTATTCTGTTACTGTGAAATAAAGATTATCTATTTATGTAAAGTGTCACGTGACTGACTTTGTATGAAAAGTTGAAAAATATTTACGAATTTAAATTTGCTAACTATAAACGAATGTTTGTAATAACTAGTTTTCAAGTTTTATACATCTGTTTTGTGTGCAATAAAAAGTATATTCATTAATTCATTGCTATTAAGAATGATCGGTATTACTAATTATTTATAAAAGAACTTAATCAAAGGGTTCCAAGTAGGAAGTGTCCTAGAGACCGGCTGACGGGATGCGCCGGCGCACGCAAAAACTCAATCAGATAGTATTGTAGGGGTAATCTGTAGCCTTAACGGGGGCGATGCATTATGTATGAGCTTCGTTTATGTATGAGAGGAAGATCGGCGGCGTCAGGTGACCAGGGATTTAGCTTACTAAGGCTTTATAGTAAGTAGAAACAATTACTCAAATATTAACTTTCCAGTTGCGGTGTTCCCTGATCGCTATGACATGTCCTTTTTTAAACGAGGTTTGAAAAGAGTACTTCTTTCACGGTAGGCAGCGGCATGACTGTGCCTCGGCATTGTTGTTGTCTATGAGCGGCGGTTACCATTTACCATCAGATGGGCCGCATGTTCGTCTGAGTATTTCAGCAATAAAAAAAAAACAAAAAAAATTGGTATCTAAAAAAAATAAACAGTTGTCTTATTTTAACCATTTAAGTATACCACTTAAAACAGCCAGAGTATTTTGATAGCCTTTGATTATTTTTTTTACACTGGTCCATTAAGAGGGTAAGGCAATAAAGAGTGCACCTGTGTTTGTGCACACACTTGAGCCCTATGGTAGTATATCCCAAGTAGGTATGTAGTAATAATGTGGTAGTAGAGGCTACTTTGTACTTCCTTATCCGCTCGCTTGCATACTTACTAGTTAATTTACCAGAGAGCAGTAAGTAGTAAATTATGGCAACCATTGTTGCCAAATGCGACCGACTAGTTATAAGTACTTAGTGAAATTGTTAGTTCGTGTGACTGCTGTCCCAATATTAATCATCTAATATAGTGTTTCCAGCGAGTATCTCGTTGTTTATTGCTAATAGAGCGGTCGCCGGTGGGAACGGCCGGCAATTAAAACAGCCTTCGAGTAATTAATAGGCCAATCACCACCACAGGGCATGGTGACGCGTAGGATCACTTCCACACTTGTAGCGTTTTGATTGGATTTGCGTATGATTCTGTAATGGTAGTTGGGATAAGAAAGCGGAGAATGTTTCTAAAGTCATAGAACAAATTTAAATGCTGTTCAGAATGGTTGGTCAAAATAAATGTTCACAGATACACCCTGTATATGCAATCCGAAAAGACAAAACGTTTTCGCGATGTAATCGAGCCAAAGATTGGAACTAATAGCCAAACAAAGTGCTGAAACGAAGTAAATTAAAAGTCCTTAAATAAAGTGATTGACGATCCCCAGCTAGGTGAATCTAGATGTTATTATACCTATCCTCATGTATGAGCAACTTAAATGACAAGTGCTACCTACACTGTTTCTGTCATATAGATCGATTTGAATTTAGTCGATTTCATTGTGAAACTTGCATAAAGCCCTATAACTATTAATGTGCAAGTAAATATTCTCAAATTTCTACACGTAATATTTTCAATATTCTCTACACAATGCCAAAAGGCTTATATGGAGGTGTTGAAGAAACTTCAACACGACTGTCCGATCTACCCACACAAAATTACCAACATTTTCATTCTAAGCACTCGTCGCCCATCCCACAATGGTCTCTTTACGGATCTTAAATTTGATAAAGACCTATACATAATATGAAAATTTGAGTGACAAAGATTTTTATTATTATTTATAATACTTTGCTCTTGAGCCTTGACAGACGCATAATAGGACAACATCTCAATCTCACCGCGAGTGCAAGTGGGCGTGCGCAGGCGCATTCAGTTGCTCCACATGTAATATCAAGCTGGGCCTTTGCGGAGTCTTTAAAGCGAAGTACATAAGAATTATTTTAGTACTTCCGATAACTATCATGATTTGTTGAATGTGCCTTTTAGAATGTGATAAAGAGGTACTATTACAAGCTAGGCAGGATTATTTTGTAACATACTGAACGCTGAAGTGTAAGGTTGAATGGCGCAATATTTATTATAATAATACATAATATGTATCTTTACAATCAAACAAGTATATAGAAACTACTGTGTTATCGTAAAGGACATCCTATTTGTATGTCAATGAAGGACATGCCGTGTTTCAAATTTTCTGTTACTACTAAATTACTTATTTGAAAATTAGAAACACGCAATCCGGAGGTGTACCTATCCTCGGATTCAAATCTACTACCTACCGTTCGCAAGGCGTGTTATTATCCACTGAATTTGTACTATCGGTCTATCAAAACCATCATTATAATGTTGTATCTAAATTAGCATGACTTTAGGAATCTCCGTCCGCTGCGCAGGAGTTCAAGAGCCCTCAACAAGTCAACACCGACTCAAGAGAGACTACCTCTCGACAAGACGCGATTCTATAAAAACTCAATTCAACGAATGTCAAATATTTGTATTGAGCGACGGCAAATCGAGTTGAAGAGGTCTTTGATTTCTCTGTTCGATTGAGTGGAATGTTATTAAATCGTTAAAATATACTGATTAGCACATTGATAGCAGAATATCTTTTTTTTTATATTAATTCATAGTCATAGTCATAATATTATTGCTTTCATGTAGTAGGTACAATAGATCTTAACATAAATTCAGTCCTGAACAGCGATCTCACGACGTAAGCCACTATCTTAGTGGATAAGAATGAGTCCTCCATACGGGGGATCGTGGTTTAATTCCTAATATGAACCTATGGATTTATGAAATGTGCGTATTTCTACTATAAGCTCGGTGGTGAGGGAAAATATTGTGAGGAAACCTGCACGTTCTGGATAGTTTCTTAAACATCCAAGATTCAGTTGGTTTGATTTCCACGTTAAAGGGTTGCGGAAGTCACCTTATTGTAAATCCCTGCAAATCCAGAATCGTGTTAGGCGTAAGTATTTTGGCTTATGACAGCTCTAGACCGTAGTTTTACTGTAGTTTAGCTTTAAGGAAGAGAAGAGTGGTCCCCCAATAGGTCGCCCTGTTGAAATCGCCTCATGTAGGTACGAGTAGATGTAATGGACTCAGCGCACCGTTATTCAATTACCGCCGCTTATGCGCGCGCATGCTCGGTGCTTTGTCGCGCGGTGCGCGCGCATGTGTTCGCACGTCGTGTCGCACATCTCTAGTACTGTTTTCAATCAACTCTTTTGACCACGCTGGACAGACGCTGGTTACTTGTATTTACCTGCAATCTTCAATGCTAAATTTATTACATAATTACTATGTTTAGATATATGTCAATACACCCAGTCTATTCAATTGGTTACACTGGGTAAAAGCTATGTTATTTGCAATTTGGCGTTTAGCTGCGCTTGCGCAGCATTTTACTAAGATCCACGTAGTATCAAAGGGACTGTAAGCAATACGCCACAGGAGCAATTATCCCCTATCTTTCCATTCATGGCGTTACATTAGCCGGTACAGACGGAGCGCTCCCATAATTCGCGCCTAACGTGAGATATGTGTCGCCTGCATTATGCATGCGCGCGCGCAGGTCACGAGCCGACAAACACGCCGTTTAGTCTCGTTGCTTAGCCACAGTTTATTTTTATTCAAGTAGGTGCGCATTGTGAAGCAATTCGGTTTTATTTGAGCTGTTACTTAAAGGTTATTAAAGAAGTTTTCATTCAACAGGCACCTTCTAGGCAAACGCGAGTCATCCTAGACCTCATCGTCAATTTCCTTCAGGTGCGATTGTCGGTAAACATTGGCCTATACCTAGTCTAATAAAATAATAATAATATTGATATCGCGCAGGAGGACGTGCAGGAGGACGCAGCCGTGGCTGGCATCCCACCAGGTGGACCGACGATCTGGTGAAGGTCGCGGGAGCCCATTGGATGCGGGTGGCACAGGACCGATCTGTGTGGAGAACTTTGGGGGAGACCTATGTCCATCAGTGGACGTCTATTGGCTGAAATGATGATGATGAATATTGATATCGAGAAATCTTTCTTATGTGATAGATGTATAGCGATGGAAATTCGCTGGGCAAAGTAGCTACTTTGGACTGGTAGCTCTCTGGACTCTGGACACGGCTGGCCGCTGCCAGCCTTGTCCAGAGTGACAAATGTTTGTATGATCTTTGGATCGTAAACGGGGTTATAGCTGTTGATTCACTCATGTATTCTATTTCTGTACAATAAAGAATATCTATATATCTATAATATAAATGAGCTGGTCTAAATTTCGTTATCCGGCCTGTCTTACAGTACTGCTGAATATATCCAGCAGTGTGTGTGCCATGCTTGCCATATCACCCAATCATCGGCTTGCCGCATCCAGTACACCCAAACTGACCTAAAATAAGTGTATTCCCAATATATTGAAAATAGACTTCTACAGCAGCCTAGCGTGTTAATGTCTGATAGCGCCGCGATACGACGCGCAGCGTTAGCTGCGGGCTGCGCGCGCGTCGCTTCGCCTCAGAGTTTACGCGCTCGCGAGGATCTTAACTGCGCTGGAGTATTTTTATTGTTCCTACTTGTTCAGAGCCGTGAGATCGTTTCGCAGGATTAAAGGAAATAGTGTAGTATTTAAAATATACCGTTTGAATAAAAATCAAAGGCCGGATTGGCAAGAGGTGGCTGAGAATAGAGCGGAGTGGCGAATTATAGGTTGCAGAGCCAGCGAAATAAGTAAGTAGTAAGTTTGAATAAAAGTTACTTATGGGGCTAGCTCGAAATTTTCAATGAAATCGTAACGCTAAGATATCGTGCCCACGCTCCGGATTATGCTAGTACGCAGCGCGAAGTATTTCCTTCATAACTTAACCTTTAGTTAAAGGACCAGTATAAATGTAGGTAGATATATGACGTTGTCTCAATTTATTTATTTAATTATGGTATCCTTTCGGTCTCATGGTGATTGACAATGGCCTTTCATAACATGAACAGTTGTCAAAGGCATTAACCACTTACGGATTGCAGATCTTTAATTTAATCACATACATTTACGTACAATCATAACAAAAGACATCGATTTACAATACAAAGGAAATCTTAACCAATTTAAATTCGTTCTAGAAACCCAATCACCTGAATTTATCGATATTTGACATTGAAACAAAAGACAATGGTTTGTTGGTGTAGTGGCTCTTCCACGTTAAAAAACGTGGTGATAGATTTTGTACGAATGTTGTTTTTATTAGATATGTATATAAAAATATTGTAAAATATAAACTAAATGACGTGTGTCATACTTTGTTTTGTTAGAACGAACTTTGTCCTGACTAACTTACTGATTGATCAACACATAGGCCCAACCCACTGATTATAGAGATCTGCAGTTTATGGGGTGTATTAATTGAATGACGGGGTGGATGTCTTATTTATTTTATGCTAGAGTAGATGTTTACCATATGGTAAGTAACCACCGCCGCCTATGAACATCTATCGGTAGAAATATCGCTGAGGCATTGTCGGTCTTTTAGAAAAGACACCCTTCTCTTGCAGGTCCCTACCTCCAACATTGTCAACTGGTCCAGATAAATTTCAGGTGCTATACTTATTTACCTCATCCATCGATAAATGCTTCAATAAACATTATTGTGAACTATCCGATAACCCGTATTAATAAAACATCGCGGGTTCGATTCCCGGCGCGGCACCCGGCACCTGCGCCCGCGCCGAATCCGATGCATTATGTATGCGAATACCAATCAACATTGTATTCAAACGAAGTTTTCACGAAGATGATAAACTAGCCGTAGGCGCAGACTAACGAACGCATATTTTTGCAATATACATATAAATCAGGGCTGTAAACGGTTTCCTACTTTGTAGGCTTATTGATTGAGATCACGTACAGGTTGGTCTAGTTTTTTCTATGGTGGTGTTCGTATAATTTATTTATTTAATTAATATTATTGCGCACTGAGGTAAACAGGAAATCAAAACCCACTTACGATGAGTTTTTGTTTCCTTGGAAACAAGTTGAGTACCTACTGAGAGTTGAGTAGACACTAAGTAAGAAGCAATGTATTTTAAAAGGCAAAAGAAGGCAAAGTACAGGGAATGTCTTTTTTTTCTGAATATTATTGAGGGTAAATCTTTGCCTTAAGTTGTTTAGTCCCCAATTAGGTTAAAAAAAAGTAAACAGGACATTCCCTGTTCTTTGCCTATACCCTTTAATTGATTTTCTGTTTTGTCTGGGCTTTACAACGTTAAAAAATGTTGGCAGCGCACTTGTGACTCTATGAGTGTTGCAGGTGTATGTGGGCGGCCGCAATCGCTTACCATCAGGTGATTCATCTGCTCATTTGTCACTTATCTCATCAAAAAACTTGAGTATTACGTCCAGTAGCTTGATTTTTCTAGACCTACATAAAGTGTTTGTGGAGTGCTCTTAATGTAAATGCACTAGTTATTGCAAGTATCTCTTCTAACTCAATGATATTTAAGTTATTGCATTTATAGAAACGTAATAACCAATTGAAATATCACTTATCTAGAATGCGTCCGTTCACTTTTTGCGACAACTGCGCAAACTGCGCATATTCTGCGAAAACGCGCTTTTTGCGCCAAAACATGCGCCCGCGCAGATACTAGCCACAGATGTTAGTTCTCAGTATTTTAGTTGTCCAATAATTTATTCTTGTCTATTTGTACGTTGCCGGAAAATTGTAAAATGGATTTATGACAAACTGATATAATATCGTATTAACGAGTTATTTAGCTCTCTAGTTTATATCTTCTATTCTATACTATATATTTATAATGAAATAACCTGCCACCTGTCCTGTCTTGCCCACAGACACCTGCAACACTAATAGAATCACAAGTGCGCTGCCAACCATTAACCCCCTTTTCCCCCAATTGAGCCTCCGGTATCCTCACTCACTCGACGAAACAACGCAGGCGCTGATTCACGGTCTTCCCGGTCCACTTATCAAATAATAAAAACGTATGTTTGTAAAACTAAGTGTAACATACGCAGGCATTTACCTCTTCGCGCTAGATCCCACAGCGATATGATAATATTATTGCGAGCAATAGATGCAATAGTCAAGGAAAAACCCGGCAGGAAATGCCGTAGCGCTGAGCGTAATGGCCGCGGCCGCTATGTGGTCGGCCATGGCTAATGAAATTAAACGCGTCGTCTTGCGCTGGCGCAGCTAGATTCGGCTAATGGCTTGCTATAGCTCTGTGGTTGGGCATGCGTGGAACGTACTGTTATTTTTTGTTACTGTTATAATGACTGTAACCTTCAGAGAGAAGAACGGAGTGAGTTAGGTCAGGTCAATCTGAGGAAAAAAGGGGGTTGATAGGTTAACATAATTTTTATGTAATAGGTGGCAGACGAACAGACGGATCACCTGATGGTAAGCGATTACCGCTCACCATAGACACTTGCACCATCAGTAGAGTCACAAGTGCGCTGCCAACCTTTAACCACCTTTCCCCCCAATTGGGCCCCCGGTACCCTTACTCACTCGGTAAAACACAGCGCAGGCGCTGCTTCACGCTGGTCTTCTATGAGGCGTGGTATCACTCCGGTCGAGCCGGCCCATTCATGCCGAAGCGTGGCTCTCCCACAATTACACATACGCAGGCATTTACCTCTTCGCGCTAGATCCCACAGCGATATGATAATATTATTGCGAGCAATAGATGCAATAGTCAAGGAAAAACCCCGGCAGGAAATGCCGTAGCGCTGGAGCGTAATGGCCGCGGCCGCTATGTGGTCGGCCATGGCTAATGAAATTAAACCGCGTCTGCGCGGGCGCAGCTAGATTCGGCTAATGGCTTGCTATAGCTCTGTGGTTGGGGCATGCGTGAAACGTACTGTTATTTTTTGTTACTGTTATAATGACTAACCTTCAAGAAAATAACGAGTGAGTTAGGGTACAGTTCAATCTGAGGAAAAAAGGGGGTTGATAGGTTAACATAATTTTTATGTAATAGGTGGCAGACGAACAGACGGATCACCTGATGGTAAGCGATTACCGCTCACCATAGACACTTGCACCATCAGTAGAGTCACAAGTGCGCTGCCAACCTTTAACCACCTTTCCCCCCAATTGGGCCCCCGGTACCCTTACTCACTCGGTAAAACACAGCGCAGGCGCTGCTTCACGCTGGTCTTCTATGAGGCGTGGTATCACTCCGATCGAGCCGCGGTAAAAATTGGTAAATCTACTGGTGTTGCGGGTATCCATGTACGGCAGCAGCCGCTTAACATTAGGTTATCCGTCTGCTCGTCTGCCGCCTAACATAACAAAAGCGTACCTAGGTCCCAAAACACGGCTCTTGGTTTACCCGGAATGCCACGCTACGATAGTACGGTACTTTCGTTTCGAAGTTATCTCGCTTCCCGACCATATATTAAAACTCTTTAGCGCATACATTCACATCGGCAGATGCAAGAATCTCCTCGTAACAGTTATGAATTGACCGTCGCAAAAACGCTCGGACGGTTCCCGCGCCTGCGCAGCGGATCGTAGGGTTTTTGCGCAAGGATTACGGCGGATACAGATGTTCGCATGTATTGGTGTAGCTTATATACAGTGCTAAGCTTTGAATGGTAAGGGTGCCCTGTTAGAGTAACTAACCTGTAAGAACATTGAATAATAAAAGAATAACTGTATTTTTAAAGTAAATTCAGTAACTCAGTTTTGCGAAACGGTTTAACTGCAGAAGTGGTTACGACTTAGGGACCTTCAAGAGAAGAGCAGACCTTACTCAAACGCACTCTGAGTGGAAAATAAGGTAAAGTATCTGCCTATATAGGCCTCTGTCTCACTGCTAGGGCAAAGGCCTCCATCATAGCAATTCAAGTCATCGCTACTATAATGGGATTAGGCATCATCACGATTGGTGATTACAAACTCGAGCTATGTTCGAAAAATTCGACACATACTTTTTGCTCGATCCGGGAATAGATCGCTCTGGTCTTAACCCAATAAACCAACGGGACGCTTAACTTCTGACGTCAGAAAACCAAATATTCAAGACTAAGGTCAAAACCCGCTTCCCGTGGGCTTACTAAAACTGAGCATTCAACGCGTTATGAATAATGTGTGGGAAATATTTAATGCAGTATTCACGTGCGATAAGGGCTGCGCACATGGCTCCTGCGTGTGTATAAGCGGTACAGTAGAAGTGTAGGGTCACCAAATATCCAGGAAATTTATTTACCTATTTCTATTTATTCAAGTTTACAGTACGCTCACAGTTTGAGAAACGTACACTGGAATGCCATATCGTTCTCATTTAATCTCTGCATGTAATTCTGCAGTGTGTTTTGTCAGTGACGGTATCAGAAGCCTAATCTTAGGGGAAGGGGAGTATCACGATTCACAGCACACTTAAGTCTAGTTGAATTGGGTTTTGAGAATGTCCATGACAGTAGTAATCACTTCTCATCAGGTGATCCATATGCCCATCTGCCACCTATCCCATAAAAAAGCCAAGGTGATTGTGGTTCCTTCGTTGTTCCTGGTTTCCATAGCACAAGAGAAAACCTTAGTTTGGGACCAGGAAGATGTATGTGGTGTTGTCTCAATTTGTTTGTTTGTATGTATGAAAGAGAAAATTTTTCAACTGTAAATACTTGATCATGACTTGACAAATATCCACCCGTTATTACCGTTTCATTAAAGAGAACAATTTTATTTGACAATTCCCGAGATATCCAAGGACTACGCCCCAGTCTGGCCACAGCGCGGGTGCGCGGGCGCAGCGATGGCGCGATACGCGACGCTTCTGCTTTGTCTGCGCTAATCGCTCGGCTCGTGTACCGCAAACGTATTCAAATTATCTGCGCTTTATACAATGCATTTGCCATAGGCTTGTAATGGAAAACGTAGAGAGTAGGAAATATGGGCGCATGTTGGTTAGGAATATATTCTTATAGGAAAACAATCACCTAGGTACTGTACTAGCTTGAGTTTATTATATTAAGAGAACGTCGTGTTCCATTGCTGAGCAAAGGCCTCCCTACCCTTTCTCCACATTTTACGATTTTAGGCTCGAGTTTGCCCAAACTCATTTCAATTTGACATCACAGAAAATCAGCGTCGAGTACCGCTCGTGCTGTGTTACGCCGAATAAGTGAAGGTAATGGAGGCGCAATCCAGGGCTTACACGTTGTTTTCTACTTAAGGGTTGTGTGTATAAATAACATTTAACCCACTGCCTATATTGACACTGTGAAGCTAGTAGGTAAATACACTTATTATAAAACAAGAGCTATTCCTTCACGAGTTCATCCGCGTTTGCTTTTCTAATGCGCAGGAGACTAATCGTCGTTCAAAATTCCTTTGTGCGCAATCCGCCTGAATGGGCCTAATCCGCGCTCATAGCGCGACACCGATGACGAATGTCACGTCACTTGTCAAAGTGACAGCGCGGGGGCGGCTGTCACACAGGCCTGCGCCGGCGCAGCCTCTTAACTGAATAGGGGTAATAATCGTTTTCGTTTGTTACATTCCGTTACTGTTTTATACAATGGGTTAGTCAAAGTGAATATTTTATTGTGCTGGGCTATTTATGTTTTTTTTGTATTGGGTTTTGTTATTTTTGTTTGATCAGGAAGCAACTAAGCTGACATTTACTCATGGCTGCCATTTTTATTAAAATATAAAAAGCAGCAATTTTACCATGGAGAGTCACGGTTCGGCAGTATCACTACATTCTACTCATGGTCTCACTGAACTGGTCCATGCTGCAGCGCCTACGATATTTCGCCGAGTGAGTGGGGTACCCGGGACCCAATCCGGAGGTTTAAGGGATGGCAGCACACATTTGTCTCTACACTGGTACTTACCTATATTTTTGGGTGTCTGTCCATGGGCGATGCTATTCGTTTACTAATAGTCTAGTCATCTGTCTACTCGTCTGCCATCTATCACAAAAAGTCTAAAAATAAGCTTAGTTCTACCACTTAATTCGGTGGTGAGAACAAACATCGTGAGTAAACCTATACGTCTTAAGTAGTTAGGTACGTAATGTTCGTTTCATTTGTATCAAATCAAATCTTCAAGAAACGAGCATACCTTCCTAAAAGGCCGGCAAGGCATCCGCACTCCTTCTGGTGTAGCTGATGTCCATGGGCGGCGGTGATCACTTACCATCAGGTGACCCGCTTGCTCATTTGCCTTCCTATAATATAAAAAAATATATATATTACCTGACATTTGTTCCAATGCACTCAAAAGCCTGCATGATTGAAAACAGTTTATTCGTTTGTTGCTCGGGGGTAAGCGCTACATGCGCGGGCGCAGCGGTGATCGCGCACGCGCGCACGCGAGCCGCCCCCGGCGCCTGCCTCCACCGACATTACCGTGTCACATGGAGCGGCATCTGGTGTGGTGGGTGACGGCCAAGTTAAAGAAATAAACCCAAGGTTTATACAAGTGGATTAAATTAAGTGTTCACTGTACTTCACAGTAAATCATATTTCAACTCTATTTGAAATCAAAAATGTTTTATTGACGGTCTTGCTCTTAGCTTTATAACTGAACCTTAGAGTTGAGAAGTAAAACTGCAATGGTGTGGGTTTAGCCAGAAGTAGCCTCTTTAACTTTAAAATTATCACTCAAACATAGATCATTAAAAAAGACTTGAATTCAACCATTATTTCTTTTGAGGTACCTACAAAATATAGCAGTAGGTACAGGCAGCAATCTCGAAATTACGCCTTTAGTATAAGTAGATCAATTTTAATGAATAATTATTTTTAACAAGCAGGTTAAAGGTTGGCAGCGTACTTCTGACTTTACTGGGCATTCGCCTACCATCAGGTAATCCGTCTGCTCGCTTACTATCTATCACATAAATAAACTTATTTTCTATTCAGATAATCATAACTACCTACATTAGAACTCTACATAAACCATCGAAAACGTCATGCTTAGTACTTGTTGACCCTTAATGTCAATGAATATTTTGTACAGCTATCTCATAAACAAACTTGGCCTTCATTTACAGCTATTTTTATTTGTTTTTATATTTACCCAACAAAAAGCCGTAATACCGTCAATGTCCGTAGGCATTGCGGTGCGTTCGTGAGCTGTCATAGGAGTTGGCGTGTAATAACGAATCAATCTGCGCGCGCGCCGGGTTATGAGCCCGTGATTAATGATGGCTTAGAGTGGAAGGTACTGATGTATACAGTATATGGTGCAGTAAGATTACTCCACCAAATATCCTATATTACGCCAAGTTTCCATGGAGCTGCTTACCTGAATTTGATGTATAAACTGTAACGAAAACTCTATGCAACGTTAAAAGCCAAGTATCATTTTTTAGCGTCTAAACCGAATCTATTTTTCTGGAAATAATTTTGGAGCTCCGGGGAAGCGCCAAAAATTTTCACTAACGCCAAAAGTTAGTAAAGTAATTTAGAGTGCAAAAGCAGACCAAAAGTATACTTTTTTATATGTTAAATGGGTTAGCACTTGACCTCATCTCAACTGATGGAGAGTGACAATGAGGTCTAAGATGTAGCGTGCTTTCCCAGAAGAAGCCTATTCTCTCTCGACTTGAAGACATCCAAATTGTAGCTCTGTAATAGTAGTAGCATGATTAGACTTATAATAAAAATATAAATGATTAACTAACAAGTATTAGTGTTTGGCGATCGCCTGGCGCTTCAAAATTGTTCAAGAATGATACGATTTAGTAGCTTTTAAATAATTAATTGGCATCCCTAGTAAGCCTTATAATTAGTTTATAGATCTTTTTGTACTCGTATTGTAGTTGTATTCTTTGTGCATAATAAAAGTTTTCTGTTTCTGTGCAGTAAAGAATATCTAGCTATCTTTGAGTGACTCCTATAAAAAGTATCGCAAACTGTTTTTTTGCGGGACTGTACAAGTCGAGTTCATAATTATATTCAACAGAAGTGCGGCCAGATCCATCAATCCATACCACGGGGTTACATTTAATTAACCCGCTTCTTTGTTCCTTCATAAATTAATCCTTTGTCTGCTTTTATTTAATGTAAAGCAAAGCATCAGACTATATACTGTCCCACTGCAGCGCAAAGGCCTCCATCATAATAGAAATCAAGTCATCGCTATTATGATGGGAATATTTAGACACGCTTGCCTAATGTGGATTAGTGATTATACACTTGAGCGGCATACCTTTGCAGTATTCTTAACGCCCCAAATTACAGATTGCACAGTACTTTTCCTCTTTCCCAAGGTTGTTTGGAAGATATTTGTAGCAACTTGTTGAATTTTCTACAGTAATAAAGAGTTCAATTCTTACACAACCACAAGACTTCTAGCTAAATTCAAAACGCAAAACACCTGCGCGATGTATTGATCGCCCAACACCATCTACAGATAGAGTGGTGAGAAACGACGAGGGTAATCGGAGGAGAGGTAATCTTATTAAATACAAATAGTATTAATTTTTTCATAAAATAGTTTGTTAAATTCGTTCCACAAACTACTAGAGCAAGTTTAGAAATAATTTGGTAACAAAGTTATGAAATTCCTAGTCAACATCCAACTTAGGTTATCGCTTGGGAAATGCTTATTTAGCTAAAGCATCATGTCCACACGACAGCGGGTATTTATTGGGCCCGCTCTCCACCGACTAGTCACCGGTATGGTAATGTAGCCGCTCCAGCGGACACGCAGCCTTACAACATCTGAATTAGTTCCGTGATTTATGAAATTATCTTCCTGAATCTTGTGTGAACTTAATTTATGTAGCGAATTCGCTAATGTTGCTTGCAATAGCTCTATGTTAGTAATGGTCTAGTAATATTGATAGGGTTATATTTAATGTGTTCATAACATCACCAAGAAAGTAGATTTCTGGTTTTCACCACTTCTTGGTGAATGTTCTGCAATTGCAAACACATCGCTTTGCTTCCTCCTTCGTGGATGATACGTACCCGGCCCGGCTCTTTATTCTCCATCGTCATACTCTTCGCCTCTCTCCCTCATCTTAGTGACTAATTCCCAGTTGCGTCCAAAGCTGTTGCGAGCAAACTAAAATCTATACCATTTATAAAGAGATAACTTCTATAGACAACGAAACGAAACGCTAGCGCGATGGAATCGAAGCCCAGTGCCATCTATTGGCTAGTTTTTGAACTACGGTCCCAAAGCGAAGTGAGGGCGGGCCACTAGTATTTACTCCGATGGCTCAACGTCCTTTGGCACTACTGATACCATTCTTTTTGCGGCATTTTTCAGGATCCTTTAACTGCCATCTGCGTCTTGTCGTCTGTAGGACCAAACATTTTTCGGAGCTTTTGCGTTCTGTGACCAGAAGTTTATTTCTTCTTGTAGTTAAATACTTTAAACAATACTAAAACTCCATTGCGCAAGCGCATGTGACGCGTGATGCAACGCGACGTGACGCGAAGTGGTCACGTGACATGTCACTTTGTTCCCAACAATCGATATGTTGCGCCTGCGCCGAACATTAATATCAGCTTACTAATCTAATGCTATTATGATACTGATGTCGTGATATACCACGCGTAATAGCTGCCGAATTAAAAGTTGCGAGATTTCTTTGTTTGCAGACTCTACTATTATACCTACTAGGTATTAGATAATTAATTTTAGGTCCGGGTTTTTATTTTTATTTGAAAGAAAGAAAGTTTATTTTTTAGTATGTGTACTACTTTATGATAAGTACCTATGGTAGAGAATGCTTCTTGGCAAAATGTTCGTTCGTATGTAGTAAAAAATCTTTTGTTTTTCTCTTCCATAATAAAAGCGAATTTTCACTATCAAATTCTATCTTATCTCTTTAAAGGTAATAAACTTCATGTCGACTATATACTATGTTCCTGAGATACCACGAGGTCACCGCAAGATGTTCGGAACAGCATTAGTGCATGCGCTGATCGATATGATACCGCGGGCACGATGCTGCGCGCGCGCACCCGATACACCGATATGCCGATACCACTGATACTTCTGCTGATATACGCTGATAGAATGCTTTGCCATCGTAGAGCGTATCTTTGGTGAAATACTTGATGAAGATACGAACTAATTATACAAGCTGTTTCAATCCTTAGCTTAGGATCGTAATTTTTTGTGTCATTGGTTTTGAATTCTATGCTGTCTCGTATCTTTCGTATCTATCCAGAATAAAATGGTTTTTATACGAAATCTGCCGTGGTTAATCTGTTATGGTAATCAACATCTCATCCGTCTCCGTAACTAATTTGAGCGAACGCTTGTGTTACAAATATCAGACAACACAGAAATCACAAAAATAATACATTCTTATGTTACACCCAGACACTGAACCAGCACAAGTTTTCAACATAATCATGTTTGAGTGAGGGTGAGTATAATATAATAGTTTCGTAGATATAATAGACAAAAGTATTTCATTTTGATAAAAAAAACTTAACAAAAACATAAGTCAATATTTAAAAAAAGAATATACCTAATTGGTCTATGTAAAAATAACATAAAACAGAGATAAGTCCAGTTACTGTCAGCGAAACTATTCCTCTTTAACTGCCAGTATTCTTTCTTGAATCCGAATACTTTTTCCAGTCGTTTGAATAAAAAGTATTGCAAGTCCACTGTCACGCGGCGGACGGCGTCGTGTCGCGCTAATGAGCGGCGCATGTCGCTGCGCGGGCGCAGGCGACGCGCATGCGCCCAATTACACGCGCGGAGACACCCCGACACAAACGGGGACATGCGCCCAATAAATAAATGAATAATAAGTATCTGACAATATCACATTTATCGACTTGGTGACCCTAAAATGGCTTGGTATCAGAAATATGACTACTCGCTCTTTTACTCGGATACATTTCGAGGAGTTTGCGTGAAGTCGCAATTTTCCTGATGCCCCCTAATTCCATCACCAGACAACCAGGCACACAAAGGGGGATATCTATGTACGCGCGCCACACTTGTAGGGTCACGAGGTATGTGAATAATAGCTTTTGCCCGTAGCTTCGCTCGCGCCCCTACTTCCCTAAAATGGGGGGGGGGGGGTTATAATGGGGCAAAAAGTAGCCTATGTTACTTTCCATCCCTTGAACTATCTCCACTTAAAAAATCACGTCAATTCGTCGCTTCGTTTTGCCGTGAAAGAAAGACAAACATACAGACAAACAGACACACTTTCCCATTCATAATATTAGTAGGTATGTATATCCGATATCTCTTACTGAAGCAAAAAGGGCCATGTAGAGAAACTTGCTAGGCATCAGACTCCAAGATCGAGTCCGAAACTTTAACAAGCCACTAAAGGGTTGCGAGCCCCATTGCGTCCATGTTGCAAATTTCATAGACTAAAAGATGAACGGGCAAGTCAGTCGATATCGTACTTTGTGGATTGAGCGTTTCATTAGAAACTCTAAGCCTTTTAAGAGTGTCCATGTAGCGGAGCCAAGCCAGTCATTATAACAGATTGAACACCGTAATAAAGGCTCTGTTTTAATTGTGGTCGGTCTGCTTGACCCTCGGTCGTGACAATTGCACCACGACGCGACACGCCTTTGAAAGTTAGGAAAGGGATGACATAATGTGTTTTAATTTTGCTAGAATATTCTAGAAGATAACCCATAATTTGCTTTGAATATTAATTGTATATTAGTTTTTTCCAATTGATTGTGGACTCAAAATAAGGGTTCAGTTGAGTAAACAAGACAATATTACATCGATCTGATCCCAAAAAACTACCTAGGTTAAGCACTTATCTAATTTATTTTCAACTCATCATCATGATCTCACCAGCCTGCTGAAGTCTACAGCTGGACGGGCATAGGCCTCTCCTACTGTTTGTCATTCCGATCGATTTTTCATTATTCGCATCCAACTCTTGCGCCGATCGTCACTCCACCTAGCTTGAGAGTGATCTACACTACGTTTACAAAGAACACGGTGCGGTCTGTATTCCAAAATACGCTTACCCTAACAGTTGTCGATTCTTTGGCTGATATAATGAGTCCACTGCCACTTCACCTTGTTAATTTGGTGAGCTATTATGTCTGCCTTTAACAAAGACGCCTCAGCATGATCACGACCGCTCTGACAAGAGCGTAGCAATAGAGATGATACTACTTAAAATATTTTACAGAGTCACTTATTTTGAGATTTGATCTCACAGAAAAACGCTGACCATATCTCTTCCCACAATCCTTTCAGGTAACTTCCTAAAAAAATAACAAAATAAAGAGTGCGATTACCACTTAGTGTCCCGTTGTGTCCCTCGTGGAGGTGTCCAGCCCTAATTGCCTGCGCGGGCGCAGGTCGCGGCGCAATTAAGCTAACGGGCGGAATAAACTCAGGCGTAAAACTGCCTCGTTACGGCCAAGTTTATTTTACATGGGAAATGCATACCTATTTAAATCGCAACTCGTGTAAAGGGTGCTGTATTTTGTTATCAGTTAATGATAGTGTGTTCTGCATTCATCGCCACTTTAGTACGTGGAGCGACCGATGTTAGATTCCAGATCTAGAAGCGGAAGCCAAGTTAAAAACAAACGTGGCCTCGATGGCGCAGTGGCTAAGGTGTTCGCCCGAAGCGCGAAACGTCCCAGGTTCGATATCCGGTCAAGTCAATTTAGAACACTAAATTTTCTAAGTTTTCTTGGGTCTGTTTGTTCTGTGTTTTATGTTGACGCCCCGAGTTACAATGAGTACCAGATGACGATAATTAACTGGGGTAATTAACTGTGTTTTGGGTTGCCCTAGTTTGAGACCTGGTTGATTGGTGTGATTGGGGATGGGTTGGCCACCTCAAAAGACAGGGATCGTCTCGTGAAGACTATCTTAGGTAAGTTCATCCTTACAAATTTGAATTGAAAATTAATGTTTTGCAATGTCTCGTCATTCCAGCCGCGTCACTAAGGGAATGCTAAGCAGATGCGTAGCTCACAACTCTGCGCGGTGAGTTACCTGCGCGCGCGCAGCGTGGCGCCGCGAGCTGCTGGGAGGAGTAGCTTTACGAGCTATTCCGGGACATCATTATCGTGGCCCACCACGAGGTAGAATTTGAAATGGCACAGGAACTCAATTAGCTTTATTTTCAAACCCGTAATATATAACTAAGTCTATAATGTTCGAAACAGATTAGAAATTCCTTGGTAAGGAATTTGAATGTGCCAGGACCTCCATATCCGACTGGTAGGTATCCTTTTGGATTATCAGATTTCTATTAAGCTTCCATTTTTAATATTTAAAACAAAACAAACACTGACATTGCCTCTTAAGATATCTCTTTTTTATGCCAGCGACAAACGAGTAAGTGACCTAAGTAATTTATGGCATGTCTGCAAGATCAAAGGAGTCGTTGATGCGTTAGCGGGATTTTCAAAGATAGTACGCCAATTTTTTGGCGCATGAAATAAGTAGCAGGTCACAATTAGTTTTGAGACTTTACCAAACTATGCCAATAGATGGCCCTGACTGTTTACATCGGCGTAAGAGTTTACCTATAAACTTTGCTATTGTAAGGAGCATTAACATACGCAGTATAAGATGTAGTTCCGTATTAAGAGGTATACCTAAGACTTAAAAATGATCTATCTACAAATCTGTATCTTCGTTGTAAAGCACATCATGCAACGGAAAAGTACCGGCGGTAGCACGAGGAGCGAACCAGTTATTAGAGGGAGAAAGTGCGCCGTTTAATACTATAATTGGGCCGAATGTTACGACATTACGGCTATAAACTTTGATGCGCGTGTGCCGCAAGGTACAGGCGAGGAGCGGGGAAATAACCTATTGCTTTGTAATGTCAGGTCAAACAGATACAACAAAAATTTCTCAACTAATAGTCGGTACAACCAGTGATCGGAAGGCCACAAAATATTATTTTTAATTAAAATGTTGCCCAAGCTTGTAACTTACCAGGTATACAATGAAAAAGGACTCATTCAAATCCTCATTTTTAAATACTCATGTAGCCAAACCGATCCACAATAATGAAGTAACTCAGTAAGTTCGGTAGAAAGTTCCATGAGAAACACAATACTAGCCCACTTGGCTTCAGCTGCTGGAAGATTGAAATTTCGTCAGAGCAGATCCTACTGCAAATCTAGAACATCAAGTTATCTGGGGTCGGAGCTGTATGTTTTCTTCTTCTATTCGTCGTGGTCATACGCCATTGTATCATCCACTCGTTCATGACAGCCATGTCATTCTTCACACAATCCATCCATCTCTTTTTCCGTCAGTCCTCCGTTCCTCCATACCTATCACTCTTTCGATTACATGTTCCTATTCTCTTCTTATTAGAGTCAAATAAACATTCGAGCAGCCCTACGCTGTATGCGGTCAAAAGAAAATAGTTAGTGCTTAGGTGTTCAAGCCGTTGGGAGCAGTCTTGAGGTAAAACTAAACGCTGCCCCGCTCCCTCGCTTGGCTCGGGCCACGCGGGTTCGTCTCGCTTACCCACGCCACGCTAAACACTATTTAATTGTGAGCGTATCTGGAGCGCTTTTGTGTTATAAATATTTAATTATAATTGCGGGTATGATATACGGGCTCGTACCGGAGTGACGCGCCGGCGTTGGTCTGTCTCTTGAGGCTGTGATGTCGGATGTGAAGTAAAGACTATACAATATTACTATACTTACTTACCGCATAGTAATATGTAGAAATGAAAAATGTTACTCATTACATTCACTGGATAATATACCTACCTATACTAGGTGTATCTGTGAACATTCTGATTAAAGAGGTGATTGTTCTACCATTAATGAAAAATTAACAACATTTGTTATACGACGTTTAAAAATTTGGCAATTTTTTTTTTACTAAGTAACGTGAGCAACTTTGTATGGAGAGTAGTTGGTTTTACGCGAGTGATTGGTAGAAGACGAGGCTAAAGAGATGTAAAAGTTCAAAGATCACATTAGGTACAGATACCTAACAAATCTCATCTACAATAAACTCGTCGGCTCACTTTGAATCAAGTACTATATCTTTGCTATACTCCGAGATTTGCAGCTAAACATCTCGACAATGAAGTTTTACGACTGTAACAGGATTTTCTAAACGGTATTTTAGCCGACAAAAACAATAAAGAGTTCGGCTTTTAATGAACAAATCTCCCAGCTAATCACGTCGTATCTACGTGTCATCACGCCCCCGTCACGCCTGTGTCACGCCGCGTCACGCCACGTCACGGCGCGTCACGCCCTCAGCGGCCGCGTTACGCTGTCTTCGATTTCACGCCTAGATGTTCGTTGTTTCCGCAACTCATCAACTTTTTGGTCAGTCTACACTTGCGGACAAATTAATCAGTTTCGGATTTAAATATTAAAAATTCAAGCTCAATTCAGATATTTATTGAAAACATTTAACAAAATGTATTCATAATGTTTTTCCGGCATTGCGCTTTTTGCATCCAGTTCCAGACAGAACCCTCTTTACGTAGTCCTTCCAGAGCTTTGAAGGCGTTATTTCCCCACGGTTTCTCTTGAGAAATATTGCTTTGTAATCCAGTTTAAAATCCAGTATGATTAGAGATGCCCTGCCACTGCTTGCTGACCTCAGGAGGGTTGTTGTCATAGATGAGCCCAGTTTGGGATACTTTTAACAGTAGATGGAAAAAGTTTGTAGAATCATTGATTGAACGAGACCCCGAGATTGTGTTTTAAGTCTGTAAGGTTGTAAGCATGCCCACAGTACCAAAACGGTGGATCCGCGTCTTTATTTCAGCAATGGAAAAATTATTTGAGAAAGTCGGGAGGACAATTACAAATTTCCCTCCCGACTTTTTTCTCATCGCCAAGCTAGTGGTAGAGTTACCGTGTCCCGACGTGTAACGTCAAATAGTGCATTAAATAGTGCTGGGTGGTCGCCTCGGCCGCTTAGTCCCTGTCGGTCGTGGGCGACGCACTTGACGGGTTATTTTACTGTTATTGTGCCGCCGTCCACTCCGGCGCAGACGGCGAGACGATTCGCGTAAGTGGACGGCTTTTTGTTCGTTTGGACATCGGCTTTGAAGTGTTTTGACAACTCTGTTCCACTTGGACACAACAGAACAGTTTTTCAATAATATTGATCAAAACCTTATTATTTTTTTGATTGTAATAACCACGACGAAGTAAGTAGGTACATAGTGCGTAAATTAAAAAGTTTTAAAGATATAACTTAGAATTCGGTAGAAATCAACATTCCGCATCAGCGGTAGATTATGTCGATAATGCAAGAAATAAATAAAATTACTTTATTAAGTATTCTGCAAGTAAGCGTTTTTTATGAATTAAATTGAATATAAATTTAATTTCCGCATTTATTTGTTTCACTTAAAACGAAGACTTTCTATGTACAATCTCAAAGGTGGGTTATTGTAACATAATGTTTTCACCGTTACAATTATTTATTTATGTACAGACACCTATAACACATCAGGTAACCACAAACTGCCAAATTTCCTCGATTGATATTCAACCTAATGTGTTAACAGTACGATGAGAGTCGATTGAAGAAATTTGACAGTTTTGTATACTTTGTTAGGTATCCCGCAGCATGATATTAATTGTTATTGAACGCTTTGTCCAAGGAACATTTGCAGACGAATACAAACTGGCAATAAATCTAGAATTTATATTGAATCTTGGCGATTGACTATTCATACTTAATTATCATTTGTAAGCTCAATCTGCGCGCCGGCTGCGCGGGCGACGCCTTACCGGGAGACTACGGTAAAACATAAAAAAAATCTAATCGAACATGCTTTATCGAAGTATGTAATACCACGGCTTCACATAAAATCGTCGTGCGCCAGCGCGGTGTTAGTGAGGGTACTGAAAGTCCAATCGAAGAGGAAAGGGTTATCTCACTGCTCGTTTGCTATCAACCATATTAAAAAATTGAAGATCGTACGAAAACATCTTATGATTGATGGTTCATTTTATGAAGTGGCTGGCACCCCACTCGGTGATTTCTTGTTCGATATTTTTTTGTACGAATTCGATGATCGAGCTTAGAAATCAAGCCATTGCTACTACGATGGCATTAAGTTTAATCAAATGAAATAACGTGATTTTAATTTAGGCAGCCCTGAATCAGGACCTTGCGCAGGCGCAGGCGTCCGAGTGCCGCCCGCCCCCGGCTAGCGGTACCGCTGCCCGCAAGGAATATAAATTTAATAGGTAATAATAAACGCTCCGCGACCTCTCCTTGTTTATTGCATCGCCATAGAGATTAATTTAGTTCAGAAACGGCAATCTTCCAGTGAGAGTAATTAAAATACCCATTACCCACACATCGAGATTAAGCGAGGCCCGATAACCGTGCCCCCGAAGAATGCTTTCATTATACGTTTTTAATTAAATCTATTCTGTAACGAGCCGATTGTGTATCTAACGCGGTTTAATAGACGCCATGTTAACCTGCCGCCGCGGGTGTCTAGGTCTGTAAGACCGGGAAATATGTTTTAACGAGCTTTTATTTGAAAGTTGTACTTTAAAGTAATTTATTTCAAACATGTCGGGAACACTGTTTTGAATTACGATCTAGACTTGAATTCATTCAATGTATTTCTCTTATTTCATATGATTGTACTCTGTTGTTGTTGTGTTTTTTTTTTCAAATAAATAAATAAAAATACGAAAACTGTTGTAGCTTGTGGAGTCACTAGTGCGCTGCTCCCCCAAGTGAGCGCCTAGCGCCCAGTCGTGACTTCAGGCCGATCTTCAGTGAGGCCGTGGTATCTCTCCGGTCGAGCCGGCCCATTTATGCCGAAGTGTGGTTCTTCCACAGGCTCAGTATAAAGGCTTCAAAGACCCTCGTTCATGTTCTATGAACACTTCAGCGCGGGAAGGTTGAATCGCTATCGAGCGCCAACATTGAAGCGTATTCTGAAAATGATTGCTTTTATACAGGTTTGTGGAGTGGCCTTAGCCCTCGTTCACACGCTCGCAGATCGCTTGACGTGACGACGTGATAATTAGTTTACTTTCCATTTCCGCTCGTGTGTCTTGGCTTAATCTCCCAATCGATTGTTGGCACGCACGGCGAGTTTGACCGGGAGATACATTAGCCGGGTTTTCATACGGCAATTGCCGTGTAATTTAAAATAAATGGAGTGTAAGTATTTAAATTACCACTTGAATTCACTGTGGTAGCATAGTTGGTAATTTTACTGTTTATTAATAGATATTCACGGGAAAAAAGATACTTTCCCGATAGCATCCGGGGAGGGATCAAGGTTCTCTTTTTGTATTTGAAGAACGACTGTACCAGATCGTCTTAATATAAATAACGTTGAAAAGAGTATTAAGCCAATGAACAGGCTGCCGAATGCTTGCGTGGGCGAAGGTGCTGTGACAGTTAGTGGCTGTCAACACTACCGTGCGCTTTATTGCGGCTACTTGGTCGTTGGAATTTCGGAATGGTGTGAAGATGTCTTGGCTGGAGTTGAGAAACTTTTTTTACTGTCAATTAGTCGATGTCACCTTGTGCATCAATGCAAATCAATGCGGAAACATTTTTACCACCATTTAAAGCAAACACACTGCCCACGTTTTGGATGATGGATAAAAGCAAAGTATCATACTGCAGGGCAAAGCCCTCCACCATAGAAATCAAGTTATCGCTACTATGTTAGGATTAGGCTTAATCACCACGCTTGCCTAATGGTTTTCACAAACGCGAGTAAGTTTGAAAAGTTCAAAACATACTTTTGCTTGACTGGCCGGGACTTAAACCACTAGACCAACAAAATCTTTAAAAATTAGGATTCCATCCATCTGGATGGTGGTCCACTGCCGTGCGCTTTACTCGTCATTTTCTGCCACGCACCTCCTCAATGTGGAATCATTTCCCGCAGCGGTATTTTCGAACCGGTATGACATCCTAAAAGTCCACAGGTGAGGGTGGTCGCTTACCATCAGGCTACCAGCTAGCACATATTATGCCTTCCTGTATCAAATGATTTGGCAGAAATCAAAAATTTGGCCGAAGGTGAATCATGTCTGTTTGATAAAAGTCAGTCTCCTGGAAACCGTTGCAGGTCTATTATGTACTTCTCATTCGTTAGACCACTCCGTGAGCGGAGAGCAAGTCCCTAAATTTAATGACGGCAAAGTACACACTTTCGGAAAACCCCATCAATCCTAGTGTACGCCAATTTATTTCTGCTTAATTTGACAATAAGAGACGGACGTCGTGCGCGCGCGCAGCGTACACGGCTGACAAACGGCCGCCATCGCGACCGGGGGCCGACGACAATGGCTGGGTGATGGCTGGGGAAAGGGATAATGGAATGGACAAGATAGATAGGAACAGCTAAATGTCTTTAATAGTAGAGTACTGGCGTAATAGCGTCTAGTATTTAGACAGGGTTGTTGCTATAAAATTAGGCCTAATTTAGATCCTAATGCACAATTCACCGAGTTTAATAGACAACGACAATTCAGTCTTTTAGGTAATCTTGCGTTAACTAATCGATATTCAGCGCCATCTATTGCTAAACAATAGTAAATGAAAAACGAATAGCAAATTTCAGTCCCGAAATGGTGTGCTTTGGGGCCTCTGGTTTTATACGATAGCACTGAACTTAGAGATTTAATACTAACCTAAAAATAATGATTTTTAAATTAACATTTACAGCTTTCCGATGATTCAAGTATTATCTATAATGTTAACAAGTTACAAGCGATAGAACCTAATTTTACTTAGAAAACGTTCTAATGAAGATGACTCAATATCGTCCCACAACTACCTCCTGGGACGCAAGCATTGTTCCCGCTCGGGACCCATTGTCTAGCTCCCAATTAAGTAGCTGTAATCCCGATATCGCGCGATCGCGGAACAAATTGAGCGCGAAACCGATTACCATCGCGCCGGACAATGGCGGCCAATAGCTGCGCACGCGCCGCCGGCCACAATCGCTGCAACGCGACACTTGCGCCCGCCGCCATCTTGCATCGCATTCGATCCGGCTCGAAGGACCAACAGAAAATAATAATTAGTCCGCCATTGTGATTTTTCAATGCGCGTGCTGTTGTGATTCGGTAAATTCCAATATTTCCAATATTGGACTTTTGTTTGCAACGCCCATGCAAAGTTTTGAATGGTGGCTTTTATGGGAATGTTATGGAATTTCTTTTTCAGGGCGGATTGTTATAGAATGGAGGCAGGGCTTTGTTATTCAATAATAAAAAATATTTTTTTTTATTTGGGTTTGCATTTTAGTGAAGGATTCAAGATCAAAGTCGACACAAATTGGAAATCGTGACCGCGATCCAAATATTTCGGATTGCAGGAATGCGTAGTTTATGATCATCATGTGGGGTCTTTTATTCGAAATTCTTGACAATATTTATGAAGTACTAGTAAGTCACTTCATTTCGAGACCAATAGCTGTCGCTAGTTGTCATTTCTTTCGTGCAAGTTTCGCCTTTTCGGTTTTCGTATAAACCATAGGTACAGGCAGGGACAGACAGTGTTTTATAAGTATGGGAGGATCAATCGGGAAGGAGTGTTTAGAGGTTGCATTGCATAATTGTGGCTTTATTATAAGAGTTGCATGGACACCCATGGACGGCCGCAATCGCTTACCATTAGGTTTTTGTCAATTATTCTGCCAACTATCACTTAAAAAAGATAGAGTTGAATACTGTGCTAGCACGGACACGTACCTACTTTTAGGCTCTGAGACACGCTCATCCAACAGAGTGCTGTCTTAACAAATTTAATATGCGTTATATAATGACTTTAATTAAAACTACCGCTTGATGTTCATAAAATTAACAAAACTATAGTGATTGCAGTGTCCACATTTCGTCAATCATGAACTAGGTTATGTTGTATGCATTAATTAAAACGAGGCGTTTCACAACGCGTCCGAGACTTTTTAAATTTGTCTCCGGAGATATCATTAATAACCAAACTGTCTACTGTCAGTCGGTGTAATAATTTGTCTTGTGCTGGTAATTGTATCAACCACGGTGGTCTGTAATTAGAAACTTTTGTACGAATCAATCGAATAGACTGACTTTTGAAGGCTGGATTAACTAATCTGCGAGTTGTAAACCTAAGACAGAGTGTGTTGATTAACAGTTACAGTATTTAACCACATCTTCTGCCAAACATTATTAACAACATTTATTCCAAGCCTTTTATAAAATTTGCTTTAAATTGTAATTTTTTTTATTCAAAGCCGTTCACGTGACTTGGTAGCTTTGTATGGGGTAACGTGTTGAAGAAACATTCAACAAATTTCCGTAATTCGTAGAAATAATTGCTCAGAATGGTTAATAGAAGTGATGTGTGTATAGTAAACAGTTCCCGTTTACTAATATACCCTGTACTTGTATGTCTTTTCTGTAAGGTTATAATGAGTGAAACGATAGCTTTTTCGCCGGTTATATCATTGTTAAAGAATAGACAAAGGTATTATTTTGCATATAATTAACTCTAGGTATTTCTCTTTGAAGACGCGATATCTCTTGCGTCTGTTTATCTTTGAACTATCATTTTACTAAAACAATTTTACCAGCGAGTATAGTTACCTCTAGTAATTAAATTGTACTTCGTATCTTTGTTTCCCTATTGTTTGCCGGCTCCCGCGCACGTATCTAAGGATAGCGGGGTTATCTTACGGCTACTGCGCGCGCGCAGCCGAATCAATGGGCAATTATCCCGGCCATTAGGGCGGGAGGGGGGAGCGGGGTCAGCCCACCATAGACGCCGACAACTTAATTGTGGGTATCGACTGTTTGTTTGGCTGTGGGTTTAGAAAGTTTTAAGTTTGAAGCAGATTAGAGTTTTAAAATAATTTTTAGCTACGTATCTTTCGCAATGGCTTTTTTTTTTTTAAAAGATTACAAATTAAAATACAGTCCGGTCAAGCCGGGTGCAGCCATCTTTCAGCAAAAAGTATTTCATAAATTTAATTGCCTCACCAAGCACGTCAAGCCGTTGGTGGTCTCCAAGTCTTCAATCATGGTCTAAGCGTACCCAGGGCATTTCAAAAACCGAAAGGTCAAAACCAACTGTTTTGGCCTTTTCGGTTGGCGATGTAATCGATACCCAGCACCATCTATTGTAACAACTTGGACCTAATTATGTCCCGATACGAAGGCTGTATACTGAAGGGCTCACTTTAGTAAAAAAAGGTACAAATAAATCATGCGTTCTTGGTAGATCGTTGAGAGCGGCCGCCAAATCTTTGGTAAGAGGGCTTACAGTAGGCGCATGTATGTATGTTTCTTTATAAGTAAGTAATTCATGGCCAGTTGCCAACTCATGTCATATATCAACGTGCACCACACCTGTTTGTTCCTCGTGTATTAACTCATACAGCTCAAACACCGCCCCTATCGCGTCCATCGGCGCTTATCGCTCTCATTTGTCGCTCGCGCTCGGCCGCGCTATCGGCCGATCGACGAGCGAGTGTTGTCAATGTAAGATTGCCGTATTCAATTATTTTTTGCCGTATTATAAAATATTTTGCCGCACAATCAAGGCATTGTGCAAAACCTTGGAAGAACCACGGTTCGGCATAAGTTGTTAAAGGGTGGCGGCGCACTTCTGTCTCCACTGGTGATACGAGTGTCCTTGGGTGGCTTCGCTTACCATCAAGGGATCAGTCTGCTCATCTGCCACCTAGCACAGAAAAAAAAATCTTCTAGAAATTTAGTTTACTATTAATATTTACAACATCAAACTATTAATATCAAATTAAGATAATTATCTCACTCAATTTAAACTCGTATGGGACATGTTCTATGTAAATACTGTAGGTATCTTTATTTTAAAAACTTTTTTATTTCTGGATTTGATTCGTATTTAATTTTTAATGTTAAAATTAGGCGGACAACACTGACAACGATAACCGCCGCTCATACATTAGTAAGGCTGAGGCACAGTCATAATTTTCTGGAATCGCATTTTTTGAAATAGACATTTTATTTAATTCAGATTCAATAGGTACATTTTGTAGTAGATCGTCTAACGCCTGGCCGTAATCGCATGTGACAGAAAGCGTCCATGGCGATGATTGACGGATGGATATTAATTACGTTTTTTTGATTCAGAAAACTTCTATTCTAGTTACATAATACAATTATAATTGCATACAGGGTGTATCTGTAAACATTACATCCCTTTGACCACGTGTTCTATCAACCATTCTGAACAACATTTGTACAACAACTTTCCTAAATTCTTTGAAAAATTTTTCGACTCTCCATACAAAATGACCAAGTCACGTGACCAACTTTGAATGGAAAGATGATTTTTTTATGCGAATTTTCAAAAGTCATAGAACAAATGTTTTTCAGACTGGTTGGTAGAACACGTGGTTAAAGGGATGTAAATGTTTGTTAACACAAGTTTTGTTCCACGTTCAAAAGTTCCCGCGCGACGGCGGCGGCGAGCGACTGTCGCGCCAACTAGACAGACGAACAAGAAACTTCAGATAGGCCTATCTCCCGGCGCGTCTCCGCGCCGGTTATTTTCACATTTTTTAATATCTCAATAAAACTAGTAATTACAGCATCTTCAAAGACACATTCAAGCATTTTCATTAAGACAATCCTTAACAAGATTGTTTTTGGCGACCGTGAACAAAGAATCTGCAAATTTCGGTGCGAAGTCTCAAGCCTGGCGTGCAAAATGGCGTTCTAGAAAAAAATCCAAAAGGACGGAGAAAATTTGGCGAATTTGGCGATCTGGATGAGAAGAATACTCACGAGGGAGGTTTTCGCGTTCTTATCTTCAATAACAATTCAATTCATATGTGATTTGTGTTGCAATTTTCAATTTTATTCAATTCTTCAAAGTGATAGTGTTTTGTTTTGCACCGATTTCGCGGCATTTTTTCACAATCAAATATTCAGCTATTTCTTTCATATATACGCAAGCAGTGTGTTAATTAGTCATTGTATTACCAGTTTATCCCCGAAGTGTTTCGCTATCCCACATAAATGCACGTAAATTCAATTTAATTAGTGATTTTCACACTCGATCGTGTTTTGTTTTTTTCAAACATTCAAAGTGTAGTTTTTATCAAATATCTTTGCATCCCAGTCTTTCCAAGCATTCCTAAATATCTTAGCATGGTGTTTTAATTTGCGTCTGGCCGACTATTCCAGAATTGACGCGCGCGCTCGCGTCCAACACTTCGGTCCTCGCTTTGGTGTCCTGGTGCATGCCCTGCCAGACTGCCGGCACGATCACCTGCCGCTTTCGCCGCCTCACAGCTGGGTCATAAGGTTTGCTTCGATAGAAAGGCCAAAATAAAGGTATTTATAGTGTTTTTATCATTCAAAAGTGCAGTGTTTTGTTTCAATTTGGCAAGTGTTTATCTAACCATTCGCAATGTCTGACACAGAACTTAAGGAACTCAGGATCAAAAGAGGTTCTATTAAAGGTAGATTAACCAATTTCAAAAACCATCTACAACTACTAAAAGGTGTAGGCTCATTAAATGTGTATCAAGTCAAAGAGTTGAGGAATAGATTGTCAAAGTTAGAAGAATTGTTTTCAGATTATGACACTTTGCAAACTAATCTAGAAATTAAAGAAAGTGCTAGTGAGACTCCTTCTGAGTCTATTCTTGCTGAAAGATATGAAACTGAGAACATATTTTATAATGTAATCGCAGAGGCTCAGGAATTATTAGAGAGTAATGAAGTAGTATTTTCAAATGCAACTCAGTCTATTCACAACTCACAGTCATGTAATCCAATTGCAAACAACATCAAGTTGCCAATAATTAAGCTGCCTACATTCTGTGGTGATCCATCCAAGTGGTTAGAGTTTCATGATACATTTTCATCTCTGATTCATGAGAATAATTCTATAAGCAATGTAATGAAATATCAATATCTTAAGGGGTCATTGACCGATAGTGCAGCCTCAGTGATCGAGTCGCTTGAACTAACAGACAAAAATTATGAAGTTGCATGGAAACTTGTATGTGATCGCTTCAATAACAAAGGCCAGTTAGTGCACACACATCTCAAAGCATTGTTTGATATTCCAATTGGTAAAGAATGTGAGCGATCACTTAGGTTCATTATTGATCATATTTCAAAAAATCTTAGAGCATTACATAATTTGGGTGAACAAATTGATAACTGGGATACTTTGATTATTTTCATGTATTCAGCAAAGCTAGATCCAACCACATGTACCAAGTGGGAGGAATATAAAAGTAACTTATCATCAAAAATAACATTAGACAATTTTTATGATTTCTTGAGGAAAAGAGCAGATGTAGTAGAAATGCTCTCAGCTAGTAGCAGTGATAGCATGATAACAAGCACAAAAGTTCAGTCACAATCACAAGTATTCAAACGCATTGATAGGTCTCAAAAAGCATTTGTAGCCACTTCATATGATGGCAAACAATACAACAAGCCCTGCATGATCTGTGGTGGTAGTCATTTAATCTATTATTGCAAGAAGTTTTTATCAATGTCACCGGCAGACAGGTATCAACATATTACCAAACTCAAAGCATGTGTTAACTGTCTCCGTAGCGGACATTTTGCTAACCAGTGCAGATCAGGGCATTGCAACATTTGTAAGGGGAAACACAACTCTCTTTTGCACTCTGACAGGCCAAAAGATCCAGTCCAGAGTGTGGAGGAGGGGCAAACAGTTTCCAAATCAATATCATTATCTACATGTATAGCAAATCAAGTATTGCTGTCAACAGCGATTGTCACAATAACAAACAATGATACAAAACAAAGTGTGAAGGCACGCTGTCTACTTGATTCAGGTAGTCAGTCCTCATTTATTAGCCAGGATCTGAAAGATAAATTATCTCTCAAAAGTGACTTTATTGATTCGGTATGTGTAACTGGTGTTAATAACATGTCATTTCAAGCATTGCAGCGCTGTAACATTCAAGTACAGTCACATACAAATAAATTCAAAGTTCAAGTCAACGCATTTGTTCTCAATCAAGTAACCAGTGCACTGCCAAGTCATGAAGTAGATATTTCAAGTATTAACATACCACAAAACATTCAATTAGCAGATCCTGACTATTTTCGACCTGCCAAAATAGACCTGCTTATAGGGGCAGATCTATTTTGGGATGTCATATGCACAGAACAAATAAAGTTAGGTACTAATAAGCCTATTTTGCAAAACTCTATGTTTGGCTGGCTAGTAGCCGGGCCAGTTATGTGTAGTACAAGCACTAATGCACAAATTGCATGCAATTTCAGTCAAGATGTCAGCTCTCAACTAAGAAAGTTCTGGGAGTTGGAAGAAGTACCAGTCAAGCCGGTGTTGTCCCCAGAAGAAGAAGCTTGCGAGCAGCACTTCGTGGAACACACTCAGCGCTTGGAAGATGGAAGGTTTTGCGTCAAGTTGCCTTTGAAAACCAATCCTGATAAACTAGGTGATTCGTACTATTTAGCTCGTAAGAGATTTGAGTCATTAGAGCGACGTTTTCAAAGGCATCCTGAAGTAAAACAGCAGTATGTTAGTTTTATTCAAGAGTACATAGACCTGGGTCATGCGTCAGAGATTGAGAGACCAGAAAAGGCTGTAATTTTGCCTCACCACCCTGTTCTCAAGGAACAGAGTGATTCATCACCATGCCGGGTTGTATTTGATGCCTCTGCAAAGACGTGCACTGGGCTCTCACTCAATGACACCATGATGGTAGGTCCCACAGTTCAGGACGACATTTTTTCTATTCTCACAAGATTCAGAGAGCATACATACATATTAACAGGAGATATAGAGAAAATGTATCGTCAAATTCTCATTCATCCTAGTCAAAGGCATTTACAAGTAATTTTATGGCGGGAAAATGAGAATGAGCCTATGAGGTATTTGCAATTGAATACAGTCACCTATGGTACCTCATCGGCCCCATTTCTAAGCACAAGATGTTTGAATCAATTAGCATTAGAATGTCAAGACCCAGTCATTAAGCAAGTAATGTTACATGATTTTTATGTCGATGATTTGAATACTGGGCACTCAGATGAAACTAACTTAAAATACATATATGAACAAGTCACAGAAAAATTAAAATCAGCAGGTTTTAATTTACGCAAAATCAAAAGTAATTCCACAGAATTGTTAAAATTTGTTTCGAACAACTGTCATGATAAACAAGACAATTTAAAGTTATCAACAGCAACAAACATATTGGGCATAGAATGGGATCCTAATATCGATTGTATTTTAATGTCAGTATCAAAATTACCAAAGCACATTGATAATGAAAAATGTACCAAACGAAAAATATTGTCAATTTCCTCTAGCATTTTCGATCCACTAGGACTATTGTCTGTCTGCATTATAACTTGTAAAATGATATTACAGCTACTTTGGGCACAAAATGTAGGATGGGACGACCAAATTCCCAGTACTATTCGTGAAATTTGGCATAAATTCATTACTAATTTGGCATGTTTGAGAAAATTGACAATACCACGTCATGCTATATGTGCAAACCCTATTCTAATCGAATTGCATGCGTTTACTGACGCATCTTTGAAAGCATACGCCGCATGTGTGTACGTGCGTTCAATAGATGCGTTAGGAAATGTAACAGTGCGACTTTTAACCGCCAAATCAAAGGTGGCGCCACTAAAAGCAACAACTATACCCAGACTCGAGTTGTGTGGAGCCTTACTTGGTTCTCGTTTATGTCACAAAGTCAGTAATACATTACGTTGCTCAATAAATAAAAAATACTTTTGGTGCGATTCGAAAATTGTTCTGGGTTGGTTGAGCTTGCCATCAAACAAGCTAAGTACGTTTGTGTCTCACCGTGTAGCCGAAGTAAATGATCTGTGTAGTAATGCAAGTTGGCACTATGTTCCTTCCTCATGTAATCCTGCAGACCTCGCTTCACGAGGCGTGTACCCCGATGAGGTGCAGTCACTATCGCTGTGGTGGGAGGGACCTGCATTTCTTAAATGTTCAATTGATAATTGGCCAACACAGGCGGGCGGAGACACACAAACGAATTTACCTGAGATACGCACACATGCTGTAACATGCAATAGTACAAAGGCAAATAATTATATTATTCAATTTGAAAAACATTCAAGTTTTATAAAATTGAGACGCATCATGGCTTATGTCTGTAGATTCATAAACAATTGCAAAACTAAAGATTCAAATTCTAGAAATTACACAGAATTAAATGTTGATGAGTTAACATTATCAGAAATAAAATTGTCAAAGCTAGCACAGTCAGAATGTTTTTCAAACCTAAAGGATGATGTTAAGAACTTACCTTCACTTCATAGTTTATCACCATTCATTGATGAAAATGATATAATACGCGTAGGAGGCAGAATTGATAATTCTGATTACTTGCCAGACAAAAAGCATCCTATTGTTATTGACAGTAAACATCATTATTCAAAATTACTATTCGAATACTATCACATTAAGTTAATGCATGCAGGACCGCAATTACTTCTTTCAGTCATTCGAGAACATTATTGGCCATTAGGTGGCAGAGTATTAGCAAAAAAGATATGTCAAAAATGTATAGTTTGCAAACGACTGAAAGCGGTAACTGCTAGGCAAATAATGGGTCATTTACCTCCTCAACGGGTAAATCCAGGGTTTCCCTTTGAGGTAACTGGTACTGACTATGCAGGGCCTTTTCTTATCGCTAGTAAGAAAGGTAGAGGCGCGAGACTGATAAAAGCTTACTTGTGTGTGTTCATCTGTTTCAAAACAAAGGCTGTGCATCTAGAATTAGTAAGCGATTTAAGTACTGAGGCTTTTATTTTAGCTTTGCGCCGTTTCATGTCACGTAGAGGAAAGCCTCGCGAAATATTTTGTGATAATGGCACCAACTTTGTTGGGGCTAATAGAGCATTAGCACAACTAGTAGAAAACTGTTCTAACTCTGTGTCAGACCTTGCAAATGAGGGTATCAAATTTAAGTTTTCTCCTGCATATTCACCTCACTATGGAGGCCTTTATGAGTCAGCTGTGAAGGTGGCTAAGTTTCACATGAAAAGGGTTGTAGGGAATACGCATCTCACTTTTGAAGAATTGACTACATTGTTTTCACAAATCGAAGCTATCATGAATTCTAGGCCCCTATGTCCTTTATCATCAGATCCTTCAGATCTATGTCCTCTCACTCCCGGGCACTTCCTCGTGGGTAGACCGCTGACGTCACTGCCATCACCAGATTTACAAGAAGCTAATCCGAGCCGACTTCACAGATTCGCACGCATCGAACAGGCTAGACAACACTTTTGGTCGAGATGGAGCCAGGAGTACATCTGCGAACTTCAACAACGCACAAAATGGCAGACCAGACACCCCAACTTGAAGCTGGGTCAAATGGTACTCATCAAGGACGAGAGATGCCCGCCTCTCAAGTGGCCTCTCGGGCGAATCACATCAGTACATCCAGGCCCCGACGGCGCAGTACGCGTCGTTGACATCCGGACTAGCCAAGGGACAGTACGCCGAGCTCTCAACCGGATCTGTCCCCTTCTAGAAGAGGAACTAGCATCTTCGCAGGAGGGCGGAGATTGTTAACACAAGTTTTGTTCCACGTTCAAAAGTTCCCGCGCGACGGCGGCGGCGAGCGACTGTCGCGCCAACTAGACAGACGAACAAGAAACTTCAGATAGGCCTATCTCCCGGCGCGTCTCCGCGCCGGTTATTTTCACATTTTTAATATCTCAATAAAACTAGTAATTACAGCATCTTTAAAAGACACATTCAAGCATTTTCATTAAGACAATCCTTAACAATGTTCACAGATACACCCTGTATAATTAAGAAAAGTCAAATGTAGTCATTGCAAAGGAATTAAGTATTTTTTCACTGTTCTTTAAGCAGGCTTGATTGCCGTATGGGACGGCAATTGCCGTGCGAGCACAACACTGCCGCCGCGCGTCACGCGCCCGCGCCGACGCGTCGACCGCGTCGATGGCGTCGCTCCATCACCGACGCCGACCAATTTGTCGGCGCGGAGATACGATTTTTCAATTTAATTATGGGCTTTGACGTGATCCATGCTTTACACGTCAATGGAGATAAGGAATTGATGGTGCTCGAGAGGTCAATGATAATATTTTACGATACGAGGAAGTGAACTTAGAAAATTTCGTTCAATCTACATTGTAATGGAATTATGAAGGGCAGATGTTAATTACTTCAATATGCTTTACAAAGTTACTATTATGACCTTAGGGTGGCCCTAATTAGAAATGTTAATCTAGGCATTATTATACAGGGTGTACCTGTAGCCATATAGGTACCTTTAAACACACACTCTACCAACTTTTCTGAACAAGGTTTTGTTCTATGACTTTTGGAAATATGCATAGATTTTTTTAAATTCTTTTTATGTGATAGGTGGCAGACGAATAACAAACAACAGTCAAAATCAATTTAAAGATGGTCTCCTGACTTGGTCTATAAAAACTCGGCTTTTCAAAAGCAGCTACAGCTCATATAGTTTGTAAATATAATACATAAGTAATATACAGTATCTGTATAGAATCAATAGGATGTTATAACCCAGATGCTAGAATAATATAAGTGTTCACAAAACGATGAACTGACGTTAGTTCAGAATGGACATCGAATCCGCGACTTTTGGCGTACATATGAGGCATTTAACCCAAAACAAAATTTACCTCGACCTCGAACAAGTGCATGTCCAAACGGATAACACCTGTTTGAAACCGGGGTCTCTTTGCATTCAATGCATTAAGCGCAAAAAACAAGGGATCGTGCGCACCCCACTGCGCATGATGTCAACATAATGCGACAATTAGCGCAAGAGCGGACGCTTTGTAATTAAACCGAGGGCATCTAAAGCGAAGCGTTCAGAACTTAGGCTTAGGGGTGCCGAGCAGTCGATGGTTTGTTATCGATCACACTTGATCTTATAGAAGTCCGGCGTGATAGAGCGCCTGCGCTGTGTTTCGTCGAGTGAGGGAACCAGAGGCCATTCGGCAGAATAGGGGTCGTTTAGGCTCAGCGCGCCAGCCGATATGAGGTCACTAGTTCTAAACTAAGCAAACCTATTTACAAAAATAAACCTAATATCGGTTAAGTAATCAACTTTCTAGAACATTGGAAAATGAGTAATTCACGATTTTGTATCAAATTACAAAGATTCAATTCAAGAAAAGGGCATATCTCGCTCTAAAAGGCCGGCAGCGCACCTGTGAAGCCCCTGGAGTTGCAGGTGTTCATGGGCGACGGTAATCGCTTAACATCAGGTGATCCGTATGCTCGTCTGCCCCCTATCCTAAAAAAAAAAAAAAAGATGATTTTTTAAATTCAAATACATAAAATAAGAACAAAATTTGTTCAAAATAGTTAGTTAAATCTCTCCATTTCAATGTTTACTGATAAATCTTGTATATAAACTTATCGTATCATAATCAATATGACGACGCCGTGAATACGTTCGAGTCTTAGTCAAATTAAATTAAATACCCATATTCTAATATGAATTTTATTATTCTTATTACTTAATATCGATACTACAATCGAGTGGTACAGCACTACTTTTAATTCATGCCAGATAATGGCGGTAATTAGGGGAGGAAAGCATTGTTTTTTTTGCAATGGTTCGCTCAGGCGCGCAGCTGCGCCCGCGCAGTGACGTCACGCGCTCATCAATGGTCGCGCGTGAAGACATGTCGGGGGGGCGCGTGTCCACTGGGATGTGGGCTGATGCTTTGATATCTACTCCAATTATGTTTTGAGTGGACTTCAAAGTATTTTATATAATCTTAAAGTTTAATTTTTATGCTAGAGGTGAAATAAGAGCAACCGTGGGAGAGCCACCTTCGGCATGAATGGGCCGGCTTGACCGGAGTGATACCACGGCCTCACAGAAGACCGGCGTGAAGCATCGCCTGCGCTATGTTTTGACGAGTGAGTGAGGGTACCGAAGGCACAATTGGGGGGAGTGGCAGCGCACTTGCGACTCTACTGGTGTTGCAGTAGAACATTATTAGACATTCAAATTTTCAGAACATTAGTAGACAGTAGCCCTTACTCCTGGAAAGTGAAGGTGATCCAACCAAAATGATATTTCATGCGTGCTCGCTTGCAAACAATCTTAAACACGTGCTTTTTGTTCTTTGACCGAGGTTAGACTTGTTATTAAGGAATCATTCATTAGTGATTTTATTGATTCACCAGATGCTTAAACAAAAAACAAACATTGTTTAATGTTCGTTGGAAGAAAATAAACGAACGTAACGATGGACGAAGATGAATAGCTCTATTTAATTGTTATTTTAGAGGCTTGTTAACTTTAATTCAATAATCTAATATAGATCTAGATCTCAAAGACATATATGTATTTTCATTCCTAAACTATTAGTGGTCTGCTCACACTTCGTTTCAAACATTACTTTCAAACAGTACCAATAGATGGCGGTGGTAGTCGATTACATCGCGTGTTTACATTTTTCGGTTATAGGTATGTGTTTTCGGTTCTATATTATAATGTACCTGGTCTCTTTATAAATAGTATAGATAGCCAAACATTTGACCGCAATTTCATCTGATGGTAAGGGAAGATGTATGACGTGTAGTGTGCGGTCTATTTGTAAAAAATGACAAGGTTTTTTGGGATTATTTGTGGGCAAGGTTTTGTATGTCTATACATTTTATGCAAACGAATGCTTGATTTATTTTTTATGTTAGTGTCCAATTCGTCGAAGACTCCCCTCGAGAGTGAGAGCTAATCCACTGGACAATGGGTTCGTCCCCCGGTCTAGCCGGGGTCGGAGTGACCCCACGTTTTCACTTCATTAGTATTTGTTGTTTTTTTAAAGAAACACGTGTGTTTAATGATATCGTATTAAATTAGTGCACAATAAATGTTAATCCCCATCCCTAATGGATTAAAATAATATTTTTAAAATGGGGCTATCTTTTTATACCTAATTTCAGTACATCATCATCATCTTAAATGATGGTTATGAACTGTTATGTTCATGTTATCCTAATAACCAAGAATATCTTTTATTCATGGTTGCGACCAAAGCTCCGGCCATCGCTTCTCTTGGACCTTGATTCGTCGCATCGATTGGCATTATTTATGTAATGATAATACTTAGGATCTTTAACATTAGGCGACACTTCTTCTAGGCTAAGACTGATTTAAAAAAAAACAGTATAACTTCGAATTGATCGAAGTAGTAGTAGTAGAATAGTATATAGGTAGCCAATTTCCCTATCGATGCTATCGAATGTATTGATAGTACTATCGATTCCCTGAATAATTTTCAGTTGATGCTAGTTTTAGCCTTCCTGGGCCGGGTCAGGCAGAAAACATTCATTAGCCTTCTAACTTAATTGCCCGGCCATGTCTCGCTGCTGCCCGTATATGTTCGGTTATCAACCAGCTTGCTTCAATGTTAGATGGACCGCAAGTTAGTAACTAACTATGCTTTGTAAGACAAGTCATGCGGTAGGTAATCTCACAAGACTGATGCCTGGAAAGGACATGCTTCTGCCTTACACGAGTGTAAGTTCAATTACTAATGTATGTTCTTTTATATCAGACGAGAAAACGGTTTACCTGATGCTAAGCGATTGCTGCCGCCTATTGACACCTGGACATCCAGTTATAGACACACAATGACGCTGCAACCTTTAACCCCTTTTCCCCCAAATGGGGCCTCTTATTTAGAACCGAGAAATTACTCTTACCTCAATTAAGAAAATGTACAATTCTAAATTGTTTCGGGTCTGGGTGTGGTAGGTGATAACCTTGTATTTTTGTATTGTATTTAGAATACAGTGAAAACCTTATTGTGAGACTAGTGATCGTTGTGATTTTTTCTGACGAGATTAATGTATAGAATGGAATGTAAATTATTTATTCGAAATTTGGTAGAAGCAATCAGGTTAAGTACAGACTATTCAAGTCATGATTTATTCCCTTCATTTTAAAGCGTTATAAAAAACGTGTGTAATTATATTATGGGTTAGATATCCTAGTGTTGGCCAGTTACCATTATCTCAGCATTAATATCTGGGATTGTCAGGCAACAAATTGGAAAGTCCTGTCGGGCGGTATCGGCGATGATCGCGCTATCTCTAATGAGGATCGCTGATCGATGACTGCGTACGCGCAACTGACGCCACAACTCGCTGCACGACAGTGGGTTAACTCTAATTAGAAACGAATGCATATTGTGATAGTTCTCTTATTGTATTAGGTCACTGTAATGATAGAAATAACCTGAGATGTTTAAGTAAATAAATACATAAGAAATGGATATCTATCATGTGTGATAAACAAATTATAATTTGATATCCAGATTTCCGCACCATCACAATTATTTGTTCATGCTCTAAATATTAGTGTTGGCTCTAGATGTTTGTGGTACCTTCGTTTGTGCTGGTTTCTATTGGTATCTTTCGTACCAGGACACTGTATGTGATGTAAGATTTAATTAAAATGACAAGCAATGATTTTGAAACAAATTATCATTTCACTTCGCTCGAAAATCATCACTACAAGAGACAAGCGTAGGTAACACTTCTTATAATCTCACCAATGTTCATGAGTGACGGAGGTCACACACTATCTAGTGAGCAGCTTGCTCGTTTGCCGTTTCTAGATTTTTCTTTGAATCCTTACGGGGGTTTCTTTACACTGTGCCGCGGTCCCTGGGCGCGCACTCAAAATAACTAATTGACAGCTTCGATTAGGCGAAGGATTTGAGGATTATTAAAGTGTACCGTTTATCGGGCGAATCTAATTAATGCTACGTACTGCGCGCGCGCAGCGATAGCAACCAGAGCAGGATCCAAATGTCAAGGTGGGACGTAGATCCGTATCGCATTTTTACCCGTAACTTAATTAACAAAATGAGTAATAGCCGAAACAATAGCCATTAAAATACCGATGTAGACTTGTGTATGCTAGTTTTGGTATTTGCCTGCAAATAAATATCTTACCATTGGTATTAAGGTTTTATCAGCTGACTATCTGTATAACGTGATTTTTGAAAAGGTAGATTTATTATTTAATAAAAACAAAATACAGTTTTATTAAGTGATAGTCTGCAGATGAGCAGACGGGTCACCTGATGGTGAATGATTGCCGCCGTCCGTAGACATAATTATGGATCAACAAATTATCTACCAGACTCCCCAAAAGTGTTGTACCCAAGTATAGAAGGTTCTCGGTTCAATTACCGGTCGAGTCAATTTAGTACTTTTCTAAAATGTCTCAGGTGTGGTTGCCGCGGGCGCCGTCATTTATCTGACGCGTAATACTTATTATTTGTTAATTTAATTGTGACGGACGCAACGTGCGCCCGCGCAGATTGTCGCGATCAATCACGCGTGAACTATCGCGCCAGCGATTATGGAGAGAGTTTAAATTATAAGCTTTGACTAGATGTAGTCTAGACCGTTAGATGACGTGCAGTGATAAAATAAGTATAGCGTGTGAGAGTTGTACTGGCCAAACGTTGAAGGGTTATTCTTCGAAATCTAACTTTCTGGGCAGTCCTCGAATGCGTTGTTTCCTATCATAAATTATAGGTAGTTTAAAGTTTTATAATACCTACATGGATTGATAGATAGATATTCTTTGTGGCACAAAATAGAATACATGAGTGAAACAAAGTGATAAACAGTAGGTACAATAAGACGGTCTTATCCAATTATAAAGCCTGCCATATAATTGGTAAACTTTAAATTTTGATGTCAATTTCGAATAAAATATAGGACTGTCACTAAAATTTAGATCATGATAAAGAATGATCCTAGATGTTTATGAAAATTTCGGATTCCATCAGGTACGATTCGCCTATAGTTAACTTTAAAGAACATGACTGGTTTTAAAACAGGACATAGGAAAATATTACAAACACAATTTTTTCAAAAGCATTTCTCATGGGTGAAAAAAAAACCATCCTTCGAGAATCTACCTAGCACGTAATATTAATAAATGTATCGATAGAAAGCCAGCATTACTCATTACATAAATCTGAGTTATCGGTATTCAAACATCCTCGTACTACAAGCCAATAATATGGCTTGTATAATACAATTTTCTGAACAAGCACTAAGAAGTCTGTAATTTTGAAATCGTACATTGATCATTAGCTTTTTGCAACATAAACTTAATGTACTAAATGACATCCAAATAATTAATATGTAGCGCACGAGCAGTTTAAAGGCAGAATAACTTCGTATCTTACCAAAGATCTTAGCAGAAATATCAGCAGGCTAGTAGATGTTGCGGTGTAAGCGCAGGCGCACACGGAGCGTTTAGTGGCCCAAAATGGTTGCCAAAAGACTCTGACTACATTTTTTATTTTAAATCAATTGCTTTTTCAATTGACAAAGTGAGATATACTTATGTTGACTAGTTAGTCTGATGGCATTTGGTATGCTCGTGTGAGTTTTGGGTTCAAATCTCACCCTTGAAAATATCCATATGCCCTATTCCATCTCACTTTAGTTCCATCACTATCGATACAACCATCTGGACTTCAGCCACTCAGGCGGTGCTCCCACGTGACTGAAGCTGCTGTGTGCCCGCAATATATGGGCACAGAGCGCCTTGGGGAGTACTTGGGGCTCGCAGCCCTTTATTGGCTTGTTAAAGTTTCGGACTTGATCTTGGAGTCTGATGCCTAGCAAGTTCCTCTTCATGGTCCTTTATGCAACTCTAACATTGTGTATAATCTCTTTAGTAAGAGATAACGGATACTATGCTATACAATTAGTTCTGTATTTTTGCCACCACTGGCGTCCCAGCGCGCGGTCGCTAGTCCGCTGCGCCCGCGCTGCCCTGCGCCGCGGTCGCCGCGCAGCGCAATCATGTAATTATATCATTCCTCTCCGGAGAAATCAAGCGCAATCCGCAATGAGATTTATTGCCAGCTTTTTTCCTAGATCGGCCGATTCGTCTGGGTGGCAGTAGGGCTGTGAAGCGATGTCGAAAATATTTTTACTTGGTGTCTTCAAGTTTTTTATAAACTGGCTCTTTAAAATAAATCGATGATACCGTTTCCTTTTCATATTATTTTATTTTCCACGAAAAATATGCAAGTAACATCCCACCCATTATTGAAATTGAAAATTATTTACTCAGTTTAAGTCCACACAGAAAATTTACCAACGTCAAACATGTAATCTGCCGCATGTAATATTACCCATACATTAACTCAAAAGTTTGTAGTTTAATTATACTAGAACCCTGACAGTTATATTGCATCACTCCATTGATTTACACGTCCTCATAAATCCATATTCGGACCTTATTAATACCGCCTTAGCTGGTGCTGAGCAAGGTAACTAGAATTTTAACCTGCACTTAAAACTGTGCTACAAAGTTGCAAAAACCGAGATTCAATGATACAAAATGTAGAAATGCATTATCTGTAATTGCAGCATTACTTTGTTACTTTGTAGAGACGCCCCTAGTAGCCATCCACCGCTTCATAACAACACAGCAAACCCCATTTCGAGACTAGATAATCAGTGCCTAATACCCCTGTCATTATTTACAAACATCGGCTTTTGTCTTATCTTAACGTCCGTTATCGATTAGATATCGATTAATTTTGCATCCCTAGGGGCGCGGGTCGTGCGCAACTCGCTGCGCGGGCGCCGAGCGTGCGGGCAACATTAACTTAATTAAACTAATGAATTAGATTTACGTGGCCGCGGCGATGTCTATCGGCGATGCGTCGCGGCCGAACCGCCGACGTATCTATTACCCGCGGATTCTATTAATATCTGTCAGAGTGAGCGCAAGCGCATCCATCGGTCATTTGTCTCGGCGTAGTCGGCGGTGGTTCCGAGATGTTCCGGCGTGTGGAACATTGTTCCGATGCATGTTCAATGCTCTGTTTGTTGATGAACGATGAAGGCAGAGCTGTTGGAACTAAATGATCAGTTAGCAGTCTGTTATTGATTAGGTTGGAATTACGAGGTCGATTGTTGGCAGGGTAAGTGATACCTCTTGAGTAATATGAATCATAATTATCAATCAGCCACGAACCCAAGATATAGTGCTCAAGTGTGTGCGCAAACACAGATACACGCTCTACCTCATAATTCGGGACATCACTGTGACACAACCGAAGGGAGATCTGGCGCAGGAACAATGGCTTAACGTGTTTTCCAAGGCATGGGGGCAAGATAACCATTTCCAGCCTTCGGGTTTTCTCTGAGAAAACAAATCTCAGGTACAAAGGCCAGCTAACGCATCAGCAACCTTGTGATCTCCCGGATGCTCATAGGCGGCGGTGATTACTTACCATCAGGTGGCCCCTTGCCCAAAAGAATCTTTGACACCACAAACATGGTAAAGACAAATCACAATACAACAGACTCGACACAGCGTACAACAACAAATAATTTAAAAAAAGCAATGACAACACGAAACTTAAGAGTGAATTAAAGTTTATTCAATTAAACTCAAACCACCGATCAATTTCATCATTAGTTCGTGTTTCTTTAATCACTTGATATTATCAAATATAATAATTCGTTACATAAACTAAAAAAAGAGTACCTAGTTTGAAACATTTCAGGGCAACAGAAAGTAGGTAGTAGGTAGGTGACAGATGACATTAGGTCAAATGTTGGCGCTTGCTATGATCTCAAAAAAAAATATACTTCCACGGGACTTTCAAAAGAACCCGGCGCACCCCGTGAGCTGACTCTCCGTAAAAACAATGAGCAATATGAAAACGTCAACGCTGACGTAACTATGAGTGAGTCTTAAGCTTTCAGATTCAGTCTAGTAGACAGCAATGACGCAACCGATGACGTCAGGTCAGAGGTTCGCGCATGTTACTGCGAGGTAAGGAAATGCTTCCACGGTAGGACTTAGTGAAGGGAACATGGCGTATAGCCGTACAGACGCGGACACGACTGCTGCGCACGCGACGCCCTGTGAAAACACTGAGTAATGAGCAACAAACATCGACGAAGCCGTAGCTGTAAGAGGGTTATGAGTTTTCCAACTCTTCAGTGCAACAAAAAATTGGAAAATTTAAAAACCCCCGACACTCATTTTCTGACGGCGGCCATCTTGGATTTGAAATTTGTCACACTAAATAAATTCTGCTACTCAAGCCCTTTTATGTGATACCCATATTGTGAGAGTTGTGTTAAAACATACAATCCATATCTTTGTGACGGCGGCCATCTTGGATCGATTTTTATCCAACATAGCTAAGAACACTTCCCCTTAAATAATTCATTTGTTTGGATTCATTTGTTTGGGAGCTACGATGCCATAGACAGACACATAGACACACACACAGACACGTCAAACTTATAACACCCCGTCGTTTTTGCGTCGGGGGCTTAAAAAGTAATGACGTAGCACATGGCATCAGGTGAGAGGTTAGCGCGTGTAAGGGAATGCTTCCACGGCAGGACCTCGTGAAGGGAACACGGTCGTACACAGCGCGGACATGACCGCTGCGCATGCGACACCTCGTGCGCGGACGCATGGCTTGTTACCAACTTTACGAGCGAGGAGTTAGGAATGGGATACAAGCAAAGGTAGATACTTTTTGAACTAAAAGGGTTATTTTTATTAAAGTGTTTGATTCTTAAATAATATCAAGCTTTAGAAATAGGGATGGGACAGTTTTTTTATTTTATTTCATAGGTAGCAAACGAACAGACGGATCACCTGATGGTACACCTGCGACACCTGCAACACCAGTAGAGTCACAAGTGCGCTGCCAACCTTTACTTAAATAAATAATTTACTTATTTTTTTATACTATTGCAAGGCAAACGAGCAAGCGGGTCACCTTATGATAAGTGAATACCGCCGCCCATGGACATCAGCTACACCAGAAGGAGTGCGGATACGTTGCCGGCCTTTTAGGTAGGTATAGGCTCGTTACTTGAAGATTTGAATGTGAAATATTATTTGTTACTAAAATAAAGAATTATATTATAGTCACTCGACGAAACGAGCAAGTAGGTGGCCGCTATCTAATACAAGTAGAAGACCTGTGGTTCATTATTTTAGCGTGTAGAATGAAGAATAGGAAATCCAAATTTAAAGTAAGGGTCCGCTTAAATTTTAGGTAAGAGTGATTAATTCTCGTCGTGTCTCAAAAACGTTATTGAACTCTTTGGAATTAGTTCACGCCTTCTTACTGATGCTCACCTTTGTCTGTTCCAATGGTGACCAGCGTCGTGCCGCGGTCGTTAAGCGCTAGTACCCGCGTGACGCACCCGGTCGAAGCGTTTAATTGTTAGGTTTCTATCGACATTACACATTTGCATGTTTATCGACTGATGCCGACGCGTTATGTTTTTACTGTCCAACAAGTTTGGGTTAAAGGGAATTTATGAGCAATGATCCGTTTTGTATCAGTTGTTGAATTTATATGCTAGAGGTATCGAACGTACAAGTGGGTATCCTGTTGGTAAATAATCATCGCCGCCCATGAACACCTGTGGGATCAGAGAGGTCACTGATGCGTTTCTTCTCTTCATCATCTTCATTATTATCAGCCTTTTAGGACCCACTGCTGAGTGTAGGCCTTTCTTCCCTTACGCCAATGTACCCGGTCCTAAGCTGCTCGGATCCATAAAATTTGTCCCTGCAGATTTTGACGATGTCGTCGACCCGTCATGACACCGGACCACCTGGACTTCATTTGCCATTTCTGGGATACCATTCAGTCATAACCTTGCTCGCTTGTTTGTTTCTTCTCTTGAAGATCCCTAATTTGTAGCCGTTGGGAAAACTGGTGCAGCCAAACCGTTCCATTATGGACAAGTATCCACGCGTTCTGACATTTCTGATCAATCCATAAGGAAAGTTCCCTACTACAACATACCGATCCTGTCTAGATACATGGTATCTAACGAGTACAAAATTCATGTTACGAGTGCGTAGAAGCCTAATAAAGTTGCGCGTATGAATATGAGTGGGATTAAGCGCGGCGCGGGCGCAGACGCGTAGACGGGTGCGCAGGCGCAGGGTGCGCGCCATTACAATAAATCGTTGTTAGCGTGTGCTCAGCATTTATTGTGGCACGTGTTATTGCTGTGCTCACACAGACAAATAGTTGAGGGTGATTTCGCATAGCTTAGTAAGATAGCTTTTAATAATTGCCTACTGGAAATTTCTAGACCAAATACAACGCTTTGCGTTTGCGTACAGAATAGTCACTTAAGAGTTCGATCCGTTCTTCTTCCAGCTCGTACGTAAAAACTTATTTCACCACGAAAGCGGTTGAGTAAACGACATTCCATCGCATTTAACGCCACCTACACTGCTACAAAAATCCCAGGAATTTACTAGTGTTGAGCCTCCTCAGCCGCAGGTCCAGTGCGATCGCGTGCCGCGTGTTATGGTGACACCTGCTAATTATGACAAACGGCGCGCGCGCACACGGGGACATCTGTAAACCGATTAAGCTATTACTGGCGACTGCGCCAGGGCTGGGGGTCATGAGAATATGAGTATGTCGTGATAGGAGTCAATATGAGTGTTTATTATAGAGTACAGATGTTTGTAAATATGTTAGAATTATAAAAGTAGCACCTGATGACATGCGATTTTGCCGCCGCCCATGCATACCCAGTGGATATGTGCACACCCAACCTTTTCACTTTTCCTCGAATTGGGCGCCCGGTACCCTCCCTCATTCAAACGGCAAAACACGGTACATGCGCTGCTTGACGCCGCTTTCCTTTGCTGTGGTCTCACTCCGGGCGGACTGGCCCATTCATGCCGAAGCTTTGCTCACCCATGTTATACGGATTATACTAGATCGGCAAACCTATTATGTAAAGGCTTGAGGGTACAAACATATTGTAGGTACTGCTCCACCCCTAACCATTACCTTGATGCTTCAATTGATGTGTAAATAAATACATTTATTTAGTTAAAGTTTCTATATACACTACTATACACAACAAAAGAACTGTTGACTTTACTTCCAATTGTATTAATGTTAGAGATGATCTGCGATATGTTTATTTGACGATACCCTATTTTCATTTTGAGCGGTGAGTGAGAAAGCTTGCTCAAGGGCAGGCGTCACGCGACACTCCCGATCACATTGATCGGGTATTAAGTTATTACAACTGAAGTAATCTTCACAATTTCCATACTGTGAGCGCACAAAGGTTTACATTATTAACAATTTCCATAACAATATTTATAAGAGTCGTCCCAATTTGTCGGCGTGTGGACCTGCGCGGGCACGCAACCCGGGACCTTCGTAATCACATACGAGGTAGTGTTGTCAGACTATCGATAGATTGTATCAAGTTTTTTCATCTAAAAAATAATGTTTTATCGATAGGCCGTCGAACGATCACTTCACAACTTATCTACGCTATTTGAAATAATGTAATATTGCACTATTAGTTAGTTAGTTAACAAAATATCTTTGATGTCGATACTATGTACTCGTATATAGCCTTACTATGTTAGTAAGGTTATATAAGAAATGTTTCCCATACTTATGGGAAATGACCTCCCCTTTGGGAGCTGATATTGACCTTTCAATCGACTTTCATCTATCCAGCTTAATATATGAAATGCCAAAAACAAAAGGAAGGAGGTTTTTGTTTAAAAAAGAACCTTTTACTTATTTGGTATTTTTATGTATTGCTCTAATGTAGCTATAAACTAACAAAGGTATTGCTGTCTATAGTGATTATAGATATTTTCCTATCAACAAACTTTTGATAAACTATCGATAGTCCAATGTGTCGATGAACAACACTAATACACACGGACTTTCGATCGGAACTTTCCAATAGATTGGAAATTCTCCAATAATCGCTACTGAATGGTTTTACGACGGGCTTACATTCTTGTCGCTTTAATTATTTTGATATATTATTGTTAATGCGATTATAAATGTAAACGACTGTAAGTGTAATGGATGTTGTCGATTTTTCGACTGGTAACTACTTTTGTATTGACTAATAAATATTGGGGAAAGGTCATATTTCATGAAACATAATTTTGTTCATGATTTATTTTCAAACAAAAAAGTCTCTCCGGTACAGTGCAGTCGGTAGATAAGTCTCCAAAATGACTTTTATGATCTTACTAGCGTTATTATAACTTTTATGTAATTCAAAAGATTTAAATTAGAATTTAGTAGATTTTATGTTATGTGTACAAATTGCTGTGAAATGATGGGACATCTGGCACGTTCAAAAGTATTAGATTGTTTTGACCCTGAGTCCGTACTAAGTAGCTGAAGCACTTGTGTTACAGATAACAGAGACATAGTACATGTATATTACATCAAGACACTATTAATCACACTAATGTTTATCTGGACAAACATCATGTCCACCCTAGGGTGGAAATCGAACCCACGACCGTTAGCGTCTGTAGCGGTCACTACCTAATGTGCCATCAAGCCATTCAATAGAATCAGAATCCTAGATATATCGTAATATACATATTACATTTAACCATCACCTGGAAATTATAGTAAGCACAGTCGCCCATAGACAACTGCAACACTAGAAGAGTCACAAGTGCCGGCGGCCCTTTAAAAGGGAATTCTAAATAATTCAATGTGTTTGAAGACGAGATGCCTCTTTCACCAGTTCTTTGTTCATATGCTCCAAATATCTATCACGCGCAGGTATCACTGCTTGTCTTCGCCACGTGATAGGTCGCGCTCCCCCGGTAGTCTGCGTCACGGCGTCCGACCTTTATCGCCTTAATTAAGGCGGTCTTATCGCGCTATAAATCCGCGTATCGCTATCGTGGGCTATCGCGCCATCTCCTCCATCGCTGCGCGTGCGCACCCAACGGGACGCGTCACGAGTTCACGAACTAACGTTAGGGTTACTTAGTCTAGAATTAGGCGTCTTCCTAGACTTGATTTGCATATTTGTTTTAAGAAAACACTGCTTTTTTTACTTTGGCAATAATATGACAAGAGAGAGAGAGATTCCTCTTGAGATGCATTCGACCTCAAAAGAACAAGTTCATCATTGTAATTTAAAAATCTGTGATCAATTTAATGTTCTTTAGAATGGTTATGCAGTCGAACACCTGGTTAAAGGGATATGTTTAGAAACATCCTGTTCATTCTATACTTTATGCAAGCTATTGCTTGATTGATTAGTTGATTGGTGTGATTGTCTGGCGCATTTATTTATTTTTTTATTGTTATTGCGCGTTTGAAAGAATAGATCGTAAAGCAGCGTCTGCGCTGTTTTTAACCTAAAAAGTATTGCGCTGAAAGGATTAAAAAGGGAAAAGGTTTTCAGCGCACTTGTGCCTCCATTGGTGTTGCGGGTATCCACGGGCGGCGGCAATGGCTTGCCATCGGGTCCTATAAAAATATAATTGATCCCAGTGATAATAGGAGTCGTACAGTTTTGCATTAGACCTGTCACATTTTAAATAAATAAATAAATTGAGACTACATCACATACATTGTCTTGGTTCCGAACAAAGATTAAAATCTTTGGTCAGAAACTACAAACCACTGCGCCAAACAGGTCGTCAAATTAGCACATAATGAAAAAAAATTGTAAAAGTTATTTTTGTTAGCTTCATAAGTCTTAAAACAAAACTGTTAATAATAACGAGCTGATTGAAATAGCTTGAAGTTTCAATTACTGCACATAAAATTATTTACTAGATATTTTATCACAACATATTATAGGTTAATAAAGTGTAGAAACCTGCAATGAACAATGGGTGAAGTACCTCTCACTAGCCGTAACATTGTAAAAGATAATTAAATGACTTGGCGATTAGTTTAACCACGTTTGTATGATGCTAAAACAGACAAGTTACAATAGAATTACTGACAGTAAATCTATGAAAGTACGTAATACTACACCAACACATCATATTATACAAAACTGTCAATTTTCTTCAATGAATTGTTATCTTACTGTCGTTTGACACGTAATGTGTTTACATTACGTTGAATATCAATTGAGAAAATTTTACAGGTTGAGGAAATCTGATTACTAAATATCATTATTTTAGATTACCCGCAACACACCGCTGGCGCTTCCTTCACGCCGCTTTTCTGTGAGGCCGTGGTATCACTCTCGTTGGGTCGGCCCATCACGTAGTAAGGAGATAATATCCTAACATAGGAGGCTGCGCTGTGTTATATAGACTTCGGCTGCCTTAAACTATGTGTCTAGATAGAAGGCTCTGGTTAGAAATAATTAAACATACTTAGCCGGTAGCTCATTTCACCTTTACCCTCTCTCAGAATATAAATTACGCCGAGCTGTTTGTATTAAAAGCCTTCTAAGCTAACAACGCTAAAACTTATAATACAGTATCAGGTTTTTAGTACTGTTTTAATTTCCATGGGAAATGTTTCTTACAATAACGGGTACAGAATTTTGGTGTATTTCTTTTTAGTGTGTATTACTTTACCGGAAACCGCCCAAAACCTGGAGAGTCGAAAAAGGAGAAGGAGAGCCGACCCCAGATTATGGGAAATGGCAGGCAGATGATGTTGGTAATGAAGTATTACTTTACCATTAAGACGAGGGGAAATTTAATAAGCCACGGCAGTTGAGAGCTTTCACTTCAGCGCTATGCATCTGTGCAATTGCAAATTGCAATCTGAACCCGGCTGTATGTGTGTGTATCATGCACGATAACTATGTAGGTATAGAGAGTGTATCGTTAAAATTACAACCATTTTTTTTTATGATAGGGGACAGACAAACAGACGCATCACCAGATGGTAAGCGGTTACTGCCGCCCTGGACACCCGCAACACCAGAGGATTCACAAGTACGTTTTAAATTTTCATGGTCACCAACAGCTGCAAAAATTTGATTTGCTCCCCTCTTACCCAGAACCTGGGTACGCTCAAGCCTATATACCCTATCATGACAAACTACTGACGACCCGTTTAGCGCAATGGTTTGAGCGCCGGTTGAGATGTAAGGGTTGCGGGTTCGTTTCCCACACCAACACAAAGGTTTGTTGTTGAAACAGACATTTGTGTTGGGTCTGGGTGTTTGTGGTTCCTTCGTTTTTTCTGGTTTCCATAATACAAGGAAAACCTTAGTTTGGGACCAGGACAATGTATGTGATTTTGTCTCAATTTATTTTATTTTTATTTTACGGCGGTTGCGCCGTGTAATACACCTGCCTATGTTGCCCACTGCCTGTATGTTAGCTCTGAGGTTGTTAGACCGAAGCAATTTGCGACCCCGTGCTCTGCGCGCGCGCCGGACAAAGGAATTACATCCGCGATTACAACGAGTGGCTTGCTCTCAAATTAAAATAACGTCGGCCTGATGATTTTCAATTCTGTCTTTTCTATAAGCATTATAGTTTAAGACCTAGAATGTTTAAACTTGACACGGGATTAATTTTATGATAATGGTAATTTATATAAACTACTTCATGGCATATTCATGATGGACGTTGCTTTGGAACCGCCGGTACTATCATGGTCCAATAAATCCAAGAAAAGACGAAAAATCAGAAGATAAAGGTTGGCAGCGCACTTGTGACCCAACTGGTGTTGCAGGTCTGTAGAAGGCGGCAATTACTTACCATCAGGTGATCCGTCTTCTCGTCTGCCACTATCACATAAAAAAACATCTGCCGCATCGTCTGGTGGCGCCTAACCTTGGCAACCCTTAGAGTCTAAGAATCTGTCTAAGGCTTAGACAGATTCATCGTGGCTATTTCGGAACAAATATTTAAGGATTATAGATATCCATTGTTTAATAGGCAACAGATAAACGGTACTTTTCGTGCGGTAACCTTTCCTAGATTATTTGGAATATGCTTTAAATGATGAGTATCCTTTACAAGTAATAAGTATGCACATCCTGTGAGCATATAATATCCTAGTGATTCCGTGGCAGGAGATAACGCAAAACGACGGAACCCATATATCGGCTTAAAGATCTATAAATAAGGGCTTGTGAATTGTATAAATCGGTCCGGCAAAGACTCGCTAGGCAGGGTTTCCAAATTGGAGATTTTCCCCAGATTTAGGGAAAAATTTAGATTATTTATAGATTTTTGTGATTTTGAGGGCTTCACAATTAGCTCGTAAGAAGAACCTATTCTTGAAATAAATTTAGTACATTACTTATGTATAAAAATCTGGTAAACCTATAAAATCAACACTGCGCTAATTTTGGTACTTATCACAATGAATATCTAATATTATTTTTTATGTGATAGACGGCAAACGAGCAGACGGATCACCTGATGCCAAGCAGTTGCAGGCGTCCATAGACACCAGCAGCACCAGTACAGTCACAAGCGCGCTACCAACACTTAACACCTTTTTCCTCGTTCCTCGGGTCCTTCGTTACCTAACTTACTTGAAACATAGCGCTGGCGCTGCTTCGCTGGTCTTGTGTGATATTGCTTAACTCTTTCAAATGATCGCTATAGGGAAATATGTTTTGTAGATTTGATATTTAGGGAAATATTTAATGGTAAATTATGTCTCAGAGTGGGTATCTTTATCCGCCGGCACATCTGCCGGGGTCGGCAGTTTAACTTCTAGAAAGTCCATACTAGTTTCCGTGAGGTTTGTATATGGCAACTTGCTCTGAAATATGGATTCGTTTCCTAATCTAATGGACCTTTTTATAATTAATTCAGGTCGGGTACGGGAGGTAGAAACTTGTTGCAATATCTTGACTGTGATGGACGACACCGGACGGGCTGACTGATTTAATTTAAAAGGAAACTGATGTATGTATTAATTTTTTTTTTAAACGGACGAGTATTTGACCTAAATATCAGATAATAAGTGAAGATGAGGCTAAGGTGGACTATGCTGGTCCAAGAGAAACATATTCACTGTCGCCATAAAATAAGGATGCCAATTCTCGATTCCTGACATGGTGTCTTATTCGACATATTCGTACAGACAGCCACAAATCAGGTTACAACCTATCAAATTTGCTCAATGGATATTCAAATTAATGTGCTTGAAAGTAAGATGAGACTCAATTGTAGAAATTGGACAGTTATGTTTATTTGATGTGTGGCTGTACATACATTCGACAGATTCGTAGCTCGAAAAAAATGCTATTCTGGCAGATGTCGAGTTCGAGATTTTTCGCAAAATAGCGTTAGAGTTCATGTCGAGTGCTAATGACCAAGGGCGTCATGTGGATTGTAGAGATTTTGAACTGTACAACATATCTGTATTTTTGTGCCAAATAAACGTTTTCTATTCTATTCTATTATATTCTAGATATACTTAATTGTTGAGTTTGGGTTTTTACGTTGTCCAGGAAATATTTCACGGATCGCTGAATCATCAGAGTAAGTTAGTAATCCTAACCTAACTTGGGTTAGTTCAGTGTCTGGGTAGTACGTAAGTACCTACCATACTAGCGGTACCACAACTTTAGTTACTATATCTCAATTTGTGCACATGGCATTGTAGCTACAAGTGTATTCGTAGTCTAGACTCGTTAAAAAGTAGTAATTTCTAGATTAAGCAAATATGGAACCCCGTTTAGAGTCTGTCATATGTAAGATCCAGTTGCAAAGTAATAAATGACTCCTAATCAAACATAATTAGTTGCTGATATATCAGGTGATTCTTATTTATTTGTATTTCTCGTGGTTTATTCTAACCTAAGCCCCGTTTAGGCTGAGGTTGTGAAGTAAGCGAGGGGTTTCGCATAGCAAAATTGAAACCAAACCAATTGTTCATTCGAACATCGTCACTAATATTATAAATGAGAAACTGTATGATTGTGTTTCTGTTTGTTTGCTCGTCTTCCACGATAAAACGGAGCCACGAACTGGCGTATTTTTTTAGATGAGATAGTTGAATGAAGTGCGGCATTTGTAACGATAATTCTATCACCACGCGGGTGAAACCGTGAGGCGCAAAGCTAGTCAAATCGTGTTTGTTGTCCAACGTTGCAAAGTTGAGTTTTATTTTCATTTTTTTCTCTTCGATTAATAGGCAAAAGCATTAATATCACGCTGAAGAATGTCGTCTTCAGTATGAAACAAGATCTTAAGTACGACGTTTTATTCAACTGCAACGACTAGCTATTATTATAAAAAATGCACACCGAATTTAGAATATTCCCGCTAAACATTCGTGGGTCATTCTACCTCCAAACTTGATATCAGAATCTTAAAACTTTTTCGATTACTCGTATACAGAAGCATATGGCTCTTCTATTTTTAACGTACGTATAAGTTCTGATATAAATTTAGTAGAATTATGTGGATTTAAAGACTACCACGATAATGAGATCTCAATGATAATGAATGACCCACATACGATCTTATTCGTTAGTTCGCGTGATGATAGTGTATTCGTGTTGACATAATAAAATGTAATTCAACGCCTTCCAGCCAGGCTGTGACCTCCCCGCTATGCTCGTAGCCACAGCTCTAGCCGCTCCACGTACAGTTACCGCGCTTCAACAAATAGCTAATTAATGACCTTTATTATATTTGTAATCCCATATTTATTGCAATCGATTACCATACTTGTGTAATTCATCGGCGCGGGATTACGAGAGGTTCGCTCTGCGGCGTCACTCGATGTTTATTTATTGGTACAACAAAAGATTGTGCCACATTATATTGTGCTGCTTTCTCTATAAATACAACTGGCCCGATTATGTTTTCACCGTTAAATTTTAGTCGTTTGAATCCCGAAACCCTCATAATAGGTAGCACCAATAAAGGCCCTTTAGCATAATACGTTACTGAAATAGAAATAGAAAACATTTATTCTTAATTGGTACAAACAATACAATATTGCCTGGTGAATATTCTTATTTGTATGGAGCAGCTGATTTTTATTTTACTTATTTCGATAAATATCACAAGCATAAGAATTGAAGGCCAGTGAAATAAGAAGGATCCAGATTTGTTTAAAATACAAAAATGAAATAGAGTGTACTCTATTTGTGACAGAACAGGTAACAAAATTTCTTAATTCATTTCATATAGACAGTGCTGCGACCGAAGAAGTAAAGCCTTAAAATTAACAATGAAAAAATAACAAGTTTGACTTTAAAAATACACTGTTTCAATTATTATTCTGATGGTTTTTGCGCCATAAAAGCTGTGAGTCAGTTTATGTTTATTTTATCACATCCTTTATCTGCAGAAGACAAAAATTAAGATTATCGCCAAAAAGGTTTCATTAGTTATCAGCTATATAACAGCCAGAGTCGTTTGAAAGCGTTATTTTTGCAGCTGTAATATCCTTGTAATTCCGTTTTATCGAGGGAAAAAATAATCACCAAATTTAATAGTCGTAACATAAGTCGGGTTTAATTTGGTCGCCCGCGCAGCGGCCGCCTCCCCGAGAGCTCCGATTAATCTCTTTAAAACAAATTATCGAGTACTGTTACTGCCACTAAAACTTTTTAAATATGATAATCACACCGATTACAACCGATTAAACGGTCAAAATTCTTCGCAAGTTAAAAACTAATCGACCACGTCATAAAAATAATTTTGTCGAAACCTAATTTGGGTTTAACAACATTAATTAAAATGATGGCGAAAAATTCGCGAAGATTTTTTGTTTGAATATTAGAAGGCTTACTCGATAATCCGTCGTAAAATTAGGTTGATTTGCATAAAAATGGTGGTTCGAGGCATGTCTCCATTTCCATTGGGAGATACTTAGCGGGTTATATACGATCGGCGACATTCTTGCTCGAGATAATTGTCCGACACTTCTGGCCGCCGGTTATTGTAGCTGTATGGAAATTTAAACAAATATAGCCGTGTTTGGCGCGTCTGCTTCGAATTCCTTATCAACACTTTTGCCTTGTAAAATGCTTATGGAAATTCTGCTTTTAAAACACTAATCTGATTAAGATTACACGCTAAATACATTAGCTATATTGTTTAAATGTCACTTTGTTTATATCACATTAACATATTAGGGTGCTATTTATTTCCATTTTATTATTATAGATCGGATTTTATATACAAATTAATTATACGTCGTTTTGATTTATGTTTATGGTCGTTGGGGAATGAATGGAAACGTGTATCTTATCATTTTGATTTATCAATCACACCATCGGTATCTCAACTATTAATCTAATAAATTACTGTAAAATAGTTTGTCTGTTCTTGTTAAACAGCTAAAGTTTACTGTTTTTGAATGGCCGTAATCTAAGGATTTGAGTTGATTAATTTATACTGTAGTATCCAAAAAAGGACTCGGGTAAATGTATCTGATAGGGTAAAGTCCATTGTTGGATACTGCGAACACCCAATGCCAAATTTGGATTTACAATCACCTACAAACAATTACGTGTGCATCAGCTATATTTTACTAAGAGATTTGTCTCATTATTTTGGAAAAACCAACGAGTCTACGCCTTGAACGCTACGAACGAAAAGAATATAACAAAAATAAACATAATAAAATATTACGGAGTTAATAAATTATGGATATTTAGAAAATGAAATATTTATACCTCGAAATTAGTATGCTTTTAGGTATTGAGATCAAAATTTTAACGTTTTGTTTCAAGTTTTCGAGATTTAGAGACATCATAAAAGCTAGATAGGTAATCTAAATACCAAGTAGTGGAAGCGTCGGGCGAATAGGTGGTTTATTAGCGCGATGACCGAGATTCGATGCCCGGTGAGTCAGGCTGGTCGGGCAAGTTCGCGGCCGTTTGCCACTTTAGGCCAACATGGTGATTGTCGGACTAACATCCTGTAGCAATGTTTCATTACTCTCTGTAGCCTCTTAATATAGGAGGGCAATGCCCCCGAACTGGGCAAAAACTAATGAGTACCTATACTTATAATTTTATTGTCTGTATGGTTTAGAGAGTTCCCATCCCAACCAGTGGGCTGTGGGTCGCTAGTTAGTGGTCTGCGACTTCCAATTGCGGCTGAAAATTCAGTGTTGACGAATAATTAATCGTTTTGATTATTATACGTATTATCGGAAATATCATACTAGTTCGAAAATCGGAACTGAGATACGCTTAATAAATAACGTCTTAGCATGATATCAATTACGGCAGTTTTCTCCAAAATTAAGGACTTTGGAATATTAGTATGAGTTTTGAGTAACGCACTAAATAATCGCTGCTATTACATACGGTAGAAGCCATGAATATCCAATTACTATAACATAACTGGCAAACTGGAGACAACTGCGGAAAATATATAAACCGGCGGGATGTCTTTTTATAACTCATATAAAACATACAAAAACTTCTAATAAGATATTTTGGAAATGTCACTGCAACGCTATAAACTCTAACCATGCACCTATTGTGCACTAATAACTGATTATATCAAAAGGTATAAAATGTTTGATATGCATTTTATTCTGCCTATAAAACGTAAATGACAACACTGGTATAATTGGTTGATTCAAGTTTACGTGACGCACTAAAGATTGTAATAAAACGGTGGTTTTCAACTTATTGGCTTAATCAATGTGGACTTTCACCATTTTAATATTTATAGACGATTTTTACTGTGTAATAAGTTATTGTAACAAACAGAATAAATAATTATAATCCTGTCTGCTGCAATTGGAAATTCATAAGTGCAGTCACTTTTCTCTCCCCGCTCTCACTTCATATCGGGACAAAATTTACTAAACCGGTTTATTTTCCTTCTGCTGAATTTTATTTCATTTAATTACTTAATGTATTTAATTATATCAATAGCTGGCACTGGGTATCATTTTCATCGTGCAATTTCGATCGCGAGTTTGATTTACCTAAAAACCTTGTTAATCCGCTCATAATTTTTATTTGTAATAAATAGTCCCAGATAGTAATTCACATAGAAGTTCATCAGTTAATTTGTGCTATATTTTATTAGTTATTTTGCTATTCGGACGAAGACAAATCCAATATAATGTACTTAGTTGAAATCAGAAAAGCCGCTCATAAATTATTACTAATTCCTGTAACTAATAGGTACAATCTTGTATCAAATACATTTGATTTCATACTTCCATATATGGGTATTACGCACATAAATTCCATTAAGACACTGTTGTGTGTACTTACACTCATGGTTATTTAGAAATTAATCACTTTAATTGTAGAGCAATGTAACGATTAGCGCATATTGAAACCAAACCAGCCGAGCCGTTGGTTCTAGCGGTTAAACCAGTAATTAAACTACTGGGCCGGTGGCTGACTTTATCTCCACATTATTGACTATCTTCATATTATTAACACGAAATTAAACCGCCTATCGACCACCATCTTGGGAGACGTCGCAGCTAATCAGAATTAATATCTTACAATAATATCTTTAGCCAAATCGGCGTGAGAAAGATCTAAAACGATTCGGACGTCTGGATTTTATATTCATAGGATTAATTCTTTATTGCAAATATTGACACTGAAGCTGGCAGGTCATTTGTATAGATTAGTTAAATATTCATTTAATATTGATTTGGGAGTGTACCTAAAACATTTTCGGCATTTCTGTTTTGATTAATGTAATAAAGAATTATGGATTAGATTGCGCTGTATTGACGTCAATTTCTGTTTTATAAACATGAGTTAATAATGTTTATCGTATTGTGATAAAAATATGTAAGTTTTTTTTGTATACTTAGACCCGTTAGGTTTCATACGCGAGTTGGGCACGCCTGACGATCAGTTGCGAAAGAACCTGTACGTAGAAGAAAAATAAGGAAAAAACTAGTTAAATTAAACAAACTGTAAAATTTCTTAAATATCAGTTTTAAATTCTGAAAGCTTACCAACCCTTAACATTACATTGGCCGATAAGTTGGCCTTTAGCTGGAAACGGACCTTTCCACCTGGCACGCCCAGTGTATTCTTCCGCACCCCATAATACGTAGGCAATACCAATGTAAATCATCATCATAATCAGCCCGGCAGTACCCACTGTTGAGTATAGGCCTCCTTTCTTTTCCGCCAAAGTTCCCGGTTCTGAGCTGCTCGGATCCAAGCACCTCCTATTAAAATGTAAATGCCTCCTTATAATAATACTAAAATCAAAAAACTTGCTAAAATACTCATGACCTAGAACCGTTCCAACTTGGAGCCAGAATCCACAGATTAAATCGACGGACACAATAATAAATTAATCTTCATTGGCGCGAGCTGCGCGTAAACATCAGTCATTAAACAACTGGGACATTGTGTCAACTTACACCATGTCTCTAAAATTGTAATTAGAACACAAAACCTAATTAATATAAAGAACAATCTGAAGGAACAATCAATTTCCATATTTCCATTTCGTTATATTGTTTGCGGAAAAATCTTCTGAAATGCAATATGTGTGTGTCTACTTGTAATTCAGGCTACTTGCAACAATGTAAATACAAAATGTTTATTCCTTTAACTGTGTGAGGTGAATGAATGGAAAGAAAGAGAGAAAATACATTTATTGATGGAGATAGCTGTTATGCAAAAATATGCTTGTAACACCGCTCTACGCAGTATTGTTGTATAAGCGACGATGTGCTAATTAAATAAAATTACTAAAATACATTACTAACTTACCATCTTGCGATGCTCGTATCACTGTCTGTAACAATGCAAAAAATAGACAGGTAGTTTAAACAGTCTCACACAAATTATTTATTTATTTATTTATTTATTTATTTAATATAATTATACGGGATAAACCCTATTACATAATTATACATGCATACATATTTAATAATAATTATAATGATTATTATCACTTATATAGTAGGTATTATTATCTTTAAGTGCACTCCTATTGTACATATTTATTTATAAACAAATATCAATTTTATTTACTAGGGACTTAACATTATCTGTAAATATATCTATTTCTGGATGCAATGTCAAGAGCGCGTTAAGCGTGTGATGCATGCGACACAGCGGCGACTGCGCGCGCGCCACCGTGCGGCACGGCGGGGGCGCGAACAGCCGGTGCCTACGACTGGAGCGTATACGCAGATAGTTATCAGGCACAAACAGGCGCGATAGATGTTCAACACATTCAGGCGAGTCCAGGCTCCCACGCAGTATCGCAACAGCAGTGGAAACCTCTGCCCGCGTTCTCCTGACCTCCAAAGAGTTCATCTCCAACATTCCGAGCAAAAACATAGTAGGATACATAAAAGGATAATATCCATATATCCGCTTATAATAATAACGAAGGAAAGCCTTCTGGACTTTCTCTAGCATTAATGTATACTTGGCCTCGTGAGGATTCCAAACACACGCACCAGATTCCAATGAGCTCCTCACCAGACTGGTAAATAGTAGTTTGATGACATTAGGACTCTGGAAGTCACGTAAATTACGCAAGACAAACCCTAAGCGACGAAAGCAACTACGAGTGAGAGCGGAAATGTGCGAATTGAACGTCAGGGCAGTATCAAAAGTCACTCCCAAGTCCTTTATAGAATCTGTGCGATCAATGACATCCGTACCTAAATTGTAGTTGAAATTGGTAGGATTACGCTGACGAGTGAAAGTCATGACAGTACACTTACTGCAGTTAAACTCCAACCCATTTAAGTTACTCCATTCAAGAAGGGCATCAACATCTCTCTGAATGAGTTCACAATCTGTGACATCACTGACCTCTGCATATAATTTCAGGTCATCAGCATAAAGCAAGCATTTCGAATGTTTCAGTACATCCACAACATCGTTCATCATTAAAAGGAAGAGCAAAGGCCCAAGTATGGAACCTTGTGTTACGCCAGAGGGTGTTGGATAGGGTTGTGAAACATAGCAACCATAGCGTACATACTGCTGACGTCCTTCAAAGTAATTAGACAGCAAATGAACAAGTTTAGAGGAAAATCCCATAGAATCAAGCTTAGATAGAAGGATTCTACAATTAACCCTGTCAAAGGCCTTGCGATAGTCGAAGTATAAAACATCGACTTGCTTGCCTTTATCCATTGCTTTTGAAATGAAATCAACCAATGACAACAAATTTGAAGTTACCGATCTTCCCGGCCTAAACCCGTGTTGTTCGTTACAGATGTATGGCTGGATTTGTTTAAGAATTGTGCTATGGATTAGAACCTCAAACACCTTTGCAGGCGCCGAAAGTATAGCAATCGGGCGATGTTCCTCGACAAGCGACTTGTTACTGCTTTTGGGGATAGGTGTAACACGACTCACTTTCCACCTCGGAGGATAAACACCATGACAGATAATGAGGTTCATTAGGTGGCAGAGAGGGATAGCAAATGCCTTCCTACACATCTTTAAGAGATCCGCCGGTACACCATCAGGCCCCGGAGACCAGCTAGATTTTAGCCTGCTAATTGCACTCTCAACATCCGAAACCGAGAGATCACCAACATCTATGTGCGCATATGTTGGAATAGAAGTAGGTGCTGATTTCAGTGGTTGTTGGTCTCGAATGTAGACGCTCGAAAAGTGATCTGCAAAAGCGCTGGCTGCATCAGAGCCCGTACACCGAAGACCTTGATACGAAACGCTCGGCTCGAAACCGCCTACGGACCTTAAACTGCTCATGTGACGCCAGAAACCGCGAGGATTGGAGTGCAAATCTTTTTCTAATTTTGCAATATGAGATTTGTACGCCAATGAGATTCGTATCTTGAGGCAGGCTCGAAGATTCGAGAAGTGAACGTAACTCATTTGACATTTGGATTGCTTCCAGGCCCGATGCAGTTTGATTTTCTCTCTGATATCTTTGATGATGTCTGCAGTAAACCACACCGGATATCGTCTAACAGAAGACTTAGACCTCAGCTTTTTCGGGGCAAGACTGTCAAAGATACTATATAGTGATTGATAAAATAGTTCCAAAGAAGAAGGCAAATCTTGAGATTGAAGTATAGCAGCCCAATCCAAACTATCTATAGAATGACGCAGAGCAGCTCGGTCGACCTTATTAAAGTTCCAATCCTTACTATTATCAATATTACTCGGACGCATGGACCCGCACTGAACGGTAGTCTTAATGTTAATGGTAATGTCAAGTGGTGGGTGATATGAATCTGGAGGCACAAGGCCTCCACAATCACACTTAGATACTGTAACAGCACTTACGCACTCCTGTGTTAACACAACATCCAGTTTACCACCATAGGTATTAATAACATCATTTCTATCTACTAAATTACAGAATGATATGAAATAACAATAATAATTTTTAATATTCATTGACGCACTATTTAAATTTAGGTCTCCTAAGATTACAACGGGTCCTTTTATGGTATTAATAAAACTTTCAACTTTATGGAACCAATCCAGATAAACACTGTCGGTAGAAGAGGGGGGTATATACACTACACAAATAAACATAGTACGAGATTTTATGGCAACAGATGTCCAAAGATCTTCGCCAGTTGAAGTCTCAAGACTATTTAGGCGGGACATGGTAAGTCCAGGCCGGGCAGCCAGCATCACTCCTCCACCCCAAGAGCCACGATCGCGACGAACAATACTCCAGCCATTTCTTGCCACTTCAGCATCGTTCACAGAGGCATCCAGAAAAGATTCAGTGACAGCTACCAAGTCCTGATCAAGCAGTACCATGTTTGTATTCCAAGTATTCAGCTTAGTTTTTAATCCACGCACATTTTGGTACACTATATCGACTGAGAGACCTGACCTGGTGGTATTTCGGGAAATATTTAAATTATAATGCGACGTACTGCTATTCTCAGCCGCATCCGGCGCCTCTGATGAGTCTCCTGTGTACTTACGTCCGACTGTCGTTGCGTTGATCTTGTCGAAAGGGACGTCTCCACGGCTTAATGCATACATTTTCCGGCCAATTATTTGGTGCTAATATAAGTTCAGCGGTAGCCGCCGGAGTGCATACTTTGAAGGACGCATAAGGACCGCGGGCCTTCAGGCTCTCCACTTTGAGATCCGCACATCCAGTAATATTCGTAACATGCGCCTTCATTTGTTCCTCGGTAGTTCCCAGCTTGAGGTAGTATACATGAAAACTACGCTGCCTCTCAGAGGCCTGCAGCTCAATACTACCTGGAGCAGCGGTGCCACGTCGCAGCCCGACAGGAGCCCGAGCACGGCGCTGTCCAAGCTCTTCCTTTTGCGGCTCTATACCTGCAGAAGAAGTATCGCCAAACGAAGTGCTCGGTACACTCCTATTGCGACGGGGTCGCTTAGTTACTTCAATCCATCCTTCCTTACTCTTGTTATCGTGCGCCTCAACCGGCGGCGAGACGGGCTTTCTCTGGTTATGACCGATTATATTCGAAGTACTTAGAGACGAGGTAGGATGCATTACAGTGGTTGTAGTTTTATCTGCCACCGCAGCCGAAGGAAGAAGCTGCTCCCTGTCTACACGCTCCAAACTTTTTACAACTGCAGCAACATTATCAGTTAAGCGACCAAGCGATTCTGAGAATACTGTAGTCGCTGACTCAGAGAATGACTTAGCAATCAGATCGTGCATGCGTTCAGAAAAAAAGAGATGTAGCTCCTCACGTATAACAGACCTAATCTGTTCAAGCGTCGGGAAATAATCACACTCGCCTGGCAGGGATTCATTTATAAATTGAGATGGACCTGGTCCCCGCCGGAGTGTTACATTATCGGGACTATCCTTAGAAGAACGGACAGGAGTATTGGTGTTGTCTCCTTTAGGCGCTCTGCATAAACATGCCTGACACCTCCAAGCTGCCTTATGATCCTTCGACATCGTGTTTAAAAACCTCTTTTCAGGAACATTTGCACAGGTGAGGTCATAGTGATCATGACAGAGACAACATTGCAAATATTGTCTGCTTTGTATAGTAGTGCGACATCCAGAACAGGAAACAACAGACATCATAAACAAAAAAGACCCACTTTTACCACGAGACTCGCAAATGAGAAAAAGTATCGCTCGCTTGTCACTGCGCTTCGCGGTAGCGGCGCCTGCGTCGTACTCGTCGGCGCCCGTCGGCTAGGTCGTTCGTGTCTGTCCGCTACCGACGGTCGCGCTCGGTAGCCGTCGGGCGTCCTCGGCGCGTTTATTGTGGAGGTTGCGGATAGAAGTTTCGACCGCTCTGCGTCAACTGCCCGTAGCCGTGTGGATAAAGATTCGCTACTCACGCCAGAGTTCCGTGGATCGAATCCCAGCGGGCACACCCCTTCAATCTTCGCTTGACGACGGCTTCGACGGAGACTTCGGATTCGCAGGGGCGGATTCCTAACCTCTCGCGGGGCAAAGCCCGGGGCTTCCAGATATTTAAAATTCAAATATTTAATAAATTCGGATTGACCTCGACACGTCCGCTCGCAGTAAAGAACGCACGCCGAAAAGATGATTTCTAGAAAATATATATAATAGAAAATATATATAATAGATTATCTCTAGAAAATATAAATATTTAGTCACATTTCATTAAAGTAATATTGGCTGTAAATCATTCGACTTATTTGAATATCTCCAAAAGTTTAAATCATTATTTATGTACATGCACATCACACAGTGGCGATGAACTTCCCATAAAGCTAATAAACAAAATATGTGAACATAAAAATCCACGATAAAATACAATTAAAGCTAACTTTGAGATTTCAAATTTCAATTACCTACTTAGTTTAGTAGTGTTATCTTAGGTTAAATATTTTCAAAATTAACCTCTTAACACTGTACAGCTGGTTGTAGGCGATAATCATAATAATAATATGTTCTACACAAATTAATGCAGTATTCGCCGAGTGACCCCTGACTCGGTATACAAGATTCTTAGGCGTGTGAGTAGATATATTCGATTGCTTTCGATCGGTTGTTTTTTGACTATGTGATCGAATCCAGCCCAAGTATTCCGCAAATGAATTGCAGTGAAGCATCTTCAAACAGCATCAGGTCAAGTTATCCCTTCGCCCACAAAAATAGCAATACTTAACTAGCACAAAATAGGCATGGAACCAGTGCTCGTGGAAATTGTCAAAGAAAAAAAAAGTAAAGTATCAGCCTATAAACTGTCCCACTGCAGGACAAAGGCCTCCATCATATAAATCAAGTCACCGCTACTATGATAGGATTAGGCCTGGAAGGCCTCCAATTATCTTTTTATGGTGGTCTACAATTATAGATCACTATAAAAATATTTTTATGTGTTATATCATCATTTATTTCACTTTCCGGTGTCGTGACAGTATATTCTTAAGAATATGATGCCCCAGAGACTCTGGAAAGTACCAAACAATGTGAAATGACCGGAGTGTCAAGATTGTTCCGTGAACGCCATCTGTTCTATGCCACGGCTATACTGTGCCGCTGCTACATTGTACCAGGAGCTCATTAGCCGGCGCAGAGTCTAAACGAGCGGGTATGATCGTAAACATGTCATCGGCAGGAAGCGTGACGTCAGCGCGACATGCGCCCGCGCTCGACATATCTGCGGGATGAAGAGGTTAGAGGCTATGACAGCGTACCCGTTCTACTGGCTACTTTACTGGCCAACTACACAGTTAAGCTTAGTGGAAGATGTTTAACTAATGGACCAATAGTAGAAGAATCACGATTTTAATGTAAATTATTATGTTACTTTGTAGGTATTGCTACTTGTACTATTATGTATTCTGTGGTATTGCCTTATCCCATTACCAAAACCCTGTTTCTTTCCTTTACCCAAAGCTTCTGGAAGCCTCTGGAAGGCTGCACGCGGTAAGATTACCTTGTTGTACTGTTTTTGTTGTTATGAACTTATTTTTTTTGTTTTTGAGCAATATAATTTATATATCTCTCTATCAATGCTTGCCATTTTGGGTCCAAAGCCCACTGCTTTAGACTACGCCTACTGTAGTGTACTATATTGTAAATGCGCATTATACCTCTATCCCAAGGTTGTCTGGAAGAGATTAGTTAGCTAATAGCAATAAGACCGCCGAGATTGTATTTATATATAATGACTATTTGATTAAGTTCTGTAACCTTTTGTGCAATAATGAGTATTTATTATATTTATCTATAATCGAAATATTGGCCGGTAAATATGCATACCTATATGTGATAATGTGTAAATAGTGTGTTATTATTACTGAATAAACTTCTAGTTTTCCCATTTGATCCACTTTAGGTGGTATGTATTCGATTACCTTGGTGGTATAAAAACACAATTAAGTATTTTTCTTTGAATCTTCCAAGTGATTCAAGTAGCAATAACTGAAGCGATACAGAAAAGGTGTTCTTGAGATCGCGTTGACCTGTTCCAAAAGTGCGAAAAAACACTTCGCCAAAATTGACTGTCAATTTACTTCGCACCAGTTAAATGTAAGTGGAAAGACTTAAAGTGTTGCATATAAAATTTGGCGATAAGATTGGCTCGCGATGAGAGCGGTGGTGATTGCAGTGCGTGCTCTCAAATACCAGGGTTCAGTGCTCGGGCGGGTGATGTCGGACGGTTTATTAGTTTCGGCAACTAACGGTGCGCAGGCGCAGGGTTGCCAATTATATGACTTGCAAGCTGAATTCACTGAAAATTGATGGTCTCGTCACTATCTAAATAGGGTACACATACTCTTTATTACTCAAAAGTTTACAGATTGTACTATAGTCTATAGTGTGTAAAAGTAAAGCGAAAGGAAAAAGGTAATGGTGCAAAAAAAATAATTTAAAGACCACTATGTATGTACCTATATACGCAAATACATTATTTGATTTGTTTTGATTGGGATGGAGTAAAAAGTAAAAGAGGCAATTTAACTTTGTTAACATAGGTGCCATGTCTGATCAGGAAATGAAAAATACGATAGATTGAGGAGGTGATATGAGGATGTCCTCGTCACACCCTGCAGTCATTGGGAGTATGGGCTCCCAATGACTACAATAATGTTTATTCTAGTAACTTAAGTCAAAAAGAGTTTATTGTGTTTGATGCTTCCTTAAACGTCGTAAGAGCCAAACACCATTTAACGGGCAAACAACACTGCGCCTGCTCTCTGGGCCTTACGAGGTTAAAGCAAAACTACAAAATGTGTAAAAGGAAAGGTCTCTGGAGTGGTCTGATAATGATATTATACTTTTAAAAAATCGTCATCCCTAGCAGTAAACAGCGGTCCGTATGCGCGCGCGCAGTGCCCCCGCCGCGCGCAATCAACTAGCGCGCCCGCGCCGACCCTTCAGGTGCTTTGTTGCCAACTAATGCATTCGAAATAACATGCGATTTCTTTTCCAATATTTTAGGTAAGTAAAGGCCCAGTTACTTTCTGAAATATAAATATAATAGCTATAACTGTAGGCTTTATAGGGCATGCCCACAATGCACCAGCTACATGTTTAGATATTTGATTCATCCTCTAAGGTTTAACTTTTGTGGCAGTCCTCAAATACAATATTCCTTCGAATCTGACATCAGATTTTTAAATTATAGGTACCGATTATAGGGAAAGATTTTCACTTTAACCGTGGGAGAGCCATGCTTCAGCCTCCCTTTACGGCCTCACAAAAGTCCGGCGATAAACAGCGCCTGGGCTGTGTTTCATCGAGTGAGTGAGGGTACTGGAAGCCTAATTGGGGGAAATGGAGTTAAAGGTTGGCAGCGCCCTTTTGACTCTACTGGTGTTGCAGGTGTCTATGAGCGGCGGCGCTTGCTATCAAGTGATCCGTCTGCTCTGCCACCAATCATATGAAAAATAGATATCAAGCAATAATGATCTCGAACTCTATTTCAGTTTTGACCCATGTTACCAATAAGAGGCAAATACTAACTCTGCTGTTAACGGACAGTAATGAGACTCAACACTACAATTTAAAGCCGCAAATGGTGTCTACCGATAGAAATTAAGTGACAAGCTAACGACATAGCCGTATTTTGACTTAGCATTTTATTGTTAATTAACTTTTTCTGCACCGGCACTTAAACTCAGGTGATAGCTCGAGAACCAGTCTTCTATGATTTAGCAGCTGGCAATCGGAAGTGGGCGTTAATCGGCTAAAGCATGTAATTTAGTAAACTGACAAAAAATATTAGTAATGGACATTTTGCAACCGACAAAAAAGCGTTACATAACCCGTAAATGGTCCGGGAACAGTTACAAATGCTGATCATAATTACATATTTAGATAACAACAATAAATGACATCCAATATCGATCACAATCGACAAATAACATACGGCATCGATATGTTTCGGTGAGTGCGCCCGCGCCGTACACACAACCATCACATTTACTGTTCTAATATACACCTTATTGCTATGCGTTAAGAGATATCTTGAGGATTATCTGTGAGGCTGGCTGTACTAGTCACTCACGCCTCGATAAACGATCGATAGGCGGCTAATTTTTCATTTCAATCAATATTGTGTGTTGTAGTCAGATTACATAATTTGAATGTTTACTAAAAGTCTCGTTTAGAGACTTTTAATTTATAAAGGAACCGGAAACAAGCTAAAGTACTTTAGTATATAACTAAGTCATTAATAATATAATAATTATATTTAATATTAATAATTAATTATGTATTCAACCAAGCTCAACTTGGTTTGGTTCCCATGTTTGCGAAGGTAATTACCAGATTTGCCATCCTAGCTAGATGATCTAAGATTACTCCTTACGTTATACGAAAAAACAGCATTTCAGCTCTCAAGAACGAGTTTTATGAGTGTTAGTAATACTTACCTAAATAAATAAACACACGCCAATTTAATAACATTGTACTCTTTTTAGTTTTGTTACTGTTTGAAGCTATTCATCATCATCTCCCGGCCCTGTTCCCAGATTATCTGGGGTCGGCGCAGTATGTTTTCTTTATGTTTGAAGCTATTATAGTCATAATATAAGTAATAGCTTTACCGTTAGCCGCTAGAAATTAATGTTTAGTAGTAAATGCATGCGCAAATAACGGCTGCTTTATAGATTTCTTTGGTATGAAAATCAGTCGCATTTCCATTGCAAAACGTCCCTAAAGTGTTAACCGCCTTCACTGTTCATTTTAATGTCTAATTTTATAACTTGACTGCAACATACATAATGTAGTGAGTCGAAACAATGTGTATTAGACAATAAATTTCTATGAAGCTAATGTATGATGTATGTGAGGGTGTATGTTGTGTGTGGGGGGGGGGGGGGGGCATTAGCGATTGACAGGCGAAACAGTGATCGACGCGTGCGATATACACGGATGTGCGGTGCGCATACGCAGGGCTCGCGCTTGAGCGGAGCGAATCAAATTATACGCATGATTGTATCAGCTATCTGAACGACTTACATATTGAAAAAGTCTGATTGTAATAAATAAAATAATTAGAACACGCAATGACGATTAGTTTTGATCAAAAATCTTGAATAGTGTACAATTATCTAGTGTGAATTACCCTTCACCCAATGCCACTAAACTTATGGGGCTTTCTTCTAACTGTACCTAAATTTATGGTAATGATAAAAAAACATTGTGAAAACAGAAATAATACCCATTTTAGCACTTTCAATACAAGTTTTTTTATTTATGTACCTATCGGTAGCAGAAGAGCAGGCGGATCACCTGATGGTAAGCGATTACCGTCGCCTATATACCTAGTAAGGTTATGCGCGTCAAGTATTATACAAGCTATTCGTGTCCCGCTCCGCTCGTCACCGTCGTTCGGCTCCCAAAAGTATCGTGTCATTGTTTTATTTTAAACACTGATCATCTGAAGGGAGTCCATTAGCCGCGGTCCCGGCGTGACAGCTGATTGAAAAACACTCCATTGTGGCGAGAGCCGAGCACACGAGCTCTTACGGCCATTGGTGTCGCCGAAACTTCAATAATACCGTTCCATTCGTAAACAGTTACATACAACAAACAGATAGACATAGATTTTGAACTTTTTTTATGTGATCGGTGGCAGACAAGCAGACGAATCACCTGATTGTAAGCGATTGCCGCCGCCATAGACACTTGCAACACCAAGTCACAGGTGCGTCATTTATTATTATTTATTATTTATTCCACGTCCGTACTTGGCGAGATGTTTTCATTATTTCCCGCAAAGCAGCTCTGTTTATCCTTCACAATTATTTTCCCATGAGCAAACCCGACTTAAAACTAATGCACCAACGTTCTTGTTTTTATTCCGTTACGCAAAAAAGCGCAGGCGCACACTGAGTTGTTCGGAGAGCCAGTTATTTAAACTAACGTCGAGTAATAGGTACGAGAAAGAGTGAGTGAGGGTACCGGAGGTCCAATCGAGGGGAGAGGGGGTTAAGGTTGGCGCACTTTTGGACTCCACTGATGTTCCGAGCGTCCGTCTATGGGCGGTGGCAATCGCTTACCATTAAGTGATCCATCTGCTCGTCTGCCACCAATCACATAAAAAGACTGGCAGAAGGTGTCATATTTCATTCATAGAATTTTAGAATCCTATCTTCTTAATCTTAACTAATATTAAAATTGCGAAAGTAACCCTGTCTGTTACTCTTTCACGCCAAAACTACAGAACGGATTTGAAAGAAATTTGGCATTCAGATGGTCTATACCCTGAGCAAGAACTATTTATTACATTCTTAAGGGGTTTAAACGGAAAATTATTAAATAATTAAAAATGGTATCCAAAGATACTATTCCACGCAGATGAAGTCGTGGGTAACAGCTAGTTATTTTAAATTCGACTGCCACCAACTAGTTTAACCTGTAGCGATGAGATAAATAAATAAATTGAGACAACATCACATACATTGTCCTGGACCCAAACTAAGGTTTTCCCTTGTACTAAGGAACCACAAATACCCAGACCCAACACAAATATCTGTTTCATCAACAAACATTTGTGTTACAATCCATAAATATAATATTTTATATCAACGTATTATATTTTAGGAGTGGCGGAGCTCCAAACTACTTTGGCCGCAACTGGGAATGGCGCTGAGGTGTAGGAGTAGGTACAGCCCCAGTGTGCGGCGCCCCTAAGCACCGCGCGGCTCCGCGACAGACGCGCTGCGCGGGCGCAGACGAAGCTTATCTATGCAAATGCGAGCATTAACGGTAGGACAAAGCGCACCACGGGCTGTTAGTGAGCGGCCGCGCGCACTAGGGACGGGGTGTGATGCTATCGACACAAATAAATAAACTACAGTTTTTTTTAAATTGAGGGCAATCAAGATGACCCCACTCCGCCTGATGGTAAGCGGCCGTGAGATCCAAGTATGAGGTTGTCAGGCACAAAACAACAAACTAAGTACCTATTGAGTCTGTCACCCTCACCCTGAAAGCCTGCTGAGATACCGTCACGTCCCGTCTAAAAACCCAGGATTGTAAGAAGGAGGAAACACATGAACTGCAAGGGCAGTCCATGACTTGATGGCTCGGATGGAGTTTTATTTTGCTGGTAGTTTTTGGTTTTGTTCATTTTTTTCACATTCTTTCATTTCATTTTCACATTCATAAATGTTCTATAAGGACTTAAATTGAATAAAGAATATTTCTATTTCTATTTCTATTTGTTCCTGGCCATATAACTGTTATTAGAAACCAGAAAAAAAATAATTGCCTATGAAAGACCTAGATACTGGCATGAGGCAGTGCAGTACCGACCTAGAAGAATCTTGGCCAACTTTTTGTGCGGGACAATATTGAAAATCTTAAAAAGAATCGCACAATTCCATACAAATTCTAACAGCTGATTAAATGTATGGCCTAGTTTTTTTTTAAATTTTATTAATAGTTAAACGTAAAGCAATTTTTATGAAACTCCATTTATTTGACATAGATATTTGCATATTAGTGATGTGCTACGAGTAAGCATTAGCTTATTACAATGAATGGCTACTTTTAATAATTTAGCCAATGTTAAACCGGTTCGTAAACTAATCATGGTCTGTGTCTATTTTAAACATAGCCTCGAGTGATTAAAATGTTCAATCAGTAGGCCAAAATATAAAATGTCTAGACAAAATTAGTAAAACAATCCAACTCACACATTGTAATTAAGATTGTACACATCGGCATTAAATCTCGCCTGCCGTAGGTTCGTGATCACGACCGGAGCAGCGCCGGCGCAACGCTGCGGATTTATGGAAGGTATAAGAAACGCGCAGATCGCTTTGATAGTAAATCGCTTAAAGAATAGTAATGAGATAGGTACATGACTTACCTTTTAAATATACAAAAAAAAACAATTAAGAAAAATAATAATTTATAAAAAGTACAAAAAAGAAACTGATAAAACGATTTTACCATATCTTCATTACTTAGATAACTACTGAATAATAGCATAAAAACAGTGGTGAGACATACATTGTATGTAGAAACAGTGCACGCGTGGCAGTATAGCAGTGATAACAATATGATGCCATACTTTGTAATTGCAACATGGGCTCTCGCTTTTTTCGACATCGGGCTAAGACCAATATACTGCGCCACTAAAATAATAAAAAAATATCGACAGAATATTCCCCCACCACTACTGCACCAGCAATATCACCCAAATTCTTCCCCCATCAGCTATCTCGTCTTAAACTTAGGAATCCGCGCGATACCATCTGCTACGAACGTCACCCCACCTACACTCTTATTGTTTTGCTTTAATTAAATACCTCATTCTAACGAATGTCCCGATCAAGTAATCGCTTATGTTAATTACCTCAGTCCCAAAATCCTTACAAAAAGAGAAACAATGATTTTAATCATTCGGCTCTGTAGGGCATACCGATGATACCGATGTTTTAGGTTGTTTGTTTGTGAACAATAAGAATACCGCAGGGCAAGTCGGTCGGATGGCATCGATTTTTTAAGCATTTTTTCAAGCGAGACTTACTTCGAATATGAGAAAAATCTGTATTTTTTTTATTCAACGGTGACAAAGAAGCGTGCAGTTCGCCTGGTGGTATCTAAGCAACTACCACAAGACGGCTGCAACTCAAGAAGACCAGCATGCGACGTGTTGTCGACTCTTTAAGACCTTAACACTCCACACTTTTCACATACCGGGACATTTCTATCAAATAAACTAACCGAACCTCGTACCACATCAACAATTGTTTTGAATGCTTGATTCACCATGAGCTGACTTAGGATACACCTACAACATTTGATGAATCTTTTAAATGTGTAATTTACTTTAAAAAAATTAATACCCAAAAATAAGAACTATATAATATACATAAGTAGTTAGTAAATTCTAGTCTAACCAGGCTTCTAAATCAACTTTCTTGGGTAATTAAGTCACAACCATGAAGTTGTAAGGCATGTACTGTACCTATAATAACGACAAGTCACTTCGGCGAGATCTGGGTTAGATCTAGAACTAAGTAGTCTAGATTTTCGAAATGTAAATGCAATTTCATACTAGTTACTTGTCGAGTTGGGAAAATGTCGTGAGAAAACCGACATACTCTTTCAGGAAGCGAAATCACGTTTACTAGACGAGTGAATAACATTTAATTATATATAAATCAATTGAGATAACATTACATACATTGTCCTGGGCCCCAACTAAGGTTTTCTTAGGAACAACGAAGATACCAAAAATAGAGTCTCAAAACCTGCAATTATTTTTTTAAAATAGGTAGTCTCCAAATCTCCTTACGTCCACAAAACGTTAAACTTCGGCGTTTTGTTGGGTGACTGTGACTTTAACAGACAGACTACCTACATTATTATCATTCATTTCACTTGACATTGGCCAAGTTATCCTGATAAAGGATATTATAAGAGACAGTGTTTCCCCTGGAAGTCTCGGATCCGTGGTGTCGCCACACACCAATAGCTCGCTACAAGCTGCCCTGCAGAGACCGATTGCACTGATGAGAGTTGTCTTTCTTCATAAGCGAAGATCACCAACTCTCACCAGTGGGCGATGGGGTCGTCACATCCCTATGCACAATAAGGGGGGCTTTACTGTTAATTTATTCATAGTTTTCAGAAAGGAGTTTCTCTGTATTTAGAAAAGCAGATGTTCAAAGTTGTATCTTGCCTGGTTGTGCTAAAAGGGGGTCTTTTAGCACACTCAGGCAAGAAACAACTTCACATCATTTAATTCTCATGTTCAATGCAGGTAATTGGTGAAAATAGTTCTAGCGGATTAACTAAATCATTTTATTTAATCTTTTATTGACGTTTGCCAGCTAGTAATTTAAACTTATAACCTCCTTTTAGAGGACCTATAGTTTTTCAATTAATATAGTGATACGTCCGTGGGCAGCGGTCATAAAGGCGCCGTTAATTCGCCGTCGAAGCTCGCTCGTAAAGCCCGCTCGTAAAAGCTGGACGCTCGTCGTGGGAGACTGACCGACGACGAGCGGTGACGACGCCCTCCCCCCTCCCCCCTCCCCCACCGCCTCTCCGACCAGGAGGTCACATTCAAACAAATCTTGTGGCGGAATATATTAAACTTTAATTTTAATGAATTGTTAGTATTGTTTGTTGTTCGTAGTGTTTTGTTTGAGAAACTTTATTGTTTTTTGCTGTGTGATAGTCGGCGCTGCCAAACTTTAAATACCTCGGATTGGGTCTTCGGCTACCCTCACAAACTGTTTCACAAATTAACTTTCACAAACCATTTACTAAAACTTATTTGATATTGAGTATCGAAGTAACGAAACAACGTTCAAGTTATAGACATCAACGCGCTCTCCTTTCGGCAACGGGTTGCAGGGAATTTAAAAGATATTGAGTTTTATGTATGTGTTTAGATTCTTAAATATTATGTTTAATTACTTAATTGAATTATAATTGACAAACTCATCAATAAAATATCATTCCCACTGTGATGGTTTTTGCTATATTGTTATATTCTTTGGTTTGCATAAATTCACGAAGTTGTTATAAGGAAATCGTATTATAACAACATGTTCTAGTAACATTATCATATAATCTAGGAAATTGTTCAGAATTCTAGCCGAGCCTCTATACATTTGGGCCATGTCCCCTGTCCCGCACTCCGCCGGGGAGCCGGCGGCGTCGCAAAAAGACGCAAAACGGCTGGAGGCGGTTGATGGTGTCGTAAACGCTGAGCTCTTGTTGCGGTGTTCTCACGTTGTTCGGCTTTTTGCGGCTTCACGCCGACTTTACCCGAGAGATGTTTCTATTCGGGATAGTTTGTCGATGTTAGCTAAAAATAGGTCTTATCAAATTAGTTAAAAAAAGTTCTTTCCTCAAAAATTACCGTCAGCTTAGTTTTTTAATTTCAAATCTCATAAACTTGATTTAATGTGAAACTAAATGAAGGCAATTTTACATGTTCAACGTGTATGAATAACTTGACGTAAGTTAATACGATAGGGGGCAGACGAGCAGATGGATCACCTTTTGGCAAGCGATTGTCGCTGTAACACCCGCATCACAGTAGTGAAGTCAAAAAAACAGATCTTTAAAGAGGAATATGAACCTTCATTGCAATGGTTATGCTCACTCAAATGTTCCTGAGGCCACCAAAAGATGATCCACCCCATAGCGCTAGCAGCGCTATGTAGCCGGTCATTGCAAATGCAAATAAATATTTTTTTGATTTAATTTGATTCAAAGGCTTCGGACGTAGCCAGATAATTACTACCTACTAATTAAAATGACGGTGCCCCGGCGGAATGCGTAATGCATTTCTCCTGGGTAACCAAAAAAAAATGCTTACTACTATACAAAGTATTTGAACCTCCGGGTTTTAAAGACCCGTTAATCATGAAAACACCATGAAGTCAGTAAAACAGTAATGTCAGCGGTAAAACCACGAAACATGACGTCATCCCAGTGGCCGCGCCCCAGGGGTCCCGGACACGTGAGATCTCTGTCCACTCCCGGCAAACGCCGCGGCTGCTTCCAAACAATCAACCAGTTTTTACTCAGCAAATCCGATTGAAACACGGACACAATAAGTATCGACGTGTTGAGGTGAGGTAAAAACTTTACAGCGAGTAAATGAAGTGACAGGTAATTCCTTCATCTCGTCTCACAGAAAGGTAAGTGAACCCCAGATTTTCCTGTCTTAAAAGCGATAAAATGAGTACGCCAGGCTATGCACACGGATCATCGAGTCTCAAATCAGGGATTTTCTCAAAATAGAGTAATTGTAAGAGATGAAGATGGCTAGGGCCGCCGCACTACAGAAAATTGTATAAAATTGGTTTTGTATGTTAATTCGGGGAGGAATTATACATTGTGAGGTAACCTTAAATTGAATAGGGGCGTCAGAGTAGATTCTGTTGTGATCCTTTTATCTAACAAGAAGACTATAGAATGGTTTGTAAAGGGATTGCTACCATGTACCTACCTTGTTTAGAGTTTCCAATATTTTAGCGCTGTTTATGTAAAGTGAACGTTGTAAAAGACCTTGAATAACTTCTTATAAAAATCAGGGGTAAAAAATACTTTCCCGGCAGTATACAGGATGAGAACAGGATTGTTTTTTGCATTGGAGAAAGGCTATCTTAATTGCCGTTGTTATTTACCTTAGTCATCCTACTATTAAACGATTCTAATGGTAGTGCCTTTGAAATTATTAACACAATAATATTAACAAGAAAACCTTTCTACAGTTACAGTTATCTAAACACAGGGTATCGCTGATTTATAAGTATTGATGGCGGAAGGCTGTTTTATTGGTCATAATTAGCTCCAAGCATTACGACCGTCGTAATTGTTTTACTGTGAGGTTTATAACTATTTTATGTTGTAGAAGTGGATAATAAGTGCCTAACAACGTTTGTCGTAAAGAAAGCATCAGTGTCACTTGTTATCGTGTAGTTGAATCTAATGAAGGTACTACGAATAGATGCAATAATAATTATGCTGGTGGAACAAAAAAGAACTTAATGAATCAGCTCTCTTTTTCACTTAAAAATATCAAACTATTGATATTATTTAACCCACAAAGAATAACTTTCACCAAAAATTTTGGTTGTGAATTTTGAGACGTTTAAAAGATGGCAGCATGTGACTCAACTGTTGGTGGCAATTGCTTACCATCAGGTGTTTCGTCTACTCGTGTGTCCCCTAAAATAAAAACCTCTCACCAGCGATCTCGCAGATGTTCATGTGATTACTTACCAGCAGGTGAACCGCTTGCTCGTTTGCCGCCTCTAGTAAAACATTTTTTTTTTCAGAGGAGCCTCTGTCCCCTGTCGACGTGACGCTCCCGTCTCGTCACTTTTTCCTGTCCCTCGGACGCGCGACCACCGACCGCGGTGAAACTATTCAATTAGCAAGGGTTCGCGAGCGAATACTTTCGGCCCCACGATCAATTCTCGGCTTTTTATCCGACCTTAATTAGTTGTATTTTCTCACGAGGCCAGCAGGACCACAGAGTAACAGAAAAGACGGGTTGAAAAACTTGCGGTACTAATACTACTGGAACTGCCAAATGTTCGAACTTTTGAAGGCCAGTCCGGTACTGCTAGAGGAATGAAGTTGAGAAAGATCTGCGTGGACTCCAGCCTGATGACTGGCAGGAGGTGGTGCAGGACTGTTCCAGTTGGAGGCTCTTATTATCGGTGGACAAGGCTCACTTTTGCTGGGGTTGCTGCGTCAACCTAGTTAGTTAGTTACTGATACTACAGGATGTATCATGTGACGTTTACATTTTTTTAACCACGTGTTTTACTGACCATTCTAAACCATATTAGTTCATTTACTTTTGGAAATTCGCGTAAAAATACTTCAAGTTTTCATACGTGTGTTTTGCCGAGTGATGGTAGCGGAAGTTCAAACGGGGGGAAAGGGAAATGAAAGTTAACAACGTACTTACAACCTCACTGTTATCCCCGAAAATACATAGACATTGATAGTAGAAAGAGCAGTAGTCCCGCAAAACTATTTTCATAGTTTGTCTGCAGGATCACGCGTCTCTAACATAGAAAAACTTATATGTTAATCTAAGACAAGCTAGACAAAAAAAGTTATGTAATTCTAACTCAACTAAAAAAATTATATTTTGTAAGAGTCATGTGCGCTATCTGCTCGTTTGCTGCTATAACAAAAAAAACAGGAGTATTAATATATTTATCATATTTCCCTATTACGGACTAAAAACAGTAACAACAGGAATCAATGATTATGCAATGATTTATTTTTTTTCTATTTGTTCGCGTTCTGTTTGTCTGTTTGCTCGCACTAATCTAAAACTACTGAACACTATCAATGCTATAAGCAACATAACGAAAGCAAGGAACACGGCCAATACGCTAACGATATTATGTATATCGTCTTAACGACCTATTAACTATTTTGCTACCTCTACACTATCTCACACCCCATCAGTAGAAAAGGGAGCACTAATGAAATCCGCAAGCCGGTATCACGCCTTCTGTATCTGTATACTTAGCAACCCGGGCCTAACATCGCCCTTAATAATAAGATTGCGGCCGGGATTCAGTTTAGGTATTTTAATGAGCTGCGGGTCCCCCCCCCCCCCTCCCTGCCCCTGCCCCGCGCGTCCCCCGTATTGAGAAGATTTATGCGTGGGCGCATACGGCAAAAAGGCGCGAAGGACGATAAGCACCTTGTATTTGAATCAACAAATGGACACAGGTATGACGATTGGCGACCTGTCAAATGAAACAGAATTTAGCAATTACCTTTTATTGTGATGGTCATGTAAATTAGGTAAGCTATCACCAACAAGAATATTGGGCATTAATTATTACATAACAGTAAATTAACATTAGATAAATTAGGATGCCGTGTGACTATACCTATTGTAAAGTGAAACATTAATCATGAAAAAATTAAAGGTTAATTGTAAAGGTTGACAACGCTGACTCTACTGGTGTTGCGGGAATCCTTGGGCGGTGCCAATCGCCTTACCATCAGGTGGTCTGCTTGTCTGCAACCTATCACAAAAAAAAATATTTTATATATGCCATATTTAACAAACAGCTACGTCTGATGTCACCGCCCAGCCCATTTCTAGCCATAACATCAACACGCAATACATTAGTCTCCAATGAATGAACTTCACACAACTTTAAATTGATATTGTGGTCTCCCGCGAAGAATGAACGACCACCTTTGTCTAACAGCTTTTTAAGTATGAGACAAGCTGTGATGACATGGCCCAGTATATCATCGACGCTGCATTAGAATCTTTAAACTGATTTTTTTTTAGATGTCCCACGGAGACAATACTATACAAATAAGTATAATATACTACTAGGTTATATATTTACTATTAGGAACGCGGGAAAGGAGAGCCTCGCTTCGACATGAATGGTACTCGACCGGAGTAATATTATGATCTGGGTAGTAATTCTCGTGCAGCATGCAATTAAGAATTTTGTATGGACGAATGTATGAAATCTCTACACGCACGAGAATTGCTCCCCTGGCCCCAATTTCAATATGCTGACAATTTGTTCATGACATACATATTATGCAGCGCACTGTGACTCCACTGGTGTTGCGGTGTCCATGGGCGGCGGCAATTGCTTACCATCAGGTGATCCGCCTCCTCGTCTGCTACCTATCATATAAAAAAATACGCAGTGTGATGTGAGGCAAATAAATTAGTTAGAGGCGTCGTGCTCCCGCGAAGGTAAGAACCCGCTTTATCTAACAGCTGCCTAAGTAAGACGAGTGATCCGATGTCACCGCCCATCCCTGTCGTTGTGACATTGACACGGCATACACTTGTGCGAGGCGTCTGCGACATCAGACTGCGCGTCGGCGCGCGCGCACCCGTCAGCAATTACGAACCACTTGGCTCACGACGCCACGCCTCGCCCCGCGGCACTCCTTCACTTACTGATTTTAAATTAGCTAATGTCAGGTGTGTCAATGGGGACTCATCAACTTGATACACCAATCAACTGGATAAGTTGGATGAGTTAACTGTAAATAGCTCCTGCGCTGCGCTGTGTTTCGTCGAGTGAGTGAGATACCCAATTGGGGGGAAAGGGGGTTAAAGGGTAGCAGCGCACTAGTGACTCTACTGGTGTTGCAGGTGTCTATGGTAGGTGGCAATCGCTTACCATCAGGAGATCAATCTGCTCGTCAGCCACCTATCACATAAAAAAGTAGACGTAAATATTAAATTTGAATATCCTAAAGGGATGTGTGTACTGTATGGAAATTGACATCAAAATTATAAACAGATTTTTGCAAATACAAATCTATGCTATTACTCTACTAGTAACATTTTAATCGTAATCTAAACTAAACGTTTTGTGCTGAAAAGGTGACTCTCACCATAATGCCAACACATAGATAAGGCCGAGGCCCCGGTTTTCAGGGGCTACCTGAGCGAAGAAGACAGAGAAAGAAAACACAATTATAAAAATTACACTTATGTCTGTTTTATTGTATAACATGCGTGTTATACAATAAAATAGTCATAACTGTAATGCACGAGAGAGCACACCGCAGACGATTTGCATCAACCGGGATCATTAGCGGAAGGTTGATTCGTTTTCACCCGACGAAAGCGAACAATTTCCTCTGCGATGTACCGGAGACAATCCGGGAAAGTAACGGCCGAGTATTTAAGGAAGCAATCATTGGTTTTTATGACGTGGCGTCGACAAAGGGATACAAATGGTCGTAAGTACTATTTGGGACATTCTTCCAGATATAACTTTTGTCGCTGTCCTCAACACCATTATTAATGTAACATTTACATCAATAATCTTAAAATATAGCTAAAAGCTAAATTTTTTAACGAAAAAGCCTCCTAGACATCGATAATATACCTTTACCTTACGGAAAGCAGTACACAAACACAGCAGAGATACGAGAATCATACAAACGTCAAAAACATTAATTCAAAAATTATACAAAAAACGTTGTTTACATCAAGCAGGTTGTAGCGCAGCTAATAATCTCATTTATGCCAGTATGTATTATTTCAGAATTTCTAAAAATAGAGAGAAATAGAAAAATAGATAGTGATCATATAACATTTAAGAAGAAGAACTTTTGAATTTTATGTAAATAAGGGCATGAATTTCCGATCACTATCGAGGAGTGAGGACTGCACTGTATGCGTTTATTCCACAGACAGCGCGTCTCCCGCGACGCCACAACAATGCACCTGTCACGTACAATCACCCACGCCGACGCCCCGCCCGCGACTCTCTGCTTTGTCATGCCAAGATGAAAACTTAATTAATATACCGCTTAATTGAAATACTGACGACGCGTCTGGAATGATTATGCCAGTTATTAAATTATAGGATGCCTTTAATAGAGAGGCTAAACGGCTGGCCTGGTATTTAACATAATGTAAATTAACTTAGTGGTCTACCCTCGCTTTGTTTCGGAACTTAATTATGCTAATAGTTCCAATATTTGCCAATAGATGGCGCTGGGCGCGCTAGATTACATCGCGCAAATGTTTCTCAGGTAATATAATAATAAGCCTAGTGGATGTCTAATAGAAGTCATCTCTTTATAAATGGAGTAAAATATAAGTTAAGACCAATTAGCTACAATATTGTGAATGCTGTGTATACCTATAATTGGCAAACATATTTGAATATTTATATAGAAAGTTATTTTTGAATGTTTTATGTGTATTGCTGTACCTTATTTAAATAAATAAGTTGACGAGATTGGGAAACATGTCAATACAACATGAGTGTGTGCATTTCACACCTTTGAAGGTGTGAAATGCGATGAAAGCTATGTTTTAGCCCGAGTACACATAATTATTGTCTTGTCACGCCAACAAAGTGATTGAAAAAAAAAAGCTTTAGGGTAGCTTCTACACACGTTATAGTGCGGGGTAGTGATTTATTTTTCTCGCACTACGCGTTTTTGGTATCTGATATTTATTAGATTTTCGGTCTGTTTAAAATAAAAATTACTTACGAGTATACGAACCTAGGATAATTTTAGTTTTGCCGCTGAAATTACCCGTGCAGAATTTATTTAAATTAGATCGAATCAACTTAAAGTTTATTGAACGACCTTAAAGAACATGCGCGTGGGCATCTAACTGCAAATTAAGATTTTAATTTAAATTAAACTCGGGCCGATATTGTAATAAAAAGCGCGCAGAAACAAAACCGATCAACATAAAGAGCGCATTGATGGAAATAACTCTGTAGTAGTGATCAGATGCGCGCGCTTCGGTCACGATCCGTTGATTAAGCTACGCGCATAATGCGCGCTGGTTTAATTGCAGCGCGCTGGTGGGCGCTATCTCCCCTGCGCAGGCGCAAGCAGGAGACAAAGGATTCAAGGTTTTTTTATGTGATAGGTGGCAGACGAGCGGACGGATCACCTGATAAGCAATGGCCGCCGCCCATAGACACCTGCAACATCAGTAGAGTCACAAGTGTGCTGCCGGCCTTTAACCCCCTTTCCCCCAATTGGGCCTCTAGTGCCCACACTCACTCGACGAAACTCAGCGCAGGCGCACAACCGTGAGAGAGCCACGCTTCGTCATGAAGGGCCAGCTCGACCGGAGTGATACCACGGCCTCACAGAAGATCGGCATGAAGCAGCGCCTGCGCTGTGTTTCATCGAGTTAGTGAGGGTACCGGAGACCAATGGGGGGAAAGGGGTTAAAGATTGGCAGCGCACTTGTGACTCTACGGTGGCACCTGATGTTAACAATCATGTTAACATCAGGTGACCAGTTGCTCGTTGGTCGCCTCTAGTGTAAAAAATGACTCTGGGTCACTACCGAATATGCAATTAGATATTTATATTTGTCCAGGCTAAGAATTGATCCCGGATCTTTCGCGGTTGGCCGGCAACGCATCAGCGATCATTAACTTTGATTTGCAACTGTATGTAATAATCTGGCATTTTGTGATATTTTTAAATCTTCAACTTGCTTTTGAAAGATTTTATTTGATCTTGTAGTTAGTTTGATCAGAAACTATGAATTCCTTTCGCAATGTTAAGAAAACATAGCTTTTTCTGAGTGGCTAAGATTCTCATTCGATTCAGGACACATTTCGTAATTATGCGCTCGAGTGCGCATGCGCCGGGAGATGCGTCGGCGCAGGTAATTAACGCGGCCGATATGGCGGTGATTATCCGCTCCATTTGCCTTGCGGAGCTTCGCGCTTTTTTACCGAGCTTTTTGCGGTAATTTGCTTATGCGGCTGCGCACGCGCCGACGGATTTGCATTCTCGTACGGCGCGGCTCGCAGGGCGGGCGCCGTGGACATCTTGGCGACAATTTTTTGCTCACTTAATAATTATGGAGAGGATTATTGTCAACAATCCGGTCCTTAACCAGGACATTACTGGAATATTCAATTATGAATAAGGTAATGATATGTTAATTGGATTGTAAACTAGAGCATATGTTGCATGAATACCTGATGGTTAGTTATGGATTTAAAATGGACGTGGAATTCTTTGCTTTTTATGCAGAATTAAGACAAGTTTACCGAGTGCGAGCTAGCGTTAAACTTAGTCTGCTGTTAAGTTTGGACGTCACTTACGAGTAACTTGCACTAGTGAACTAAATAGCCGAGTAATCTACTGTCCACTGTCCATGCAGCAGCTCGCATTTTTCGATAGTCTTCAGGTAGAATAAATAAAAGACTGTCTTTAGTACTGCTTATAAATTAAATTCTATTAACAACAATAAGGCTGACCGAAAAGTTGAAATAAATGACGATGTAATCGACACCAACGCCATCTATTGGTACAGTTACAGGACCGAGTTCCTGTAACTTAGTGAGGGTGGACCTTTAGTCAAGTATAAACGTATACCTACAGCGGAAGACCACCAAGCTTTAAGTGAAGATAACCCATTACATTTACTTACGAAGTGCCTATCATTAAATAGGGCTTTAAATTAAAGTTTAATGTACGAATATGTTTACAGTTTCAAGTAAAAAATTATAAATGTAATTATTGACGTAAGTTAAGCCAACGCAAAAACGCATTAAAAGAGCAATGCAAGATAGGTTTTTACGCCGGAGTTGCGTACGCGCCCCCCCACGGCGGCCGTCTGTCTGGTAGGGGTGTTAAAAAGTAATAGATTTTTCGTATAATCGATTAGGGGTATCTATTATTTTGGTATAGGTAATCTATTTTAATTTTGTTAGGTTTTAAACATTAGAAGTACATAAAATATTATTTTATTTTGTTTTTATCCTAAGTATTTGTTAATTTAAAATATTTTATTTTTAATGAATTAAAAAAATAATGTAGGATGTTAACTTCGTAAGGCCGAGACAGCATATACAATAGAAAATCAATTGTTTTATGTCTTTTAAAAGGATTTTAGTCTTACGACGTTAAATAATAGAAAAAAAGTTTTTTGGCAAAATACTGAATAAAAAAGGCTCGATTTTTATTAAATCGATTCTTCTCCCTCGCATCCCTACCACCTGGATCCCACTGGTGCGGTTGCCTCATTGGCGCTCTTTGCATAGTTTTAGTACAATTTGTTTGTTGGCATGCGCAGCTGATTTACATTTTAATATAGCGCGCGGCGGATGAGATGGTATCGCGTGTCACAGCGCCGGCCTAATGGACGCTTGCGCCGGCGCAGGGCTGCGGACCACCGCCGCGAGGCCTTCGAAAGGAATTGTCCAATTATAGTTTAGGTATGATTCGAAATGGCCTTAACTGACAATACAATTCACACTTATATTTATAAATGTGAAAGTAACTCTGTCTATCTGTCTTTCACGCCATAACGACTGGACCAATTTTATTGAAATTCGATACACATTACGTCTAGAGCATGAGAATAAACATCGCTACTTTTTAAATAAGCGTCTACAGTACCTGATGAGGAATACAAGTGCTCATCACACGAAAGTTGGTCCAACCAGGGTCGGGATCCAACCCACGGCCTTTGGCGTATGAGGCAGTGTCACTATAAAAATGCGCTATCCGGCCAGACAAAAACATAAATAAAATTGAGTCAAGTAGTTAAATTAAATATAATCGACGCCCTGAATAAGACTATCAAACGGAAGACAGCAAAAAGTTTGACCAGGGGAGCAACTCTCAAGGACTCAATATTGATGTGGAATTAGAGTTATGTATGGACGAATGTATCAAGTCTCTAAATTCGACTTCAATGTCGAGTGTACGAGAGTTGCCCCCCCAGCTATCAGTTGGCGATTGCGTGCAAGCAGCCCTAATGTCGCGATAGAGATCTCGGCCGAGCGGGTCCCGCGCTCGGGTAAATCGGCGCGGGCGCACTTGTGTCCAAATTGACAGTTTTCCTGTTAAAAGATACGGTGGTGAGTAGATGTTGCCAGAGAGTACGGAGTTGTAATACTGATAAGAAATTAATAATGCACTAGCCAGTCTCAAAATTGTCTGTTATAACTTGTAACACCCTATGGAAATGAATAAACTATTGAGTATGGAAACCCAAAAGAAGAGAAACCCGGGAAAAGAAAAAGCCCTTGTCGTACATAGGTACGAATTGACCTTAGCCAGGGGCATCTATCATTCAACCCTAGATCAGAAACAATTTTAAAGAATAGCTTCGTAACTTAGGCCAACCAATATAAACGGGCCCTTCCGCGCAACCACTAAGCATAATTTATAATCATCAACAGTCTGTTGTGAAAACTGTAAGAACACCGGTACCCAGCAACACCGCGCACCATATAGGCCTGCGCCCGCGCACCCGAAACGGCGTCCATTCATTATGACAATGGTTGCGAGCGCCGCCACGGCATGCCATTATGCTCCGATAAGGCTGCGTCGAGCGAACACAATGACTTATAGGAGCCAGTGTTCTTAAAATCGAAGCACGCGGAAGGTGTCGTGAGCTTAGAGACGCGACTTCCGAGTCGAGTCATGCGATGTCACTCGGTGAAGTACCACTCCAGAGAATCAGACACTTGAGTTTTCAATAAAACCTCAAGACGTCAAGAATCGCATACTTATTGTACTCCAACTGATACTTCGGCTAGGGCAGCCGATCTCAGTCAGAAAACAGCAAATGCACAAAGGTGTGTACATTTTTTAAAATGGTAATATAATTATTTTTAATAATTGATGATAACCAAACTGGCAACATCGAAGAAACGATGGCTTCTTTAAACCTTTCTCAACATTATTGTTCTATGTAGGCCTTTTAATATTTTTTGACTTTCCATACAAAATGAACAAGTCACGTGATCTACTTGATTTGAAAAGTTGATATTTTTTTATTCCAATTTTCAAAAGACATGAACCAATGTTGTTCAGAATGCGCAGTAGGAAGGGATATAGGTAGATGCTCACAGATACATCCTGTATTTAGTCGTTAGTCGGTGATATTAAACGATCGCTATAAGTATGATTTGCATAAACCCCGCGAAGTCCCCTCAAGGGCCTCTTGGAACTACTGAACTATAACATATTTACACTCGAGTGTAATCTCTTTTTGAGTCGAGGCGCATCACTACGAGAGCCCTGGGAAATTAAGTGCTGCTTCTAAAAGGTCTGGAGGCCCCGGAATGGTCCCCGGTAATGAGGGACAAAACGGTTACGTGGCATGATAGATGGTTATTGTCAATGTGATACATAGCCTGAAAATACACGGCGTCTTTCATGTATTTCGGTCGGGCGATACGGGAAAACATTAGAAACTTTGAACATACTTATCGGAAATAGAAAATTATATCTCAAGTAAATAATGCACTTTAAAAAAATATCGTAGGGTTCAGAACCGACAAGCTCAAATTGCAATGGATACTGCCGCAGAAGAGAAGACATTTCATCCCTGCGCTGTGTTTCGTCGAGTGAGTGAGGGTATCGGAGGCCCAAAGTGTGTTAAGGATTGGTAGCGCACTTGTGACTATACTGCTTTAGCAGGTGTCTATGTGGACCATCGGGTGATCCGTCTGCTCATGTGCAACCTATCACATAAAAAAAGAAAAACCTCATTCATCATTCTACTACCACGATTGTATAGTCTGCCTAATTTTATTAAAAATCCAGTTTCACCTATAGAAATTCATCACTAGGCAAGTTTGTTGGTTAAACATTAATTTAAGTGGCATCGCAACATGGTCCGAGTTACAAATGGCCGCACACAGTTTTACAATAACGCTAATTAATCAACATCTCGTTCTCGGTTCAATTAATTGTTTTTGAAGTTTCCAATAGGCTCTAATCTACGGTGATTAATTTAACTTAGATAATCGATTTAACGAGCTTGCGGTAAGTTTACAATGTATCTAGGAGTGTAAGTATCTGTCGGCGAGTGAGTTGAGCGAACTCCGTGGGAGAGCCACGCTTCGGCATGAATGGGCCGGCTCGACCGAAGTTGGTTTGTTAGTTGGTTAACGACAAGGCCTTACATACACCATATCAGGTAACACGAATAAAGCCACATGAGTATGTTAGATCATCAAAGTAAGCAAAACAAACATCAAAATTTAACGGTGTATACAATAAGATTATATCGACTGATTTTAAGGTTTCTTAAAGGTAGCCCAATCCACTTTTTTACAATCAGTAAGTGGAAACACTATTCTAACCCAAAATAAAATAAAATCCAAAAATGCCGCTCCAACGCTAAGGAATGGAGGACTCCCCACACCGGCCCCATTGAACCGCGTAACTAACAAAAACAAGAACAGTTAAATTAGATTATTCCCAACAATCGAACGGATTATCACGCGAGGCTCGGAGGCTCGGAGGGCAAGAAGCGAGACGGCCTCGGCGTGACGTCACGCCCTCCGGGGGGCTGTTACGAATCGGATATTTTATTGAGTTACTGGTTATTGGCTTCTGAGGGAAAGGTTTTGTAACCTCCTGCTGCTAATGTGTTTGTGCTGCGAAGGAAATCAGGCGTGGGGGTTTCTCACTTAAGTACGAACAAGACAGAAATATTACATTGTACCTACACACATATTGCAAATGATTACACCTTTGTCTATGGAGTAATTTCCCATGCGGCGGCGCGGGTCCACCCCATCGCTGTCGCGATTCGTCGCGCGTCATATTCGCCGGCGCGCGCGCAGCCTCGCAGGGAGCCGCGGCCCGCCCCGCAACCAAGAGGATTAATAGTGTTTTTTGATGATATAAAAATAAAGAAAAATATGAACTAAGTATAAACCTCAAAATGAAACAAACAGTAGAAGTAGAAGTAGAGTATACAGTAGAAGTAGAGTATACAGTAAACATAAAGGCACAGACTTACTCAGCAATTCAGGATATTTTAGGGTTTCAGGGATATTTGCAGTGATAGATGTAACAGAAAATGTAACACCCAGCCAGATACTAAACAACATTGCGAGGGACAATTAATTTTGTTTAAATTGGAAGTGCTAGGACTTAAAACCTTTGAACCCATTTTGGGTCTGCGTACCTACCTATTATAAATAGTAACCCCTTTGTTTGGTACGAGTATCAGCACCATTAAAGGCACAAAGATAAATTAAATGCCTGCAAGAAACCTCTGCCACAATTATAATAGTAATTTCATCCTGTTCTCATAGACTCATCTCCGTGTCGGCTGCAACCCGTTTACGTGGTCCTGCGCAGGCGCAGCCGGGTCACGGCCGCGCCGCGCAGCGCGCCTGTTTAGGGCTGTTACTTATTAAAACAAATTTATGCAAGTCGCGATAGTACTTAATACCGGAATTATTCAGAATCAGAACCGTTTTTTGCTTAAAACTGTAAAACATGTTTGTAAAAACAATTTTTTGTATGAACCTTACTCGTTTTTAACCCCCGACGCAAAACGACGGGGTGTTATAAGTTTGACGTGTCTGTGTGTGTGTTTCTGTCTGTGTGTCTGTCTATGGCATCGTAGCTCCCAAACAAATGAACCGATTTTGATTTTGTTATATTTTTGTTTTTACTTTGTTGTATTATTTTCTTGATATCTGCCACTCTTAGTTCCACAATTTATGGTGTTCACTTCAATTGTTGGAATTGTTCGCTAGATGAAAATAAAAACATTGTTACGATTTGTGCGTTAACTATTTAAGCGTGCATACAAACAACCTCAAATAATGATGGTCTACTAGAGATCTGTATTAGCGCAGCTTAAAGAGGATCTAAGGTCGCATTGTAGACAGATAAATCTTTTTTATTAATTGAAGGCTAAAGCATGTACCTACATATAACAGCAATCGTAAGACAGTTTGTGGCAATAATGAAAATAAATAATAATAAATGTTAGCTTATCTTACTTTACTTCATAGAATGAATTATTTGTTGTAATTTAAGTTATTTGACAACTTTAATTACTGTCCACCTCACATCCCTATTCCCCAGCGCTCGTCATCTATTTTTATTAACCCGGGGAAATTGCGCGCCGCCCGCTGCGCCCGCGCTTATTGTAATAAATACTGCGCATCGGCGCGTGATCGCGTTGCGAACCGACTGCCACGGCGGTAGACCAGATGCCTTGCCAGAATATTGCTCCAAAACCTTGGGTGAGGCCGCAGGGTTATTGACTTCATAGTTATTCACGATATAATAAAGCTAATGGAGGAAACCAATAAAAATATGTTAGCGAAAAGGAAATTATGGAAAAAACACAAAAAAGAAAGAAAAATAAATTTCAATCCCAAGAAAATTAAAACTTTGGAAAAATAAAAACGTTTATTACAATAAATAAATTAATGAAACATACACAACGCAAATACAAAATAAACAAGTAGATAAAAACTTTAAGGGAAAAATAAAAAAAAATACAACAATAAATTTGTGTCAAGTAAACGCTTGCTCATAATATAGTGTGTACAAAAGAAATATAAATAGAAATGTACAGTGTACACTGTATGACAAGACGAGAGAAAATGTTAGATCAATCAGATCTTGTGGTACGCGTTTGTGGTACCTTCGTTATTTCTGGTTTCCATAGCACAAGGAATCCCTTACTTTAGGGCCAGTACATTATTTGTGATGTTGTCTCATATAATTTAATTTTTAACTCTGCCAGCTAGCAATACTGTAGACAACTTATTAGTAAGCCTATCATACTATAGACAATAATAACGCATCTGTTCGGCAGAGCACCTGATGGATGACTCTTTCGTGTTGGTTTGACTTCGCTACCTTTGATTTACTTCGCTTTGTTTGTTCAACTTGGCCAGTTTAATGTGGAAAAGTAATTAAAGGTTGCTGTATATTTTGCATCATACACCCTGAAGCCTGAAGCGAAAATCTACTGAATTTGTTTTAGCACAAAATTATGATCATTTCACAGGTTCAGAATTTAAATCGAAATTGTATATCCTTTTTTTTGGCAACCTAGGGAAATGCGTTTCACCGAATTTTTTTAATGACTTTAAAGTCGTTGAATGAATGTTGTTCAAAATGATTGATAGAACACGAGGTTAAAAGGATGTCAATGTTCACACTTCACAGACACCCTGTATGTATATCGTTAAGATCGGCCGTCGTACCCGAATCGGTTTAAGGATATTATTATTTCTTGAATACGTGGTAAAAGTTTGTCTCCCACATCAACATTACACTGGCTGTTGAACAACAGCCTCCATCTCCGTGGCAGCATTACGCGGCAGTATGCGCGTTTTTGCCCGCGCGGGCTCATCTAGCGCACAAAGCCGCCACGCTCGCCACTCCCGCGCAGCTAATAAATTGGATTACATGGCGCGTTGCCGGCTTTTTGCGCCGTGCGTGAGGCCCGGACAGATAGGGAAGGGCAGGGATCCTCTCGTGTAACAAATTATGTTTTTGTTAAGGATGTTGTCGTAGTCGCGATCGGGCTATAAATAACTAATAAATTGAGATAACGTCACATGTATGTAGTGCCAGTCCCCAAACTAAGGTTTTCCCATCTCAGGCTCAACAGAAACATCTGTATCATCAACAAACATTTGTATCGGATATTTACAACCGACTGCGCCGATTATGACGATGACGAGGAGGATAACCTCCAAAACTAAGATACAATTTTAATAGGAATCGCCTTCACATTTGTTAGGAAAGGAAAATATATAATATAGTTAATTCGTATCCTAGTCCATCATCCCAAGTCCGGATTATTTGTGTGACAAATGTATGAGAAACGGTTTAAAAAGACTAGCAGAATAAAAGGGTAGCCATTGCTGTTTGCGAATGATCTTGCACGAGTTAATCATAGATCGAAATAGCAATAGTGATAAAATAGTGGTTATGAAATCAAACTATCCCAATGGAGTCCCCAAGTCTTGGTCTAGTCAAGAAAAAGAGAATGATCCCGTAAGTGATGAATTGTACCGCTGCTTTGAACATTTGCACGATCAAAGCAGTCACTCATGCTTTGCTGACTCTTGGATTTTGTGATACTGTCTCGTTTATTAAATGTGGTATTTTTTCGTAAGTGGTGTATGAAGATAAAGTAGAATTTTATACGGAACCACCTCACACCAAACTGTAAGGAACAGCGCATAACCCCACTAAAGAGTTCTGTTCACAGGCAATCTCACAAAACGGTAACAAATTAGATTTGAACCCTTCCCGCGTCGGCCACGGTCACGCGCGACGCGGACGCGGCACGACGCGACGCGATCCAATTCAATTTACCATATTATAACCAAAAAGCCGTTTAATTAAGCCTGCCTTTATATCTCTAATGAAATGTATCTCGGCGCAACCGGTTCGGCCCGGCCCCGGCCGAAGCCGAACCATTGATAGCTTTTTATGACAACAATAAAATTAATGTTGCTTATTAAAAATGAGGAAGACAAGTGTAGAAAGTAGCTCAAAAAATCGAATTATTTTCACGTTTATTTTATTTCGTCGTATATTTTTTGATTAAGTGCGACGCCCCCGCGCTGACAGGGTTCGGACCTCTATAAATTGGACCCAATTTTGGGTCGCATTTAAGATAATTTAAATGGTGTTGAAGACGTTTTTTTACTAATTTTGTAAATTGAACGATCTGTTGCTATGTTTTATTGCGGATTGGCGTCCAAGTACCTGTTTACGACGTGTTAAAATACCTACATGTGTTAGGCGTCGGCGCATCGGCGCGGTGACTCAGATTTTGACAAGGGTCCTGCAGAACTAGTTCTTGTGCCTTCGCTCTTGAACACAGAAATAATAAGATAAACAGGTTGGCGGCGGTATCGGCTCTAAATGCTTTAAACACTCCTACAAGAGAGCTTTTTGAAATATTTTCAGCATGTTTAAAAATATATTTTGTATTTTGGGATGTAAACTATGAAACTATGATAAGATTTTATATTGTACGTATAAAATATACCTTTTTCAAAAAGGACATCCGCCACTTTGTATCGGTCTTGTGCCTGAACGTGGGACAGTAAAATATTTTAATTTAAATTATTGTTTTGTGAAGCTAAAAGTATCCTGATCACATTTATTTTTAATATCAAATTGTATAGATAATGAAATAATAACACATATTGTTTTGAATGTCCGTCCGCCGTCATTCAAAGTGGGTCCAAAATCCAAGGAAATGCCAGGGGCAACGTTTGAAACAAGTATCGGGTCAGGGGGTAAGCCATGGTCGTCGTTAGGGGAATTATTGGTATCCATTTTCAAAGGACAGGTCAATAACGGAAAATAAAATCACAAACAAACACATCCACAATACGCGAGCGCAAAGGGAATGACATTTGATTTTTTGACAAACTGACACATTTCCAATCTTTTATTATTATATTTTTTTACATTTATTTTGATACTATTATAATATAACCGAATATTTTTCATTTAATTTTCCATTAAAAACATTTTTTTTAAATATTGCTGTCCACAGCAGGCCCAAAGCGGCGGTCATCCTTTGGTACTCTTTTATTTCCTTATCCCAATCCAAGTAGCGTGTCTGTTCTGTTCTATTTAAGTACAAAATATGTTTATGTATTTAAATTTAATTATATTTTTGATTTCTCTATTGTCGGATATTAGAAGCACTTAAGTGCATAAGCTACTTAGTATGGAAGTAAGTCTATGAGTTTACTAATGCTCCGCACTCACTTTGTTTCCGAAATGGAACGAACAGATGGCGCTGGGTGTCAATTGCATCGCGCAAGTATATTGTCTTTTCTGTTTACGTATATCATGTAATTATCTCTTTATAAATAGTATAGATTTATTTCGGACTGTTAGATAAAAATGATCTCTCGTAGGTATAAATATGTCGAGATATCTCGTCCCTTTATATTAAATCAGTTGATCTCAAACAGAAACCAATCTGTGCACTACGTCAAGCCTCGCCTGTGAATCCTGGCATCGACAAAAAGCAGGAGATATGCGGGCGCGCAGGAGCGGGTTATGTCAGAACCAGTCGCGTTACGTCAGCGCGGGCGCAGCGGGCAGGCACCTGCGCGCGGCCGTCGACCCCGGGAATTAGAGGAGCGTCCCGGGCTGACCGCGACCCCCGCGCTTGCGCCCGTGGCAAGCCGCTGCCCACTAAGCTAAAGAGGCTCATTAAATTATGCGATATTTTCACAGGCATTACGAATTAGCTTAATACGAGCGCTGTTTAACTATCGAATGGTCTACAACATGAAGCTTTATTTGAGTAGCCCAGTGGCTAAGAACATGTGTCTTCTGTAGTTCGTTGAATTTTAAAAACGATGCGGCATTGTATTTAATACTAGGCTTTTTGCCGCGACCTTCGTTCCGGAACTTTCAGGTTCGTTAAAAAACCCAAAAATTGTAGCCTATGGTTATTCACTAAAAAAGCCCGGTATTCCTTCGCAGGGTCTAGATCATCTGTATACCAAATTCATCTAAATCCGTTCAGTAGTTTTGGCGTGAAAGAGTAACAGACAGACAACCAGAGTTACTTTCGCATATAATATAATATTAGTTAGGATTATAATGTAATTTTAAATGTAATACTTATAGTTTTTTAATTACTGAACTGAAGTCCTAGGTTTGAGTCCGGGCATGCATCTCTGTGCATTTAAATTTGTGTGATATAAGCTTAATAAACTATACATTTTTATCTCAGATCATGAAAAAATCTTAAAAGTAGGATTAACTAAACCAGTGTTCCTTATTTGTAATACTCGTATGTAATATACTAACAAGTTTTTATGTCAAACATACAACTACGACACCTAAGTTGACATAAAACACACATAAACCAGGTTGGATATTCTTGTTTGACAATGACAACTCATATTGAACAACTGTTAGGCGCTTCAAGAGGCCCTCGTAATACAAGGTAAACTGAACATTAACCACACAAACCACGGTAAAAATTAAGTTTACTTAACTTCTCTCTTGATTTCGCCAGTACAATTTAAGTCGGCGAAAGCCCCAATATTGTGTTGTCAAGATGAGGCGACATGAACCGAGATTAGGGTTGTCAAGTCGACCTCAAATCGGGTATTTTATAATGAACTTATGACTAAGTTAGAATGCTAAGTAAAGCAACTAAAAGAAAACGTCTGAGGGCCTATTAAGAAGTCCCTGATAAAGGTACCTGTTTCATTCTAACAAACTTGGACACACTCATGCCAATGGAGTGCTGATCTGCGCAAAATGCCTGACAAGAGCTGGATGCAAATAAATGTATATTATTGTAGTACATGTATATTATTAACTTATGAATATCCATCAAATTTATAGCGCACCACATCAGATATAAAATATCGTAATGTACTCTTAATATCATAACTTTCTACACACGAGTTAAAATAGGAAGACAGAAACATTAATAAAATTTACTTCCAAACTTCTCTCTCATTTCGTAACAACGGAACATCTTAAACTGTCGTTGAAAACGAAGTCCATACGAATTAACTAGAATCATTGTATTAAACTCCATGACAAACTGGCGATCTTACCCTTATATTAAAGAACAAACAATGTCTGCTTCCGACGAGATGCCATTCGGTAATTTCTATAATTTGGTCCGACAACCCTGGAATGCGCGCGGGACAGAGTCTCGGGACGGTGCAGCGGGACAGGCGGGACGGTGGGACGCAGGGACGATCGCAGTAAACAATAGCCACTCATTACCCACTTATCGTTTAATAAAATGCATTAAGCTGGCGTTCCCAATGCCCTTTGTTCTTTTTTCCGAGATAACTTTAAAGGTTATTACTGTGAGTCCGTTTACTTGCACGAATTCTTTAATGAAATGTTATGATATCGGTATACATAGTTGTTTTTGTTTAAGTAAAAGATTTGTTTACTCGTAAAGAAATTGTTTTTAAGCCCCGGCGCAAGAACGACGGAGTTGTTATACTAAGTTTAACGTGTATGTCTGTGGTATTGTAGCTCCCAAGCGGAAGAACCGATTGGGATTTTGTTTATTTTTGTTTGAAACTTGAAATAGTCGGGAGTGTTTCTAGCCACGATTGATGGCCGCCGGTTTAAGATGGCCACCACTAAAAGATTATGGATTACTTATTTTGACTGAACTTCTTAATATGGGTATCAAATAAAGGATTGTTTTTTTTAATAAAGTTGCAATTACATAATGTGCTAAAACAAGCATGGTTTATTGTAGAAACATTTAGTTAATAGCTATATTAAAAGCCCGGGGTTCGCTTGGACTATGACTCCCGATTCACTAGGTCTGGCAATCGCAATAAAGCGACTGCCGTCTGCCCTTAAAATTTCTTAGACAGGAGTACCAAATCTACTGAATATTGAGGCTCTTTGCCTATTCTATTTAGAAATACCTTATTAGCACTCAATTCACAACAGGTGTATAAAACGAGTCTACATTTGTAAAGCTGGTCATTAGATACCAGGAACCCTTTGAAAGGCGGTGCTAACGACGAATGCCAAATCAGACCCTGCGTTAGCGCACTCCAATTCTGGCAGAAAACAAATCTCAATGTTTTAATGACCGTTGTTAGTGTTGTATGTACAGAATGCTTGTGTCCGCGGATATCTGAGGGAAAAGAGAGATAAAAAGAAAGAATAAACCAATAAAGATTTTTGATTATGATCGTTCATATAACAAAATTTTCTCGCATATCATGATATCATGAAATGCGATATCGACAGAGATGAACTAAATTATCAAATTTTTCTTAGACCAGTAAGGAAGGACTTAAGATTTCTTAACTACGTTTTCCTTCGGCGAAAAATTACTATAACATTAACAATTCCGTGGACGAGTCATGCTTAGAACCAATGGGGCGAAACTCAACGAGAGTGATACCACGGTCTCAAAGAAAGAAGATCGACAGGAAGGCATAACGCCTGTTTCGCTAGTGAGTGTGGGTACCGGATGCCCAATCGCAGGAAGGTAGTTATAAGTGTTGGGCATCTAACTTTGTGACTGTCTATTGGTATTACCATGAGATGTTACATTTGCTCCTTTGTCTGTCTAGGTGCCACAATAAAAAGGAGAACTGCTCACTAAATCAACTCATTGAGCTTGCGTTTTCGTAATCGACATATTAATCATAACACAGTACCATAATATCAATAACTATTAATCACTTCTGTACCTTAATATTGAGTGTGATTCAAGACCTAGCATACACGAAGCTTCTGATAGAGCAATAATTACTTTCTAAGGGCGCGTTCACACGCGCGTGCGCAGTAAATAAGGCTGCGCGGACGCATCGCGTCGCCACCGACCGTCGTAAATACAGCGATCGGAAATTAGCTACAAAGCGGTCACCGCTGCGAATAGGCGATGAAGACCGTATTAATGCATACTCGTATGTATGTAAATATGTTAGGTGAAGGAAGTTACGCCAAGATGATACATTTTCATTGTTATATATTTTATGCTAGAGGTGCCCAACACAATCGTGAAATGTTACGGCTCTTGCCAATACCATAGTCTCCTAACAGTAATAGCATGCTTTCCAAAAGTCCGGGACATGATTTCCCGTGGTTATCGAACAAATGATATACATAATAATAATAGAGGCGGCAAATGAGCAAGCTGATCACCTGGTGGTAAATTATTACCGCCACTTACACCCACATCTGCGAGATTAAACAGGTCTCTAATTCGTTACCAGCCCTTCAGAAAGGACTACGCTCGTCTTTTGAAGGTCCCTACGTTGTAGCTGTGGAAAATACTGCTAAGAAAAAGAAAAAATCTTTATTCAGTGGTCCATAACACTATGATGTCACAAAATACTACCTACTAACTGTGTAAAAATTTTCGATAAATACACAATACAAGACCGCCATACATTAGGTACCTACTTACGTGGTAAAAAGTTTCCCGATAAATACACAGTACAAGAGCAACAGACCGGAGAGCCACGCATCAGCATGAATGAGCCGCTTTGACAGGAGTGATACTGCGCTGGTACAGAATGCCCAATCAGTCAAAAGGGGTGCTTAAAGCTTGTAACTCCGTTGGTGGCGGCAATCTATTACCACCAGGTGCTCCATTAAAAGTCTGTCACAAAAAAAATCTTGTATCTCAAAGATACTTTCTCCCACACAAAAAGATTATGTTGGCAACACTGTCTACTTATCTCTAACAGCTGATCGCATTTCAATCAGAGCCGTACCAACAGACCGACAGGCGTTGTTCTATGACAAATACTCGTGTGAAAGTGTACCGCCATACATCATGCGCGATTAGCGCGCGCGCAATGTTCCTCGCACGACTCGATAGCGCGTAGACGAGAACAGAAATAGTTCACTGAACTGGATGGAGTGGGACCCCGTGCTTTTGTAGCATATGAGTGAAATTTCTTTAGATCTCAAAGAGCTCCATCCACTTTTGAATCCAAAGATATACTAAAGATTCACTCATATATACTCCAATGAATCTCAGCCCCCAGCAAATAGGTACCGTGCTGTGTTTCACCGAGTGAATGAGAGTATCAGAGGCTTTCTAGTCACTATCTGTCTCTTAAATATCAACTGAACTACATGATCTACAATTGAACGAAAGAGTAAGTAGTAAGAGTAAGAAATGGTGGTGGTTTTGTAGGGGAATCGAAAAACGAATTGACTAATTTCCAAAAGTCCTGGAACAAATTTTGTGCGGAATGGTTTGTCGAAGGCCTGGAGAGGGGGACATTTACATTTACATCTGCAGATACATACCTACATAACCCTTCTTCTTCTGTTTCCCCGTAGTCGGGTAAAAAATACAAGCAAAGAGCAAAGAGTGAGTGACAAGAACTAGCTCACACAGGAACTACACTCTAGAGCCGTGTGGATGGCGCTTATCGGACAGACGGACAGACAGACGCGTTATTGTTCGGCTATCGCGGCATCGCGAGGCGCCCATTAAGCCAGCATTTTGGGAACTATTTGTATGTAGGGATGCGGTTCTTTCGTATTGATAAATACCAATGTGTTTGGGCAATGCGGGTGGCACAGGACATTGGAGAACATTGGGGGTTAATTATTGCAGTTGTTGGTCTATGTCCAACAGGGACGTCTATAACATAACTGATTTCCTCCGAGTGATTGAAGATACCGGGAGCTTAATTTGGGGGAGAGGAAAAAAGGTTGGCGGCACATTTGGGCCTCTGTTGTAAGTTTTGCGAGATGTGGATATCCATAGGGACAATATTGCTTAACAGCAGGTGGCCCATCTGCGCAACTGCCACCTATAACATAAAAGAAATTGGACATGTTACGCCTACCGCTACATATTTCAGAACCTTTTCGCCCCATCTTTGCTACAGTTCTACGGCTTCACAATCAATTCAGCTGATAAATGTCGGTGAGTTTTGTTCCTTTACCGATCTTGTCATCTTTTCACGAACCACGTTGGTAAACTTAAGGTAGTAATGCGAGTATGTAGCATCCCTGGGAAGCACAGCTAGTCGATACAGCCGATAGCATCACACATTAGCGTGTAACGCGCTCGTGACGTGTGCATCAGCGTATCTGATGCGCCCGCGCTGCTCTCATAGCGCGAGCACCGGCCCACACCAAATAAAGGAGACAGTAAAGTTGCAACTTAAAAGTAAGTACCTAATCCTTCTTTTTCATTAAGCGCCTTCTTGAGGGTTGGCTGTCTGTTTTTTTTATTTTTTGGAAGATTTGTGATAGACAAATGTTCCGGTTTACACCCATATTGGAGGTAAAAGATTGACGTCAATCTACATAGGTGTATAAAACCGGGACAATAATGGCGGTATGTCGATGTCTATATATCAGTTGTCATATTTCCCTATACCTACTATTACACATTTTAAGCGATATGGTAGCTTCCATCCGTTCTGGTACAGTGAAAACATTAATTAACTTGGAACACAGTACACAATAAGTACTTAATATTCATAATCATACTTATCGAACATATTTCTCTCTGAACTCAGTTAGTCCCCTAAAATCCGTTTTGAGATCATTTCTTGACGCATTTTGTAATCAAGACGTATTTGTAAAGCACGTAGCCTGGCTGGGACCCTGGAGTCCTGAAATACAGGAATATCCTAGTTTAAGCTCCAGTCCAACCAAGAGTTTATGTTCTAATTGTATTAAAATTAGTTTCTTAAATCTACTTAGTTAAGTATAAGGAAGCATTTAACAATACTTGGTGGAAAATAAAAATATTTATTATTGTTATATTTTGATCGTTAGAGATCCCACACTGTCACCTATTCGACTGTGTCCTAGTGTTGCGACGTGCGGTTTGACGCCTAAGTGCGTGTGGGCCGATGTCACATCAATATGACATGAGTGACACGCACGTCACTCACGGACGACCTCTGACATTACCGCCTAACGCAGAACGAGTCAATTAGAGACCAACTGATATGGCATACATTATAGCTTACGAGCTTCGTTTAGATGGAAGTGTATGATTTTAGTTCTAAATCGGTCTTGTTTATTTTTTTGGTTCGTCCCAATAATCGGCCGCGGTACGGTTTCAGGGTGATTTACTATGGGATGAGCTCTTTCTAGATGGTTTCCCTATGTACAGTATAAGGTTCTTAAAAAGGGGCGTTTTTCTTAAAAGGGTCCTGCAACAAGCATGCGGTAGTCGCTGTTATATTATGATAAATGTTGAAGTTTAAGAGATATATTTGTTTATGTGATATGTGGCAGCCGCACAGACGGCTTACCTGATAGTAAGCGATTGCCGCCGTCTATAGACACCTGCAAAATCAGTAGAGTCACAAGTTCGAGGTCAACCTTTAAACCCCTTTCACCGAATGGGCCTCTGGTAACCTCACTCACTCGACGAAAAAGCGCAGGCGATGCTACACCCCGGTCATCTGTGAGGCCGTGGTATCACTCCGGTTGAGCCGGCCCATTCATTCCGAAGCGTGGCGCTCCCACGTATAAACCACAGATGTAGTAGTAGTAGAGTGGGTCCGTTTCAGAAAATAAATGTTGTGTTAATGAGTCAAGCCGTGGTATCAATTAATTATTTCAAATAAGTTTAATTAAAATATTTACTATAAAGCAAGCCGCACTCTTTTTTGCGACCGAAGTTGTATTAAAAAACTCTAAATATATGCAATCTGAAGCAGATTATCCCGTTTTGAACTTATCAAAATTTACTGTAGACCAACATCCTGTATTTGGGCCCGCAGCGAACATTTCAGATAGCCGTTATTGAATACGTTGATCTCAATGACAGAGGGCATTACTCCGTAATGACGACTTGACAACATTTAATTACCTTGTTATCTCAATGTCCCAAAATTGGCATTACCTAATTAGTTATCACAAGATAAACCTAAATCGAAACATAATAATAACAATAATTAGTTTGCTTAATTCGTTCAGGATGCATTAGCGACCTAATTTAATAAAATTAGGGTTATTTTAAACCAAATTAGGAGTCAAATCTGTGTATCAACACCGATTTGACGCCTACAGATTATATTATTAAGAAATTGAATCATATCTTATTGCGATGGTTTGAGAAACAATTCAATAATATTAATCCCTTCTGTAAGGGCTACGGGGGAGAGGTTGTATTCTAATTTCCATACAAACTTACCTTTTGGATTATAGTCCAAGCGGGCCCCGATACCAAGCGACATTTGGACGCAAATGGGAGAGACAAGCTGAGTTAATCACTATGTGCGTATGGACAGTTGTGTTTTATCTCATAAAAAAACTACAGTTAATTATGTCCTTACCTACTTGACTGAACATTGGCTACCAAAGCCGAAGTATTTGACATTAATTTTAATACTCCTCAGCATGGATGGAGTGGAGTGGGAGCAGCTGTGGCGTGCATTAGGGGAGACCTATGTCCAGTAGTGGACGAGTGTGGGTTGCTGATGACTCCTCATCATGCCGTTCCCGGTTGGATCCAACGCCACCACATAATTTCGAGCCTATGGTAACCTTGCCCTTGATCCAGGATTTAGACGTCTTGTAACTATAGTGAAATGTTTCACGCAGCTACGAGTACGCAAATCATCCATCAGATTGCTACTAGCGACACAAATAATGTGCGGAGTGATACCGATATCTGCGCGGACGCGGCTTATCTGCGTTGCGCAAGCGCATATCGCATCCGCGCGCACGCGCCGATCCGCGAGGAAGCGGTGACAAACTGCATTTTGATACATTGTTGCCAATTACATCATTTGGGTGGCTATTTCTTCTAATATTGTGGTTAGTTAAGGAAATTAAGAGGTTAAATCCAACGTGTAATCAGTTAGCTCAATGACTTCTACGAGCCTTAGTGTACAAGTCCATGTTTTTTTTATATACTAGAGGTGACAATCGAGCAAGTGGGCTACCTGTTGGTAAGTAATTACCCTTGAACATCTGCGAGATCACAGAGGTCACTGATGCGTTGCCGGCCTTTTAAAAAGGAGTCAGGAGTACGAGTATTTACTATTTATATTAAACGATTAAGATTAAGATTTGCTCATAATATCGCTATTACAAAATATTTAGACACAAAATACCCACTTAGTTAGGATTTGTCCTACTTTCAAAGAAGTATGGGTTCTTGTCGACACCTATTACAAAAATTAATCTCTTTACGAGGTTCTTGCATTCCTTCACAAAAATGTCCTAAATTATAATTATGAATGATAATAATGATCATATTAATGCTCTTAATCGTGTTTGGTGTCAAACAAGCAGCATAAATGTTCCAGATTAGAATATATTTATACCGCTGTGGGCGTCATCGCCCTGATCTTATTAACTTCAGTTCCACAATTAAAACTACGCTTATCGGACCAAAATTATACGGAGATACGGACAGCTGTGAAATAGGATTTCTTATCGAGTAAAATCATACCACATGGCAGTCATTTGATGCTTTGGTTTCACTAAAACTATATTGTGGAGATGCCTAGACCACGTCATCCTTAGCATATTTTATATACCTGGATAATTAATTATTATTAATCGCCGATGTATTTTCTGAACATGTAAGTACATGAAAAGTATACTACAGGGCTCTTTAAGACCAATGTGAATTGACTTTTCACAGGGTCCGCCTTAGACCTCATCTTCACTTAACATCAAGTGTGATCGTAGTGTGGTGTAAGAAAAAAAATTGCCGCTGAAAATGCTGAAAAGCAACACATCAACATTGTAATGATATACATAACTGATAAATACGACGAGACATACAAAACTTAACATTAACGACATCGCCTAAGAACCCTGCGGCGGACGCAAAAACGTATGCGTGAAAGCGCTCATGAGTTACGCCGCGCCCCGCCCGCTGCGCCCGCGCACAATGGCGGCGTTTTTGCGCGCGCGCCGGACGCCGCGGTTTTTGCGCGCGCTAGGGACGATCGAGGTAGTTATCGGATGATTAATCGATTACAATTACGGGCATTATGATGAGAGTAATGGGTTCAGTAACTAGACTCGTTAATTCTTAGATGAACTAGATGGTCTATACAAATAATAAAGTACACTGCTCTTCAAAAGACCGGCAACGCATCAGCGACGAGTCTGATTTAGACGGGGTTTAGTAAAATTTTCAAATACCAACCTCGTATTTGAACATTTTCAAAGTCCTAGTACGTCATTCCTCATAGTATAACTTTTGAACAGGCTTTCCTTAAATATATTTGCCCCATTCTAAAAGACATTTAACTTCATGAGTGTGTCTTCACTTAAGTAAATAATACACTTCCTAACTAAGATTAAAAGAGCGAAGCAGTGACTAAGAATTGGAGGCCCAGTCGGGGGGGAAATGGGGTTAAAAGGTAGGCAGCGCACTTGAAAATCCACTGGTGTTGCAGGTGTCTACGGGCAGTGGTAACAACTTAGCATTAGGTGATCCATTAGCTCGTCTGCCACCTATCACATTAAAAATGTTAAAAATGTATGTTAACTTTCTAACATAGAAACGCGTCACATCTCTAAAAGGTGGCGCATTGAGGCGCGCGCGCAAAAAGCGCCACCGACCAAGTTATGACGGCGCGTATTGTGCCGGACCACGTTACGAGCGAAAAACTCCAAACGAGTGCCTGCATTGTACTGCCCCACGCTCGCATCGTTCCTCGTCGTCATTGTCTTTCACACTAGACACAAAGTTGGAACTGCAATAAAACATTCCCTTTTTTACTGCGGCTGACCATATTGCAAAGGCATTCATTTAAAAAAGATAGGTAATCACAGCCGCCCAACCGCCCATGAACATCTGCGAGATTTGAACCATCGCTGATGTGTGGCCAATATTATAGAAAGGAAACGAGCTAGCGGGTCACCTGCTGGTAATTAATCACCGCTGCCCATGATCATCTAAGAGATCAGAGAGGTCGCAGATCTTTTTTGAAGGTCGATAAGCCGTAACTATCACTGACAGGCGACAGCATAATTATGACGCCACAATAGTCTTTAGCGTTATACAAGATAGGATCAGTAACATTTAGCGATTTATTTTAGACAATTTACACCAATCAACCTGGTCTCAAACTAGGGCAACCCCTGTACTACCAGATGATCATAAGTAACTGGAGGTGTCAACCCAATTGCGGCGATGCACCAGTCAGGGCAGAGTCCTTCGTTAAGAGCCTAAATAAAAAAAAAAACAAATCGTGTTAACATAGTTTTTCCACACAGTTTAAGTCTGCAAACTAGCAAATCTCCACTCCGCCGTTAGCCATATACACCAGAGAAGCAATCGATTTGATTCATTGAGTTTAAGTAATTTTCTTTACAAAATTGTGTGGTTTGCTCATTAATAGAATCGGGAAACGATCTGCTTCCTGAATGTGGTTACATATAAAGATAAAATGTAACATGTCTTTCTTTTGGTCCACACTCTGTCAACACAGCGCAGTCACGAGTGCGATCGGGAGAGGCCTGCGTTAATTAGACGAGATATCGGCGCAGGTGCATCTCAGCATGTTGCGCTGGGGCACAGAATGAATCAGACTCATATATGAATCTGAAACATTTCTACGAAACGTTGTTGGTACTCAGCTCAGCTCTGATTGCGGCGGTTGGTTTCAGACAGAAACGGTTAGTGTGTGGGGTGCGCTGTACTCCACCCAGCTCTGATTGGAGAAGACCTGCTTCCCCATCCCCATTAATATCCTCCAACCTATTCGGCGACGGCGTTCGATCTTAACGACAAAGTTATTTTATAATGTACTAGCGGCCGCCCGCGACTTCGTCCGCGTGGAAAAGTAACTTTTTACCCCCCTTTTAACCCCTTACAACCCCCTTTTCGCAATAAAAAGTAGCCTATATCCTTTCTCAGAGTCTAGATCATCTGTATACCAAATTTCATTTTAATCCGTCAGTAGTTTTGGCGTGAAAGAGTAACAGACAGACAGACAGACAGACAGAAGTGTATGTTTCCTCAAAGAGAAATGAATAAATAATAAATAGAATAAACGGGCCTTTACTACTACGGGTGTACTGTCTATTGGGTGCATTACCCAGCAATCAAGACGTTTAAAACCCGTCCGAAGATTAAGATCCTAGGTTCGGTTCCTGCTTCAACGTGTGATGCTTTCTCCTACATAATTCCCCTTAACGGCCAATTGACGTCACATCCCAGCAGAGTAATGACGCCCACTTGTCTTTATTTAAGTTCGCGTATTAGTTCGTTATGGTTCGTTAATGGTGAGGCGATGTAATCGGATAGCTGAGGAGGTTGTGTAAAGCTACAAGTATTGAGTTGTTCCAGTGGTTTCAGAGTAGAATTAATAGATACCGATTATTGAAAGATAGAAAGGTCAGCTCTACGGAAAAATAAAGCAACATTGACCACCCGTTCAGCACAGTGGTTTGAGCGCCGCCGGTTGAGAGGCAAGGGTCGAAGGTTCGATTCCCGCACCAACTCAAATGTTTCTTGATGAAACAGATATTGGTTTTGGGTCTGGGTGTTAATGGTACCTTCGTTTATTCTTGTTTCCATAGCACAAGGGAAAAAATATACGATTAATTTTATTGTGATATAGAGGGCTGACAAACAGACGGATCATGGACCCATTGACACCCGCAATGCTAAAGGAATCACGAGTGCGCCGCCGACCTTTTAGAGAGCAATACCAACGCTCTCTTTTTGATAGTTTTATTTGGTACAATTTGGACATAAATCCAAAGCCGTAAGCACATGAGCGCTTGCTGTGTTTCCTGTTCTTTCTACTAGTGGAATACCTCAGATGCATGTGTTTTAAGCTTATAACCTAACGGCCTATATGAGTACCCTCCACATACCAATCAGCGTAAGATTGCGTCGCAATTACGCGCATTTGCTTCCGCTAATAGGATTTACGTCCGCGTGTGGCTGCGCCCGCGCCGGCGCGGCGCTTCCGCGTCGGCCGCGGAAATAATTGCAAGCATTGCGCATCATCGCGCGCCGCCGAATAATTAGTCATTAAAATACTTGAGTGCGCTCACGGAGGCGCATAGGTTTAGTGTAGTACCTAACCTTAGTGCTTAATCGAGACAGAACCATTGCAGGGGTGACATGAATACAAGGCAGAAAAACTTGGAATTGGTTATGATGCAGGTTCACTCCCAAATGCGCCATCCGGTCAGTCAATATCCAGTATGATCCAGAATGTGAAATCTTCCTCTAAAAATTTGGATATAGTGTAGTTGTTGTAAAAACCCATGTGCCGCGTGTAAATTCCTTGTTCCGCGAGATAGTGCGCACGCGCCGCTATCGCGCGCGCAGGTCCGGCGGAACCGATAGCCGGGGCCGCGGGGATCAGCACTGGCCGCGCCCGGCGAGAGGGGTCAAGATCAACTGCCACGTAAATAAGTACACCTTCGATACTTGAGATGGGATCCGAAACGACTTCTAGACATGCGGGAGCGTGTCAAGCAAAGGTAAAAAAATTGACCAAGCGAACTGGGTAAAATTACACGAACCATTTAAAGCGACTTTTGACCCCCTCGTAACTCAAAAATATATGAAATTTAGCATATGTATCGCCGCTGTATTTGGCATATGTAATGAAATATGCAAGATCGGTGACATGTCTCTAATTTTATTGAAATTAGCCAAGTAAGTGTCACCATTGACCTATTTAGATGTCATTTCTTTTGACTATGAACTCTACATACAAAACTTTTTTTACCTTGGCTACCATTTCGCATTTATGTTTTTGTTGGGATTTAACTAACGGGAACTATTCGTAAATACACTACCAAAAATCTAGCCTGTATTGGAGCCTCAATGGTCGCACACGTTGCGAGTCCAGATAAATTATCTCCCTCGAACGGGACTACAGTATGACGTTCTTCAAAATAAATGTTAAGGTTCTTAAGGGGTCGGCTCCTCGTATGCATTTCCTCTGGCGTGGCAGGCTTCCATGGCCTGCGGTAGTTGCTTATCATCACGTTTGTTTTCCACCGTTGTATAAAAAAGCTAGTTATATTCATCAGAGTATTAATCCCGGTATAAATGAAACAATGGGTTTCGGGACCCAGGATAAGATTGGAACTAAGGAGGGATATGAAGTGAGGTTCTCCAACATATACCCATGTGACCTCCCCTCTCTGGCAATGAGCGAGCATCGCAAATATGTAATCAATAAGTATCCCTCCGGCTGCAGCGAGAGAAGAGCCCCGCATAACCCGCCTGCCCTTCAGGCAAAAGAGTATACTTAAGGAGGTAGTCCCCAGTGTAAAAAAAAAGGTTTGGGAGGTCGGTAATTACAAAGAAGCAACTACTGCCTGACCTTCCTAACCCACGTACAGGGGAGCCAAACTAACTAAATCATTTTAAAGCGAAGTTTATTACTTTACCGGTCTTATTCACTGCTTTTATGTCGCTCATTTGTTTACGGTACAATTGCGTAAACAAACGGGCAACATAAAATTCCCAACGCATAGCATTTTTGTCACGAATCCAATTATGAAAAAAATAAGGAGACAGTAAAAAGCGACGCAATGTAAAACAAAACGTTGTAAATATTGGTCATTTATTCATGCAGTTAATAACACCGCTAAGAGGTCAGCTACAGCGATATTCTTTTATTTGGTGCGCAGGCGCATCATGTTTCAAGTACGGGATTAACCTCATTATAACGAGCCGCGATGCAATGCGATTTGTCAAAATAAACACTACCAATACACACTTATTACTTATTTGTAACCTCCAACGCAAAATCAACCCAACGTTTTAAAATATAAGAATCAAATTTCATAAAACTTTTACGTCTTTCCATGACTACTAACCACAATACAATTCGATCCATATTTCAGTCATAATAAAGTGGAAAATTAATTGACCTTTAGGCTTGATAGTGATGCGGTGCGCTGGCGTCGTATTTTCGAGGAAAACTGCGCGGCCCGCTGCGAGATATATGGCGGAGCCGCGGTAGACGCTCGGCCAAGCGCTTGGCAAAACGTCCGCAAATATAGCCAACATGCCAAACACTCAACAAAAACTGACATCTTCATAGGCACATTTAGAATTATTCTAGATTGCCGTTTGCCACTCGCCAAACACTGGCAAACACAAACTTACCCATAGACGTTGATGTTTGTGGTATGTGCTTGCTGTTTGCCAATTCTTTGCCAAGCGTGTAGCCGAACCTTTAGAATGCCTGGCAGCTCGGGCCTGAGATTAGGGCTGCCCTTTACGATACCATCGAAGTTCAAAGTGGTGCAATCATTTTTAGATCCAGTACCTTTCGTGGTATGCTGTAGAAAGTTTGTAGTGTACCTGTTTGTTGCGTTTCTATGAGTATTTGTTAAGTTCAAAAGTAATAGGTTTTAAAGAGATACTTTTGGAAGAAGCCAAAGTGGAAAGAGCTAAGATCTGAACAGGTGGGGAAAGGGCTGATGCCTTCTGTTGACGCTAATTTTACTCGTATATCTATAGCATCACTCTTATATGGTACTTCTTTCTTTAGAGCATCATCAAAACACTCACTTTTTTGACGATGTAGTCAACAAACAAGGCATTTTTTTTTCGGGATATTAGTTCCACTCTGTACCTGGGCGTTGATTGTACCGCGCTAATGTTTCGCCTTTTCGGTTTGTATTGTATATAAGGTTTATCGATGTCTTCAAACTTTACGTCTTTATAAATTCTGAACTTGATTCTCCTTTAACATTTTTAATGAGATTTTCGCATGCGCATGCATGCGCGTCTCATCGTAGTTCAGCGGGAGACAGAGATAGACTATAAGGATTTGGGTGAGACACGACACGAGAAACTGCCTGGTATGCAAATCAAACTCTTTAATATCAATGTCAATTAGAGCCAACCTTCTGTGTGTATTAATTTTGTACCAGGCGGCAGCCCTGCCCATCCCCCACCGCGCGCAGCCTGTGAACAGCGGCGTCTGCGCAGACCTCGTTCCCAACGCTATTGATCCTGCGCCTGCGCCATGTTTACACCCCACACCTGCGTGTTGATAGCCCGCGGACACGGTGCGAGCTATTGATATTCACAACAATTCAATTGTAAGGCACTTCCTTTATCCATCATTTAAATGAACTGTTATAGCTTCACACTCATGGTACTTGTTTCTTCAGAGTATTATCTAGACATTCATTTCTTTTGACGATGTACCCAACATAAAGTAAATAGTTATATTGCATTACCCAACTTGACTCTCATTTAACATTTAAGTTTTTGATGGGACTTGATTTACAACTCCCAGAAAAATGATAGCAAAAGGAGGCAAATGAGCAAATGGGTTACCTGACGTAAAGTCCCACCGCCGGAATAGGACATCAGATACACTAAAATGAAATAAAAATGCTTTGCCATTTACAAGAATCAGTAGGTCCCGTTTTTTTAAAGATTTTAATATCGTACCTATTACACATACAGATATGTAGCCCTTAGAATCGAAATTATTCAAAAATGACCTGAGAGTCATCTAAATCGACTTACGGTATAACCGTGAAAACGCAACAGGCAGAGATTACATTCGCATTTATAGTGTGATCCTGACATTTTCTGCTCGGCTCATTAAAAATGTGTGAACGCTAATCTGTCGAAGAATGTCGGGCGCAGCCTCCAGCGATGCGTCACCACCGCGTCGCCTGCGCAACGCGAAACAAAGGATCTTTTTTTTTCAATGTGTAAACTTCCAGACAGTATCGACAGTGTCCGTATTTTATAGACAAAGCAGTAGCATTTTTCCTCCTAACGTATCCATATCTCATCCATCACCTTTTGAAGGCTCAACACGATCCATTTGTCCTGTAATTTATTATTAAACGTCCTTGAAATATAATTTTGTTCCTACACTCTGAAGAGCGTACATTCCACATGGTACTCAAGTTAAAATATTATCTGCATGTTAAATAACCGGGCAAAGTGAGGTCCATCAATTAGAGCGCTCGTCTGTTTCGATCGCGATGAAACATGATCGCCGCGACCGAGTGATCGATAGCGGCTGCGCGCGCGCACGCTCGCACAAAGGAACGGAGCAAACCGATCTATGTTTACTATGACATCGCACGCGTCAGAGCTGTGGTTAAACAGGATCAATAATAATAAATAGTTGCATATATCCCATAAACAAACTTTGATCATGATTATTAGAAATCTTAACTATTTGAAGCGATAACAACTATTATTATATAGCTCCAAAATCATAAAATGCTTCTCCTAAGTATTTCGCTAATGTCTGATTAGTGCGACAAGTGACAAATTATCCGGATTCATTATTTGAATTTCAGTATAGTGGCTGCCCGTACATTATGATACACTACCTGAAAATCAAATGGATTGTTTGCTACTAGCTTTCTGTTTACATTTGTAGTTTTTTTACGTATTTACGTCGAAAAGGCTGAGCCAATCGCGTCGCAAGCAAAGAGCTTCATTATGTTCACAAGCTGCAACAAAATTCGGGCGCACAAAAACGATCGCGTTCGGTTTCTAACGAGAGATAAGCCCCTGCGCCCGCGCACCGCTCGGCCCTTAATTAAAATGTCTGACGGCGGGCTTCGCTCGGCCCCGGCTTTAATCAGATCGCCCGATAATCTGGGATTAGACGCCCTTAGAAACGTTTCAAGGGCAGACTTTTGAATCAGACATAATTAAAAATCAGGTAGACATTTTGAAATTTTGGAGCTCATTTGAAATGGGTAAAAGATAGGTTTATCTCAAATTTAAATAATAAAGATAGGTTTAAGTTTAGATGAATATTATTTAAATATGCCGAATTTTATCGGTGACGTCGTCATCGTTTAATTCAGATATCTGTGTCAGGTCTTTTTCATGTGGAAGATGAGATGGTAGATAAGCAGACGGATCACCTGATAGTAAGATGTTGTCCCCGCCCATTGACGTCCGTAACACTGTCCGTAACATCAGAGTCACAAGTGCGCTGCCAACTTTAAAGACTCCGCACCACCCCACAATAGGCAAAACTTCGGTACCTCACGCACTCAGCGAAACAGCGCAAGCGATGGATCAAGCCGATTTTCTGTGAGGCAATGGTATCACTCCGATCGACCCGGTTATTCATGCCGAAGCGTAGCTCTCTTACGGTAAAAGGCCTTTGTACATAATTGTCAGTGTATAAAGGCGTATTACACGGGTGTCCGTAACGGCCGCGGTGCGTCGGCGCAGCGCGCTGACTAATGCGCGGGGTCGGTTATGCTGCGGCGCAGACGCAGTTGGAGGTAGTCTAGTCTCCGTATCCTGGGATATTAGAAACATAGCTACTTTGTTTCACTTTGCCAAATTTTAACTGACTATTCGGAGCGTCCAAACCCCTAGCTAATTACTTTAATAGCGCGTAGAGCCCGCAGTACCAAAAGTAGCAAAACTCGGCAATTATCAGCAGTCATATCTGACAATCTCTAAGCAAACCTAATATAATAATCGATTAAAGTGTTCCCTGAGCGCTATAATTTCAGAGTTCTCAAGAGAAAAGTGAATAGGCTCTTGACTAGAAAGAATGCTACACCCTGGGCCACATCATCACTTACCACCAGATGAGATTGCGGCCAAATGTCTGGCTATTACACAAAAAAAAAGTATTCCACCAGCAAAAATGGATACTTATTTGAATTGATCTATGTCCTTATTGCGACCTTCTTTCATCGACATCCATATTATTGAACATTAATAGGTACCAATAACAAGATCTATACAAACAAGCACCCCTTCCTCATCATACGCTACTAGTGAAAATGAGATAAGATTTGCGAGCGATAACGTTATAGAAAAGACTTCAACGCGCGCCGGAACCGAGAGCATTATATTTTATCAAAGTTGCAAACGTGCATATTAATAACATTGCATTAAACGCAATATAATAAATAATGAAATTGAGTCACCTACCTACATTATCCTGATCCCAAACTAAGGTTTTCCCAAGTGCTATGGAAACCAGAAACAACAACACCCAGATCCAACACAAATATCTGTTTCATCAACAAATATTTGTGTTGGTGCGGAAATCTACCCCTTGCGCCTCAAGCAAGTAAGCCCTAACGGGTCGTCTACATTGTTATAACTCAGTTTCTTGTTCGTTCTTCTCAGTAGAACTCAACTTTTGAATTCACCGGTCTTACAATTCGATTTTCGTGAGTGTCCTCTTTGACAACTAAATGCTTTTTTCAATAAGGGAGGAGGCCACCGAGGACTACTATACCCGGTAACACTGTCGATTAGATTGTGCTTTTGAATTAGCCACGTCATGTTGCGTGGTGCTCTGTGGTGACGGCGGGATTTACGAGGCGGCTGCGCCCGCGCCGCTGTCACGCGGCAGCGCGATTTCACGCGACAGCGCGGGAACAGCGCAGGGCTGCCAGAATAATAAATAAACTGAAAAATACATCATCATACATTGTTTTGGGCTGCTTTCAGGAAATCAAGAACTTGTCGCGAGTAGCCGAGGAGCGATCAAAGTAATGATCATCACTTTTTGGGGCAGCCAAATGGGAAAAAACTGAACTTTTCTAGATTTTGTCATGTCTGTCTGTTTGTCCGTCCGTATGTCACAGCCATTTGTTCCCGAAACCTGAAGAGCTATATTGTTGAAACTTAGCAAATAAATGCATTTTGTGAACCGCATGAGGCTTTTCATACAGAAATAGAAAAACATTTTTTTTTGGTTTCTCCATACTTAGAACTGAAACTCAATTGTTCATCTTATCCTCCCATTGGGCCTCCGGCAACCACAAGGTCTGCTTCACGCAGCTTTTCTGTGAGGTCGTGGTATCGCTCCAATTGAGCCGAAGGATCCATCTCCCTCGTCAAACACGGTTTTTAAGTGTAATTGAAAATTGCTTTGGTAAAAAACATGTACATATCTGGCAACCCACACATCGTGATAGCAGTGAGGGACAGGCGGCGCGAATGCTGCGCACCCGCTCCCGCGCTCACTCCTGCGCGCGCGCACCTCCCAGGGACCTGCGCGCTGTGGCTAATGCCCTGACGCAACTTTACTGCCTATTATGCTGCACAATACATGATGCATGGTAATCGATACTAATGGTCAGGTGCGGACGTTACTTATGCTAGGCGTGATATGTTGGCTACCTGTTGGTTCACGGTTAAGCTGCTGAAGCAATCGAGATTCAAGTCCAGATTGCAATTTATACTTTTCTGGTTTATCCTTTGAAAAGAAACATTTAAATCATATCTTCAGCCTAGCGCTGGATCAAGTTTCTACAGGTGCGAATGTACATGGATTGGTATTTTCCCAATAAATTCATACAATATTGACCTTATTCCGTACTTAAGCACTTGTGTTACGGATATAAAAACAGAGGATTAACTAATATAATATATTCTTAAATACAATTATATTATACCCAGGCACTGAACAAATATGAGTGCTCATTACACGTGCTGATGTTTGTCCAGGATGGGGATCAAAATCATGACTTGTGCCGTATGAGGCATTTCTTTATCGATTTCATGCAAGCTAAATAACTAACAACTATAATATTTGCAGCCCGGGCTAAGTTTCCCGGCTGTATCAAGTTCTGCGCCGGCCGCCTCATATACCTGCCGCCTGTTTATTTACACGCTCTTCAGCTCCTCACTGCGCGGGCGCATTCCTCGCGTCGGCGCGGGAGTCTCGGCGGTACGCTGGCATAATCCCGAGATTAATCACAGGCGACTGACGCATGTCCACGCGGTTTTCTGTCCTTGGCTGTCAGAGCTGAGTAGTAGAAAGGAGAAATTATTCCCGATTTAAGACCACAAACTGTAGTGAAGACTGTCAATCCTATTTAAAAAATCAGGCGAAATAGCGAGTCGAAACAACTAAAACTGTAAAACAAAAAAAAATAAAAAGAAAAGACTAATTAGATCACCACAATCAGAATTGGCAAGCGCTGGCTTTAAGCAGTGGGACAATTTAGGCTCGCAAAAAGAATCTCTGACTACAAGAAGAATTTTATTTCAGCTAAAAATTTATAAGACTACCTGCACAATGCACATACGAACACAAGTGTGTCATGCGATTTAAATCTGCAATATCCGGTTTGTAGAGACTTCTGACACCTTTCCCTTATGCGTAATACGATTCTTAGATAGATAGATACTTTTTATTGCACAAAAGATAACAGAACAACACACGCACATACATATACACAGAACGTATTTATTATTAAATATTCAACAACTTTAATGCGTAACTAACAAATTCTTGATTCAAAGACCACTGACAGTTACAATAGTAAGTACATATCAGAAGTTCACACAGTCGCAGCCCTCCCTATCAATTACTAAACAGCGATTAGTATTCATAGTAATTGATTATGTGCGCGCATGCGCGCTCGTTACCGCGCGTGACTTGCGCGCGCGCGTCGCTTTGTGCGCGTTATTGTTTTATTGCGCGGCGCAGGGCATCGCGACCGTCGGGGATGATCGTGACGCGGAGGTGATTAGACGGCCCTTTGTGTTAGGTATTATTGCTTGTTATGTTATACCCCTCAGGGTCTGTATTTAGGTTGGAGCTAACAACCAAAGATAAAAAGACCACCCCTGACCTTTAAGAACTATTTACTTTCAAAATATTTTGCGAGACAATTTTTTGGTTTCCAAATATGTAGTTCAATTCAAAACGTGCGTGATAAAATTCATTGGATGAATTCACGATTCATCATGATGAATCAACCGACCTTACCGACCTACCTTATCTGCATACTTTAACCAAAGTAATATTTTTATTTAGTATAAGCCTAAGCACTCATAGTCGTCCCTAATTTTTTTAATGTTAGCTAAGGTTTTGGACATTACGCCGTCGAAAACATGCGAACATACGCATATCGTAGAAAAAGTATGCGCTATCTAAATCAAAGCGGTGTGAATATTTGGTTGAAATAAACTAAAAAATAACGAGTAATTTTATTAGATTCGTATGTAAATGATTCAACGTGCTACGGAGTGACATCCAGACCATGCCTAAATCGGCCTGTAGCCGAAGATGGCAACTACGCATGCGTCGATCTGATTCGTCAATTTGAACTTGCAGGCTCCGTGGGCCATTCATCCTGCTATCGGATGCAGCAGCGGCCGGGGCCGTAAGTGGCCACTAATCGTCGCACAAACGGCCGTAAAGTGCGCTAACGAGGCGCGCGGGCGCATCGCACCTCGCGAGCTAGTGGCCTGCCCTGATGTACGCCCAACGAGCCTAAGGTTCGACTGTTTAACAATGCTGATCTTTAAACGCAAATACCGCATTTGAACTCGCGAAGATATAGATTTTGTAGCAGTTTAGATTTAATCTGTTCTATTCATCTATTAAAAGCTACTTTCTACAAGCAATTACATGGCTCTTAGGTAAACCGAAAAGATAAAACATTTGCACGATGTAATTGACATCCAGCGCCAACTATTGGTATGATCTGCTGGCTATTAAATTCAGAAACAAAGAGTAATACGGACCACATGTCTTAAAAATAGTTGTTAGCGACCAAATAGAATGTCAAAACACATCAAAAACACAGTCGACGAGCTGGCCTATTCGTGCCGAAGCGTGGTTCTACCAAGGTCAAAGTATTTCGTGCTTAGTCTACCACACTTTCATCGTAAGGTTATCGCAGGACGACTGCAACACCATCTAATCTAATGATCTATTTGCTTAGTCCGTACCATCGGCAGCGGCCGCGCCCTGGTTGCGGACTTACTGCTCCCGCGCGAAGTAACTCGCATTATCGCGCGGTAGATGCGACAGCGACAATGTTGCGACATAAACATGCGACAACAGGTGATAAACCGCGGGGAACGTTACTCGGTGCGTGCGCGCAGCTCCGGTGTTACTTTGTGTTGTTAGATTCATTGGCGACAGGAGGGGCGCAGCAAACCGTACATCCTACCTTAGCGGGATAGATTCTTGGTAGCAAATTATGGTGATCAAACTAATGATGGCTAACAAAATTTTACGCTTGCTTTTTGCCATCACGGCAATGATGTACAATCTCAAAAAAGTGGAAAGGTTGGCAGCGCACTTGTGACTCCACTGGTGTTACGGGTGCGTATGGGCGACGGCAATTACATACCAACAACAGAAAACCCGTCTGCTCATCTGACACCTAGCTATAACATAGACACCCGTAGACACCCGCAACACCAGTGGAGTCAAAAGTGCGCCGTCAACCTTTAGCCCCCTTTCACCTCAATTGGGCCTCCGGTACCCTCACTCACTCAGCAAAATATAGCGCAAGCGCTGTAGACTGATCCGGTGTGGGTGTGTGGATGTCTTGCTAGCGCTTGCCTGTTTATGGCCTCCATTCTAGAACCTTTAGTAATCTATAAGAATTATATATATAATGTTAGTTTCTCAAATTGCCCGATTAGTACGTCATTGTTTATCAGGCAGTTAGAGTCAAGTAATTTCAGATTTATGTCGTCTGGCTCCACATTAAATTTCCTTCACTGTACATAGTAGGTTCGCGTACAATAGAGAGAAAGTTCTACGAAGACGATCGAATTTATGACTCTGAAAGTTCAAAGCAGCTAGTACTGCGGCTGGCAACATAATTGCTACTTGGACAATCAAGTCCTCTATAAGGCTGTGCAGTTAAGTTGAGGGAAAGAGAATTAACAACCGACAACATCTTAACACCAGACCGTCTTTGGCTCGTAGCCGCAATCACATAAAAGACCACACGTTCTTGTACCTACCGCGTCTAAAATGGGGGGTCCAGATGCGGTAGGTAAGTCACTAAGTGTATGCCATGTCCATATAAATCTCCGCGCAATTTCAAAGTGTTATTAAAACTGCGAAGTCTAGTCAGGGATACATGTTTATTCGTCGGGAGGTAAATCTGGCGGATCCCTGCGCAAGCGCCTGCGAGGGCGGCCATTACTCGCGCCGGCGCCGGCAACACACGGTACAAGTTGATAAGCTTGCGAACGCGTGTTCGTGCTCTCAACGAGGGTAATCGACGACAGAGTACACGCCAGGACAGTAAGGTATTATCAGGACAAAGCGAGTAGATAAATCATCTGGAGATCTACATATCAGCATAATGTACTACAGATTAGGCTACGGCGGCCGATCGAGTGAGTGCGCAAACACTGATGCACTCTCTATTCCCTTACCACGATGGAACACTAGTATGACAAGACCGAAAAGGGATCGGGCACAAGACTGGTTTAACATGCTTTCCCAGGCACGGCAAAGTTCTTTCAGACTTCGGGCTGACTCTGAGAATTGGTTTACAGTAAAACCCAGGAAAAAAAAATTGGCTCGCCTCGGGTATTGAACCCAAGCACAGCCAAATTTATAAAATGTGATCCACTACCCACTGCGTTACCGAAGCAGTCCACTACCGTTCCTCCATCAGCAACCAAGTGTCATCTGCCATACAACAGTATCCAAGGGCTGCTTATGTAGATTCCGATGCTGTCCAACAGACCGCATATTATAACGCTGAAGTGGCACCCAAAGTGATCCTACTCCCATATCTTTTACTGCACTTGTTTCTTTGCATGGCATCTGAGGAAATGCACGTAACGGTTACACGGCCCCTGCGCGGGCGCAGCGCTGACGCAGCGAAACGCTCACATTCCGCGCGATGATACCCGGTGCCCTCGTGATTGCTCTAACTGCTCAGCAATGTCAGCTGAGACCGAAACCTGGTTCTCAAGATACATTTACAAAACAACAACAACTTAGTACCTATCTAACTATAGCAGACAAACATTTGACCCTGATTGACGTTAACTCCTGTATTTCCCTCTGCACTCTGTGGAGTGGTTCTGGGCATTTCTAACATCTTGATTCATGGTGTCAGATCCGACGCAAGCCATAAGCCATAAGTGGTCCCAATTAGGTACAGACTTTACTTCAATTACCTGATCATAGAAATCATTAGGCTTAATCACCACGCTGGCCTAATGTGGATTGGGGATCACGAACCCGAGCTATGTTCAAAAAATTTGAAACATACTTTTTGCTCGGGAATCAATTGTAAATCAGTAGTCACGAATATAAAGTTTGTATAATGGGTACAATTAAAAGGATATTCATAAAGTCATTACACCCTGCTGGTAAGCTCGACGATAATAGCAAAGTACTCGTAACTAGACCATTGCGCAAATTGCCCGCGCTGCGACCACGGTGAATGGAAATATAATATAACAATACATTCGCGCGCGCAACTGTCACAATCATAACAGTCATCGCGCGTACATCACTGCGGTGCGTCGCGCCGAGGGCGTCGCGTCTGCGCTTGCGCACCCCACAAAAAACAAGTGCCATCGACAACAACTGACGCCTCTGTTGCCATCTGTCTATGCGCTTCTAACGAGTAGCTGTTTGCATATTTTTTTACGTCACACCCCTGTATGATTTATAAACAGAGCAACTGTTAGTGTGATTTTGATTTGGGGTCCGTTTTGAAGTGCGGTGGCTTTGATGGGCTCGTAATTGTAGCTTTTTAACGGGGCAATTCTCACAATAATGCTTGAATAAAATTAATAAACAAATAATAAATTGAGTCAACGTCTGAAATGAGTGTATTGTTGTGGTACCTCGGTTATTTTTTGTATGGAAACCAGAAACCACAAATACTAAGACCTATTGATTTTACATTAATAATGTAGACCTGTATTTTAATTATGGTAGGTATTCATATTATTAGTGTATAACAATAACGTTTTATTTACAATCATATAAATTTCTGTAGAATAATAGTTATATCAGAAAGACTGAATCACCTTCACTTCTTCTTTATAATGTTCTTTACCTGCCTGTCAGGTTATTGTCTTTTTTTGTGACATAGGAGGCACACGTACAGACGGATCTGATTAAAAAATCCCTTAGACCGCCTAATTTAAATTGTACCTACACTGACTAACTGTATACCTATCTGTTAAGTTTAACTGAAACAATTATAAGTACCTCTAGTTCATCAAACAATTGTGCCGGTGCGGATATCGAACCCGTGACCCTCACGGTCTCAAGCGATTGTCAAATTAAATTGCTATAAATTGAATTGCTATAAATTGATTAAATAATACAAACCCATATAATCGTAAGCCCTTAAGTGGAGAGATTTGAAAATCATACTAACGAGGTAACGACGTTTTACTGCGTAATGACTACTGCGTATAATTCCTTGAGAAATAACAATGTGCTTTAGAGAGACATATAAACGATTTATTACAAGAATTATAGTAAACTAGCTGTGCCCGGAGGCGCTACCTGTGGTACTCCACTTGTTACGGGTGTCCATCGCTTGCCATCAGGGGATCTGGCTACCACTTAATAATTAAAAATAATATTAAAAGAAATATTATATGTCCCCTGGTTAAAACATTATCAGAAACGAAGCAATCAGCTGATCATAAGCGGTACATCACCGCTAGATGTCGCGCGTCACGTGCGCACCGGGACGTTCCGCTGCGCACGCACACGTTGCTCGCGCGCTGACTAACCGTGACACGAAGCATCTCATGTGATGACAGGTTAAGGTAAATGGCTTCGCAGCGGTACTTTAATCTAGGACTGTGCCTGATACTTGTGAAATGTGAAAATGCAACGAATGGATCAATACAATGTTATTAACAGAGAGAGAGCTATTTCGCATGTTCCAACAAAAGCTAAGTATGTTTATGATGATTAAAAGTGGGACAATTTCACCATGGACTCAGCAATTTATCACATTTTATGTTACAATATGGACTTATGGCTTATGTTGTATGTAGTCTATCATACAACAAATGGTGATGGTAATAAAACCACCGGATTTGGAATATTGACGTTACATACACAGAATAGGGCATCTGTAAAGTAATGTATCAGTCTATACAATTATTAAATACAAAGGCCTCCATCATAGAAATCAAGTATTAAGTAAGTGCTCCAATTACTTATTTATTAAACTTAGTACGAAATCCGATCAGTAAAATGTTACTATCTCCGTCAATGAATTACTGCAATAAATTAATCGTTAAAACATTCGTAAACATAAAAATTACTTCGGCGCGACGAAAAAAGACAAAAGACAGAACGTGATCTCCGGACAGCACAGCGCGGCCGACGCAAAACAAAAGGAATCAATCGTTATTATTAATTGAACTCCGGTAACATCGGTATCTTTTGTAAATGAAACATAAAATCCGCGTGATGGGCTCTTGCGCTTTTTATTGCTTGCATTAATTAACGCACACAGGTGCAGGACGACTTGGCGAGGAGCAGTGAAATAACGACCTTAATAGTGACCACACGGACTCTTATTCACTGAACTGCACTGATTTTCTACTTAAGAGGCTGTGGTATCACTGCGGTATTGTATTTATCAGCAAACATACACATGAAACAGCGTCTACGCTGAGTTTAGCCGAGTGAATGAGGGTAACAGAAGAAACAGAGGTTGGCAGCGCACTTGTGACTCCACTGGTGTTGCACTCCTATCAGGTGATCCGTCTGCTAGTTTGCCACCTATCGCATAAATAAAAACCTGAAAAAGAATAGCTATGTATGGGAATGCTACCATGTATGTTTTCCCTTTTGAGTTTTCGATTCGGGTAAGTTGTTATTGGCAGATATATCGATCTACCCTCCTTCTACGTCTTTTCCTTGGCCAAACTAAAGGTAGTCTAGCTAGTGCCCAAGCCGTACCACCCAAGTTTTTCAATTACACAATTTGAAGCAAAATGACTTCACTGTCCGTTATTATTTTGTGATATGATCGAGAAAGTGGAGGTTTAATTTGGCCACAGGAAGAGCTCGGAGCGTGCGCGCTGCGCCTGCGCCGGTCGCCGCGCGCGCGATGCCGCGTCCGGAGGGTTCCAGGCGCAGCTGGGGAACCCTTCCGACCAAGCATTTGTGATCAACTATCCGGTAGTAATCCCTGAACCAGACTATGACTTATGGTCTCCTATATATGCAGTTAAAGTTCTAAATTGCCAACATCATATGGTACTATAGTCATGAGCGTTTTACATTCATATCAAAGTCTATTTTAGTTACATGCTCCTCCTGTTTTTTTATTACTAGGAACGAACGCATTCCTCTCAATTTCATCTAATAGGTGCTACTTTGTATACTCTAATTACATGAACATTTATCATTAGTCTTCTATCAATAACTTTTCATCGCCCGTCTTTTACATATACTATTTGCAGATTAAATACGAGTATTACGAGTGAATGAAAACGTTTATTTCGACCAACACACGGTCTTAACATAGTACAACCGGAATAATCATACTTGTCTCTTAGTCGACTATATAAAAATCATTGTCACCTCATTAGTGAAACCGTGATATTCATTTTTTATAATACATAAGAACAATAATTGACGAGATATTGTATAATAGTGGCGGCATTTGTCATCCGAAAAGAACATAAAATTATCTGAACAGAACCCTATACTACTTGCTCAATGACGCGCTTGGGTCATTTTTACCGGCCAATTAGCGGAATCTTTGAAGGCATTCCGCAGATAAATCTCTGAGAAACGATATGTTTAATTGCGAACCTAATTTAACAGTGATCGTGGTCGCAGTCGCAACAAGCTGCGCGACGTTGCGCATGCGACGCCTGAATTTTGATCACTTTTTATTACTTCAAAGTAGCCAGACAAGGCTAATCTAATGGTGAATGGTAACATCCGCTCATAAAGAGATTATTAACATAGTTCTTATTATTGACAGTGAGAGATCCAAGATTCTGCATTCAGCTCGACAAGAGTATTGTGTGGTAAAACCACGGTCTGCTATATGTTTCGACGAATAAGTGACGGTACCGGGTGGTACCGGACTCAATCCAGGAAGTAGAGAAGTTTGAAGTGTGGAGTGTGACTCCACTGGTATTGCAGGTATGGGCGGGGGCCGCCGACTTATTATAAAATAACAATAAATTTATTAATTGAACTCGTTCACACGAATACTTAAAGAAGCTTAATAAAGGCGTTCCTAATTACCGCATCCTTTGTAACCACATGATGCAATAAAGAATATGACTATGACTGTGACCAATTACGTCCCGTAAAATGAAAAGTGTATATTGCCGCTAAGGCAGTTGCGTATTTTGTTCGCCAAAATCTCCCTTCTCTTCCGTCATGCCCGGCTGCGCGTACGCACTCTGATTGATTCCGGCGCTGTCAGCGCGGGACAGCGCGCCGTCCGCGCGGGACAGCGGGGACAGAGCGGGACAGCGCCGTGACGCGACGGCCACGACACGTCCGCGTTTGTGGTGAGGAATTTATTAGTCCACGAGCGAACTAGTGGTTCGCAAAACTGTTTTAACCGGTTTAGAATTATTTTTATGTGATCAGTGGCAGATGAGCAAACGCCAATGGAATCAAAGGCACGCTGCAAATACTGAAATACCCTTTCCCCCGATTGGGCGTCCTCTTAGTGTGGAACTCATCCGACGAAGCACAGCGCTAGCGCTGGTTTACGCAGATTGCTATCACAACAGAATGTCTGCGAGGCCGTCGTGTCTCACAGAAATTCGGTTAACCTCTGGTAGGTTAACCGAATTTCTTTACTATTAATTGTTTATTATTAATTAACTCTCTGCGGCTCTCTCACTAGAAATATCGGAGATTTAGGGAGCATCAGTGTTAGTTTGCAAATAAAAAAGTATGTTTTTCTCTCCAGTCCTTATTCTTATAATAAGTTTTTGTGCAGAAGTATAACTGACTTTACCTGTGTAGGCAGCAAGGCACTTGCACAATCAACTAATGGGCATGTAAAGTTTTAGGTTTTTTGAAACGAATTTTGAAACACTTTTATTCTAGCAAATGTGACGCCATATTTATGAGTCAGGATACGGAGTCTACGGTACCAATCGCTTATAAAAATATAAAAATCTTTCATAATGATTGACGTGAAAAGTTATAGGTTTTTATGACCATTTGGAAACTCTGAGAACCGGTCTATGTAACTGGTACGATATGTACCGATTTATCCCAACATTACCTGCTCTGCGTGACGGGCTAAATAATGCGCCGAACGTCGCCAACGTCGGCTGCAGGCTGCGCGTACGCACCGAGCTCTAGTTGCAAACTAGGCCACTTGTGATGCACTGCGGGTGAAATTGACTTGTAAGTTATTATAATACGACTAAAGGCTGGTTTACACAGTGCGAACCGCTGCCTAGCCAGTGTCAGTTCCTAACTGTTTCGTGTTACTCGTAATGTGATGTCTAAACAATGCAAGTTACTGTGGTGCAGCTACTGTGTAATCAGACTCATATTCTAGCCTTATAGCGTCACCAACAGTAATAAAATGTTTTCATTGCATAAATACTTCATTGTTACTCTCTAAATAACATAACAATTATCGATTTATTCTCTGTTAAGAGTAATGATTTTTTTTTTCAGATTTAACTAATAATATAATTCACAACTTGTCATTGAAATTGCTATTGAAACTGCATGCCTTAGTGTTTACGTTGCTCCAAACCAATATTTAGTAATTGTGCAACGAATAAGTTATAAGTGAGAGGTGCAGTATCACCTACAATGATTTACGTATGACAAATGAAATAATTAATTTTGACATTTGATTACCGTGGTATCGCGATGAATCGGAACACACATAAATAATTCTCGCAATCTACAAATCTCAGAAGAAAATGATAAATCGCGAGCTGCGTAATTTACAATTACAAATGCGACTGAGCGATTATGAAGGCGTTCCGCGGACATAATGTTTTGCTCCGGTACTCTTGCGCAATGCTAGCTCATAGAAAACATGAACTAATATTTCTTATCGCGTTATAACGCGAGCAATCATACTTATAACTAAACTGTCTAACCCTTAATCCCTTAAACTTACAGATCAAATTCGAGCGGCTATTTCGTTGGCAGGACAGTCGCGGTAAACGGCAAAAACTAGTCTCGCGATAGAATTAATAATTTCCGCTGCGATTGTGCGCGCGCGCAGGACGCTGTCTGCGATCCTCACTCCTTTGTGCTGTTCGCGGGATCCGCTGTATCCTGCGTCTTATGTCACAGTGACGTCCTGTGAACAATATTCTATTGAGTTTAATTCAAGCCACTTCTTTTAAAAAGTGATTACGACTACTTTTTCATTCTATCTTTAAAGTATCGTAGCAAACGTCCAGCAGTACATAAAAGATGTACATTTGAAATGAACTTCGCGCTATTCCTTTTATTTTTTACGTTGCACAATTTGTGGGTTCTTAGTAAATGTTGTTGATAATGAGCTAGTCAAATTAATTTCGTTAAAACAACTCTACACTAAGTAACTAGGAGTTAACGAAACAATGTTCATAGTGAGATGCGAAACTTGGCTCCAGGAAAACTATTCATTTAACATCTTGCTAAGCCGTAGGGTCGAAGTATCAATTGGCTCCTCGCCCAGCGATGGACCGATGACCTTCCCGGAGTAACGAGTGAATGAGAGGCAGGATCTTGGGAAAGCATCTTAGAGAACAGCGCATTCAATGTGGGAACAGTTAACTAATCCTCGATCACTTACAGTGCTCACGTAGCAAGTGACTCGCTTACGTTTTTTCAATGTGATCTCTAATAAACGAGTAGATCACCTGATAGTAAAAGAATGCCGTGACTTCTAGACACCCGTATCAACAGTGGAGTTATAATTGCGCTGCAAATCTTTAAGCACCCGAATTGAGCCACCCGTACCGTCTCCTTCGACATAACGTAGAACGGCGCGGTTTCATGCCGATTTTCCATAAAACCATGGTATCACTCCGGTCGAACAAGCCCGCTCGGGACTTAGCGTTTTACTTTTTTTATTGTCCCTGTTTTGGGAACCTCAATTTTCTAGGAACGAAACATGGGACACCTTGCTACTGGCTTTACTTGTACTGCGAAAGGTCTAATGTGCAATTTGTCATTGCTATTTGAACAGCGAGACAAGGAAAGAGATTATCTTGTAACGTATAGGTCAGTTCTTATCGATCTTATAAAGGTTAGCAGGAACTATACAAATTAATTCAACCTAGACTCAGTAGGAACTGTATCTTCGGCATTTACGTGTGTGATTCCGCATTTTATCTCAAGTCTTAGTTACCTATAGTAAATTAAATTGACACAACTACATATCTATTGGCTTTTAATGTCAGAAATTGTCCTAGGCAGATACTGGCCGCTAACTTTTGTCATTGACTTTTCCCATACCAACAGCGCTTTGAACAAATCCGGCTCGAAGGACCAAGGTGTTTAAAATATCAAGACGCCGATTCTCGTGATCGATATGGTTCTCTTTGACATTTATTTGGACAAGTGTACTGAAATATTAAATCGACTTCATTGTTGGGTGTACGAGAACTATAAGTCGTAGGAGTTCAGGACTATTAAGGCCCAATCATTAGATTGGGTAGATTGAAAAGTAAAGAAACGTAAACCGGACAAGAGGCTGTCAATGAAGAGGAAGTTCCTTGTCTGATTTATCAATACACGTAGAGATATATCAATAGAAAAGCTTTGCTAATGCATTCCTGTAAGATTCCTTGATATAAGTTAGTGATTTAAATTTCGACGTTGAGCACATCCCTCGTCACAACACAATAGACGACCAAAACATCAGTAAACAAGCAGCGAAACAAACACAGACATGTTTTTACGCAGCTTGTGTCAGTCGTAAAGAAGGCAGCAATTAGCCGCTGTCGTGCGCAGATACGCGATCCCCGGCTCGAGTGCGCCCGCGCACTTGACATTCTACCGAAATACATTAGAGAACATGTGAAAAAACATGACAAAACAAACGGGTGGGTTTGATCCATAAATTACACGAAAGCATCCAGAACTTGTTATCAGCTCGTTAATAAAGGTTACATATCAGGTATCCTTTTTAGAACATTATTATTGTAATTTATCGTAAGTAAAACAAAATGTATCTTGCTGATTATCTGCCTGTTAATTAATCAATGATTGAAATGGCTGACTAATGTTTAGCAACTATGTATAATGCTATCGCTGGGACATTGTGCAGGTCCGAGCTGCCAGCACCGCTAGCGATTTATATCGGAGAGCACTGATCGCAATCTACGAGCATAATCTAGAAACAGCCTCCACGACGCACGTAGGAATCACGTCCCAATAGTTGCGTGCGCATTCGATAAACACGAAATAAAGTACCGGTCCCATGTTCCCTCCTTGCGCAACCCCGCACTTATCCGCTAACGCGGAGCTACGTGAACAAATTCTAATGGGCGATCCGTTGCGCGCCGCGAGCGCCGCGCGCCGATGTTGCCGGCCGACGGGAAGCGCCCGCGCTCCGGCCGCGCACTCCTGCGCACTCCGCTCAATGGACGAGCAGGGATAGCGTTTTTGCCCATCGCTATGTCCGCCGCACTTTTTCCCGGTCGTGTTACAGCAATTACATAAATTAGACATTACGTGCTCCGCCCGATGACAGCTGACTTACGAGCGATAATTGGAACCGCTCTGTGGGAACGATATCGACATAACTCATTTTTATTACTGAAAACGGTGCAGGCCCGATACGGCGTGGTACAGTGTACCCTGAGACCGGAGGCGTCTAGGCACGATTGTGACGCCCCGGATGTGACATCATTTCGCTGACTTCATAAGGGACAATCCAGCCGATCTACTCGTATGGAAACGTTTTTCACTACTGCAAATGATATTAAATTTGAACACAAACTTAGAATAAATATCCTCACGACAAAAGATTCTCCAACTTTTTAACGTGTAATACGTTGATCAGTCATAGATTGCAGAGATACTGTATGCTGAATAAATGTTAAATACTTTAATATTATTTCAGCAGAAGGCGGAAATTGAAATCTTTCTATAGTAAGCTATGGTCAAGCGCCGCTCGATGCTAAAGACTCATAAAACTCATTAATCAGCAAACATCAAATGTCTTTTATCATCCTAAAGACTACATAATACGAAGCAATGTAGAGACAATCGTGAGTGAGAGATATTCCTTAGTAAGTTTGCTGATGTCGCAAGTAACAAAGGTGTTAATTTGTTTGTGGCGGTATCGCGCCGCATCGCTTCGCATCGATGACATTTAGCGTTACGTCATCGCGTCAGCCATTGTGAGCGCTCCTCGCCGTCTGCGCAGGCGCAATAACAACTATCATTGATCTAAAACGAACTCGACCATTTTTCAATACGATGATAAGATTGAAGAATGGTTTACCAAATTAAATATGAGTGTTATAAGGGTACATCTTCGAACAATTTCGTGAGACTGGCTTTCACCAAAGTCAGGTTATCAGATTAGATTTCTTTTATCAAGTCATAACTTTTTGAAAAATTAATTCGTCGGTTGTCAGGACTCCCGCTATTGTTGAAGTCTTTGTGATCAACAATAACTTTTTTACCTTATGTGAGACCTATACAACTATTCAAGTGTTTAATATTTTGAAGATATCAATGGTATTACTATGTACCGTTTGATAAATGGAAAGGTTCATTATGTTGGTACATTACCTACTTTTGATCAAATGCGTAATATTTATGAAGTAGCAAGCAAACAAATAAATGGTTTACAAAGTGACTAAGGATACTGAAATGTTTATTTACAACTCTCCATCAAATCTATCCATCAAATTTATTCCTAATAGATTAAGCTCGATGTGGTGTAATTAAATCAGCTCCTGTTGAAACGTAATTATAGTTCACCACTATGATTAACAGTTTAAAGTTTGCTATAATTAGTAGTCGAGGCAGGCTGATATGATCAATTAGCGGACATCGATAATTGCATAGGAACGATGACTGGCTAATATTGACAAATCAGATTCCTAAGATGGCCGCTCTCACGATCGGCGCGACCCCTGCCGGCGCGGGCGCACGTCGCGGTGTCGATTTCGTCAACATCGCGACATGCGTAAATGGCGTATCATCATCCAATAATATTTGTCGGTCCGTGGGTAAACAGCGCCGCGGGATCGGACTAGAGTGGCCAAAGTTTGTGTTCTTACTGGATATATTCAGATTATTTGTAAGACAACAAAAAAACCTGGGTTAATCCAGGAAAACATATAATTGATCAAAATATATGGCTCTTTTAAGTAGATACGAATGTAGTCTCAATATTAAGTCAAGTACTACGTATGAAACCTATATTTTATTTGAAAAAATAAAATATATAGATTGTTTTTTATCCCTAAATCCTGAATCATGGACTAAGCGTACCTTGGGCTCCGTAGGGACAGCTTTGGATGCAACCGGGAATTACGCGCATGAGATAGACAAATGTAGATTGTTTAATCTGTAACATCAGAATATCTTACAAGAGTGAACAGGGCAGCCCGAGGGCAAGTGTTAGGCTCTTATCAATTGAAATTCTAATTAGGTACCATAGTCTGCAAAGGCTTTGCAAAATTGATTTGATAAGGGCAGAGCAAAGGACTCTCCACACGCCTTAACACAGAGGACCTACAACGAATCTTCATACCCGTCTCTTTAACACACGCTGTGTTGTTTGGATGTCACTGATATACTTAATTTTTGTTCGTTACGGGACGGTTTCAATCACACCAATCAATCTGGTCTCAAACTAAGGCAACCCCTGTACTATGAGTACCAGGTGATGATGGTCAAAGTTTTCACACAGGTCCACAACAGTCCAGATTTCTGGCAACGCTAGCCGGGAGAGAGGGGCGCGCGCGGCACGGGGGACGCGGGGGCGTGGGGGGTGCGCGGGCGCAGCGAGTGCTCGGCAAACTGCCCGCTGTTTGCGCAGCGCACACCTGGACCACTCTTGTTTTTCTACGACCAGTTTTTATAACAACAATCTTTGGGATACGTTAATTTGACCCTCGTTTTTCTAATACGGTTTGGGCAAACATTGGGAGACCACTTTGCACTTGAAGCTGGCTATTGATTTGTTGGAGTTGAAAAGTAGCGCGTGGGATTAGAGCAGACGGCCGGTCCGCACCTGGCACGAGACCTGCCTACTGCTCGCACTCACATTAACAGTTAGCAAATAAAATCTACTTTTTTATGTGATAGGTGGCAGACGAGCAGACGGATCACCTGATGGTAAGCGATGGGTCCCCGCCCATAGACACCTGCAACACCTGTAGAGTCATAAGTGCGCTGCCAAATTTTAACCCCCCATTTTCCCCCCAATTGGGCCCCCCGCATTCACAACAACCGTGGTCACAAGTGACGGATTTTTGATTAGATTGAATTTTTTGTCGCATAGTTTAATCTGTAACATCAGAATATCTTACAAGAGTGAACAGGGCAGCCCGAGGGCAAGTGTTAGGCTCTTATCAATTGAAATTCTAATTAGGTACCATAGTCTGCAAAGGCTTTGCAAAATTGATTTGATAAGGGCAGAGCAAAGGACTCTCCACACGCCTTAACACAGAGGACCTACAACGAATCTTCATACCCGTCTCTTTAACACACGCTGTGTTGTTTGGATGTCACTGATATACTTAATTTTTGTTCGTTACGGGACGGTTTCAATCACACCAATCAATCTGGTCTCAAACTAAGGCAACCCCTGTACTATGAGTACCAGGTGATGATGGTCAAAGTTTTCACACAGGTCCACAACAGTCCAGATTTCTGGCAACGCTAGCCGGGAGAGAGGGGCGCGCGCGGCACGGGGGACGCGGGGGCGTGGGGGGTGCGCGGGCGCAGCGAGTGCTCGGCAAACTGCCCGCTGTTTGCGCAGCGCACACCTGGACCACTCTTGTTTTTCTACGACCAGTTTTTATAACAACAATCTTTGGGATACGTTAATTTGACCCTCGTTTTTCTAATACGGTTTGGGCAAACATTGGGAGACCACTTTGCACTTGAAGCTGGCTATTGATTTGTTGGAGTTGAAAAGTAGCGCGTGGGATTAGAGCAGACGGCCGGTCCGCACCTGGCACGAGACCTGCCTACTGCTCGCACTCACATTAACAGATAGCAAATAAAATCTACTTTTTTATGTGATAGATGGCAGACGAGCAGACGGATCACCCATAGACACCTGCAACACCTGTAGAGTCATAAGTGCGCTGCCAAATTTTAACCCCCTTTCCCCCAAATTGGGCCGCGTTACAACAACCGTGGTCACAAGTGGACGGATTTTTTATTATGATTGTCAATTTTTGTCGCATTAGGACTCAGTTATATACCTAAATTATTTGTAAAATACAAAGCAATAGTTTAAAATCGTAGGTATAGCCGATTGTCTCTCAGGCATCTGTCATTTAACCACAGACGTCATTTAAACCCTCTAATGATCGCCACACGGCCGACCGACCACGAATACTCACCACACATAAGCCATACAAAACAAGTGGGATAATAGCCCTTAAACTGTACAGCTCAAAGGCTGCACAAAGTCCAACGTGTTCTATCTAATGAATAGACAACTGTACACTAATTAAACTAATCTTGGAGTCTTTTGTCGCTTCCCTTCAGACGCGACGACACCTCCAACAAACCAGGTTAAGTTAATCTGCCGAGCTATTGAGATATTTAAGCCAGGATTAACCTTTTCAATCCTGTCCAAAATCGTTAAGCTGCGTCTCAACGACATAAAGACACGACTTTTTGACCAATAGTGGATTAACAAGACGTGAGGTGTTTTTCGTAGCCATTGAGTTAGTACCGTTATGACCTAACATACACTTGTCATCAAATAACAAAATCTTTTAAGTGCTAAAAGGATTCCATGTTTTGAATGAATATGTGTTACTAACGGAACTGTATACGTGATTATCTTTTTGAAGTTAATGAAATCTTATTATAAAATTTTATATAGCATAAAAATATAAAACGCTGTCAGTTGTAGCTTTTGATACTAACAATTAGACTGCGGGTAAAAATAATGTTCTTAAAATTTTCAAATGATAGTCACTTCCTTAATCAGAAGACGTGCATTAACGATTGTATATAGAGTGTTCAACGTATATTTTAAAGCAAAAATAAAATATTAAAATTGTATCTTCAACAAAAATCCCAATGCTAATGTAAGGACCACCTAGTACTGTTATTAAAACATAATTCAGATCTAGACCACGCTAGATTAGCTCGCCGTCAAAATGCTTACTCACAGATAAAAAGCATTTCAAGTTTTATTATTTCGTCTTGACATGATCCGACAAGCCTGGAAACCTAATTAAGCTTGCATAATTCTAGACTAGACTAGTAGCCTTAGTCTAAGTGCTGCGCCCGCGCAGACGGGATTAGCCTAAGCTCCGTCTAGACCGCCAGACCACTGGCTGTCACCAGAGACAGACCAATTACGCGGAAATAATCACGTCTCTATATTGGTTTTCGATAGTTGCTTTATTTGAATATAAATTAATATTTTAGTAATGTAACAAAATCTATTATTAATTTTATCAAAATGATTTTATGTATTGTCATTAAATGTCAAAGCTTACGATCCCAGATAAGTCTTAATGTTCCCTGCACATGCAATGTGCAACGTTTTTGATTGGATGCGACAGGTAAGTACATTCTCATTCGATACGGGACGGTTTCATTGTAGGCTTTAAGGTTACAGTGACAACTCATTAGATAGATGCTCCCAAAACCACAATTAATGAACAGTGATAGGTGGCAGACGAGCAAGCGGATCTTGCGGTGCTGGCGGAATGCCGAGCCCGATGGACACAACACCAGTGGAGCCACAAGCGCGTTCCGGTATCATCAGTCACTCGGCGAAACGCAGCACAGGTACTGCTTCACGCCGGTTTTCTGTGAGGTAGTGGTATCACACCCAAGCGATGTGTACCCACAGGTTACATCACTTCCACACATCAGCAGTAACTCGGCTCAGTATTGGGGCATCGTCCCCGCAATTAAACCCGCGGGCTGCGCGCGCGCAGTAACGCTCGGAGTTTAACGCTCCTTAATCCGAGTTGACTCCAATTAGACGCCGGCAATTGTCGCGGCGAGAGACCGCTTACATCTGGCGATTTGATCAAAACTGTTATGGCTTCTGAGTATCATGGCCCCCGAGCTCTTACGACATCTGAAGATTCGGTCAAGATGCTAGAATTCTAATCCTTAAACAGTTCTTAAAGGGTTTTATTTGACGGGTCACTAAAAACTAAATCTGCCCATTAAATGATTGCTCAGCAAAAACCTTTTTGAAAATTAGATCCACAAAAATATAATGGCTAATTATTGTGCAGAGTTATAAATAAACAGTATAATTTGTAAGATTAGATCTTTATTGAGTGTCTCTTAAGCGTGTCCCCAGTTTATATACAATCCTTACGCTAGGAGGCCCCCTCCAATCTTGGCATACTTAACTATAGATTAATCAAAATGCAGACATGAATTCTATGACAATTGTAACGCAGTTTTATATTTAGCTAGAAACGAAATTAAATACAGTAGTACAATAAAAATAATTTTGGCATCAAAGCAGCTTGGTTTCTGCAATAGACCACGTTATTTGGCCAAATGTTTAAATCCGCATTAATCGTCTCGTATGAACCCGAGGTCGGTAAGACAAGCCTCCCGATGTCCGCGTGCAAACAATACTGCGCTAATTGTGATTAATCGCGCATGCGCGACAGTATGGCGCTCCCTGCGCGACAGTATGGTGTCCTGCCCAGTGACCGGTTGTCCTACTGTCCCGCGCGTGCGGGCACTGGGGTATGGCTATTTGGGGTGTCTTGTGTGACAATGTCTCACTAGAAAGACAATCGAGACATGATCCTTTAGCTATAATACGCTCAACAAACAATCGGTCAGTATTGTCTTTTTAATCCGAATCAGCAAAAAATGCTGACCTATTGCGTATTGACCCCTGATTTGAATCAAGAAGCAAGATTCCAGAATCTTCTCTCCCCCTACTCCTTCCCTAGTGCTACTGATTTTCGCCCTCTTTGGTGGATTGGAATAAGTGACATATTACTGATGCATGAATTGTCCAAGATATCCCCTTATCCCGCTAACCAAATCCCAATTTGGCCGTAAATACTCTTTATTTTAAAATAAAGCGATGCAGCTAACGCAAAAAATTAAGCGATCAAATGTAACTTTTGTTTTTATTAATCTATGGCAATAATTAATAAAGTATGTTACACAATATTATAATTTCACTAAATTAAAATGCGGTCTGATTAGCATTACAAAGGGTCGCTACGTTACAAGCAGTTTTGATATGCACGTTACTCATAAACAGTTCCTGGATTCCCTTAAGCTTTTACTATGCGTGGAGGCGAGTCGCGCTGCGTGTGGGCACACGTTATCTGGCACAAATGGACGCTTTGGCTCATTCCGCAAACGAGCCAACCTAATGACAGATTCATCATTGTGACGCTCAAAGAGAACGATTATTAAATCATTATTTTATAATAATGTTCAAATTTAAAATTCAAATCTAAACAGTGTTTGAGCGGCTTTATACAATCCCTTAGCTTTAAAAAAGTAATTGTGTGATAATGAGTAATGGACCATTAATAGTAGTTTATGTGACTGTCTCATAATGAGGGTAAATAAAACATAATTATCTACAGTATTATGACATCCAGACACAGGACAAAGTCAACAAACAAACATCTAATTAATCTAGAATAGCTAAGAATAGAAATGAGAGCGCGCTTTGATGTCTGAGGACAAGACCCGCATCGAGGCTGCGCCAACAAAATAAAATAATCTCGTGTCTTTTGATCATAAGAAGGTAATATTTAATTCAGAGCAGCGAGCGAAGCTGTCACGACGCGGCCGAAGGATTTAAATTATTCCGAGAAGTCCTTTCACAGTAATTAAGCATTAGATAAGGTATAAGGTCCGCTTTAATGCGATTAAGATAATCTCCAATAACGCGCAGGAAATTAAAGCGCGTTATTACACAACAAACATGTTCAATAAGCTTGATATGTCACGGATTTTGGGGAAGGATTTTATTTGGGAAGTTATTTTTGAAAACGAAATGAGAAACGCATTAGCAGTAGCCGTCAGGCTGAGGATTTAGTCCGTATGTGTAAGAAAGAAAAAGCATGAAAGTTGATATTACAAACACGTATCAGAATAAGAATCGTTCGTCCCTCAAGATAATTTATATCATATTTTGTTTTTAGAGCTTCTGAATGATAGTGAGAATTACATCCACATAAGAGTTATAAATAATCATCTTAGCGTGTAATTCCTGGCTCAAACCATGATTCAAGAGTTTGGTAATTACAATGAAGCGCCATCTCTTCCGCTTCCAGGAACCATGCATCACCGAAATTTTAGGGAGTTGGTTGGTTGGATTGTCATCGTATTATGACAGTTAGTTTTGGCATGTCACCGCTGTGTCCGGAGAGAGGAGTCAGCGCGTAGAATGACGATGATAGGACAATAAGTTATGCACAGAATATTTCATAATGTTTAGGTTTATTACGAAAGCCACATCTTCAATGATTATGTCTGAGATGAGATCGGCTTAGACCGGTCATGTATGCAGAGGAAGAGATAAGAGGTGGAGCAAGGATTTAAAATGTCTTAAATGGTGACCAAGTGATCAAAAGAGGCGTGTTGGCGAACAAACTGCTACATGCTCCGAGGGTATCAGAGATCAAGTTGGGGCAGCAGGGTCCAGGAAGACCGATGACAGAAGAAAGTGAAGAGAAATTGAAGAAGCATTATGCTTTGCTGTGGGCAAATAAATGCTGCTTAGCAAGAAAAATCATGATCGAAATTTTGAAGCATCATATTATGACTTTTTAGATATGTGATCCGGCTGCGTGCGGCGGAGTGAGGAGTCAGCGCGTATGAATGGCGCGCGCGCATCGGTACGCGCGTCACGTCGCGCGCGTGACGGCGCGCGGACCCCGGACACTCGCGGATTCGCCATGAGAACCCAAAAATTATTAGGAAACGACATATCGCTGATAGATATAAGGCACAAAAATATCACTTAAGAACTAGGCATTAAGGAAATTATGTCGATTCAAGTGGAAAACAAAAGAAGCATAAACATTTATAGGATACAGTTATTTCAATAACCTAATATTATTCTTCGTGCCGTGTAACTTGCGTGAGAAACCAGTTTTTGTACAATCCGTACGGGTAAAGAATTTCATGCGAAAATATTTTTTGCATAAATACTACTGTACTGTTGAGGAAATCGTTCTGTTTGTATGGATTGCTGTCATTTTAGGTGTATCATTCATTGTTAGGCCCTACAATAATACTTCAAGAACAAATCGTCGAGGTTTAACTGAGGTGTAACTGTGTACAGGGCTGGCAAGATGGCCAAAAGCTACGGTCCCGCAGGAAGGGTTAGAGAAGGAATGTATAGTTTTGTCTTTAATTTATTTGGTACTCAGTTAAAAAGTTACAACCCAGTTTACGAGTATAAGTACAAATATAGAGTAAATAATTATGTATACCGGTAATGTTCTTCAATAAAAGTGGTATTTTACAATTGCAGCCAATATTATAAATATGCACTTTAAATAACTCGCAAATGACACAATGTCCCAGCCGTAATTGTTTAAGTTTATGCCGAAGAAGCTGGCTTAAGGCGATATCCTTTAAGTGAAGGAACACATTAACGGACTCAATATTACAGAGCTTCTTGAATGTACTTGACTGGAAGAAATGAAGTAGATTCGACACAACCTGTTAGCTAAAAATAAACAGGGTATGGCGTGCGTGGAGCCTGCGCGCCGAGATTGTATCGCGGGGTGCAGCGGGGAGGGGGCGCACGGGGGGGGGGGGGGGGAGGACCAGGCTGCACTAACTCATTAAACCGGTCTCCGGAATCGAAGGAGCTCTCCCGACCGACCATTTCACTACCGCCGTTTAACTCATCCCTGCAAACATCTCACAAGTGTTCGCCTTGTGTTCTGAGAGGCAACAGGTTTCTTGTAGCAGTCACAAAGGAATGATAAATAACACCTAGTGTTATTACAGGCTACACGTTTGTTGAAATAACATTGGTATCGGGTATTGTTGTGTAATTTCAGCAATGAATTGCAGTAAACGTCATGTCATACTTTGGATGTGGGGAGCAAGGTGGCAAAACGAGCCAGAATCTCAAAGGTGTCGGTCTCAGCGCGTATGAATCGCGCATCGTAGTCGGCTATGCCAAAGCCAGGAATGAATCTGACCTATGTGTTATCCCTTCGCCATGACCCAAGCTGTTCATATCCAGCCGCTGTCCTCCGAAACTGTTCACGCGGAACGCTTAATCGCAAGTGTCCATGATAATGTCGGGCTACACGTGCGGCTTACGCAGTTACAAGGATGGAGCGCAGGCGCAGGTGTAATCCGATCTTCCAGTGGAGCGGATCAACTTCGCCTTCGACGCCTGCGCGCGGGCATCGGCGTTGACACTGATGCAGCGTATAGTCGCACGGGTAACAAGTTTGAAAGATTGTAGAACTGTATTGTATAAATGCAGAAACTGTGAACAAAATCACATTGTGGATTATTGTATGTATTATATTATTGTACCGGTCGGTGGTCTATAACCATCTGAGCTATCGAGGATGATAAACGTTTCGTACTCCTTAGCTTTAATGTGACCCATGTTCAATGTATTCCTATCACCGTAAGCAAAAAAACCTAATCATTTAATTAATTAGACTGAGCCTATTCTCATGAGGTAATTAAAATCCCATGACAGTACCGCGCACTTGCCGCGACCGGTCCGCGCGTCCGACACTCATTCAATTTGTCTAACACACGGCGGCGCGGGCGCAGGCCGTGCGTGCGCTCGCGCATCCATCACCGCAGACCATCGCCGCGACGATTTCTCAAGATTAGTTCCATGCTCTCTTGTTTGTTTTGTCTGGGCTGCTTGGTGCCCTCGAATCATCGGAGTAATTTAATTTTAATGGCGTCAAGTTCACGGTAATATGAAGTTTATTGTGCTGACATTTTAATCGTATGGAGATGATTTGAATGTAAGTGCGAGTAATAATAATTTCATTTGACTGCATTTGAAGAAGAGTATAGTGATTCATGTTGCTTGATAGGTGGCAGACAAGCACACGAATTATAATAGTAAAAGATTGCTAAACGCCCAAGAAAAGCCTTCAAAAGCTAACCTCAACTCAATAATCAAAGTACAACGTATTCTGGAATATTTCTGCAAACGTTTTCCACGTTTCGCGAATTACTCCCGGCAATTGTCTGAATTGGTCGGTGGTATTGTGCGCAGGTGGCGCGGAGGCTGCGCCCGCGCTCGTGATCCCCGCCGGCTGTGGGGCGCGCTCCGGCCGCCCGCCGCCCGCCGCCCCGCCGCCCCGCCGCGCCCGCGGGGAGGACGCAAAGCGACCGTTATTGCGAACTGCAGGGTCAAAACATGGACGCTATTTATAGCTTCAATTGTTTTCGTGACCATGTTTGATAATTCAGAAAATTTCATCGAGAAAATTGAGGTTTTTTTTTTCAGTAAATAAAGCCTCCACTACACGTAGGCCGATGAAACTTCAAATATCATCTGCCCAAGTATAAGACGCGTAGTTTGTGCGTATTTTGAATTGAGTTGGTATTTAACGTTTGCAGATGCACAAACAAAATTGACATTTGACATTGCCTTAGTTCAAATGGGCCAAAATAGTGCTTTTTATTCTTGTAAAATTCCTATACCAAGACCTCTCTTGGGTTTTACGTTGCTAATTACGTAAAAAAACACGACTGATTTCTAGGATAACAAAAACTGTTTATTATTATCCTGACCCTAAGTGGGGATGCCCCCATTAAGGTCAACTGGAACCCTCATGAATGAATGGTGCACAGGTGGCATTGTCCTCCACGTTGCGTCTGCGCGTGAGCCCCTCAGGCTGTGGGCCGGCGCGCGCGCAGCCGACGCGATGACCTACGCTTGGCTGTTGATATTTACACGGGATACATCTGGACACAGTTTTTTATGTGATAGGTGGCAGATTGACAGACGGATCACTTGATGGTAAGCAAATGCCGCCACCCAAGGACACCCAACATCAGTAGAGGCATAACTGCGCTACCAAACTTAAAACTCTTAAAAGTAGGCACCGCAGGTTCACCAAATTGGGCCTACGGTACCAACAATCACCAGACGAAACACAGCGCTGGACGGTGCATTACGCCGGTTTTTCTGTGAGAGCGTGGCTCTTCTATGGTAGATACGTAAATGTTTCAGGCTTGGCGAAATATGGTTACATACGCAGGAATCTACCCTGCTGTGGAATAAAATAGAAGGCATAATATGAATGGATAGTGTACTGGCGGGGATTGTCCCGTATGCGCCTGCGCATAAAACCCTCAGGCAATAGGCTGCGCGAACGCGAACGCGCCTTCTTCACCTATTTAACGCTTTATTAACATTCTGACTCCATCTCTCAGGATGAAAAAGGGGGTCGATTTACAGTGATCCATTGAGGTTGTATGACGTAGACTGCTATTGACTGTCGGCAGGTGGCATTCGTCCCGCGCGCGCCCGCGGCTGTGGGGCGGCTGCGCCCGCGCCGCCGGGGAGGACGCCCACTCTCGCTCCGTTATTTACCCCGACCACCTTACGTAGTATTAAGCGCACTACTTATTTCTGATGAACTTATAAGTGAGTGTAATATGTAGCTATTACAAGAATGAACCTTATTTAAGATTTTATTGTAATTCCTCTCTTGTCTGATATCCATAACACAAGAGTTCTATGAAGTAAAAACCATTGTTTGTTAATTAAAACCTTGCATTTTGTAGCTGGCTGTAAATAATATTACTCGACTTATATTAAAACAACCCCAAGTCCTCGCATACGCGTAGACGAACAGTTAATTAAAGTTATAAAAGTATGACTTTTTTACTACCCGAATATGGTGTACCGGTGTAGGCGCAATAAACTGAGCTGAGTTTTATTACGAACAATCAAATTGTTATCTGCTGCTTTCCCCACTCCGCTTATAAATTATCGGCAGCGTATATTTGTCATGCACGTTTGTAATAATTAAATTAGAGTCCGCGGCGCGAGGTGCGCGGGCGCAGGTCGCCGCGCGCCAAGGTATTTTAATTAAACCTGCCTGCCGCCCCCCGCCCCGCCGCCCCGCCGCCCCGCGCCCGGGTTCACGGCTGCAATCACGTACCCTCGCACATAATATCGAGTTATTGCTACACAAGTGTAGGGGGCATGAGAGCCTTGCGTCTCGCCACAAAGGGTTATAATATTTTAGTGCAGCGGGCCTCATGTTATGTACTGCGGTGGTACATGGCAACATTTCGCTGGGATTCGTTTAAACAAACACTGCAGATGTTGCGAGAGAATTATCATAAAGAGTATTATGTTTTTTTTAAAAAGGCTACTTTCTTTTTGGAACACATTACACTTAACAAATGATGTTAAATGCTACTAATCATCAGATTATCTTAACTTATGAGATCATCAAAAACATACTTTTCTTACAAAAACTATGTATGATCAATCTATCAGTATTGGAGGTCAAAAATTGCTTTGTACCCGACCAGCTACTTAAAACATCTGACAAGACAAAATGCACAATTATAACGATTTAACGCAACACGCCGCTCATATGGTCGAGAGCAAGCACGAAGCTTCGCGGAAACGGTTTAGATAATTCCGCGTGTACATGTACACAGATTTAACAGGCAGGAGTTAACGATGCTCTCGGACTACGGATAAAGTAAAACGTTCATATTTGGAAATTTAACCGATCTCGCTTCATTTGTCGTTGCCAGTCTTTCCAAATCCTGTGTCTGCAAAGCATTAAAGGTTTAAAAGTGATGTCTTTGAACGCACGCATCTGGGAAGGACTGGTGGCAGTAATGATAGGTGGCAGACGACCAGATCACCAAATGGTAAGCGATTGCCGCCGCCCATAGACACCTGCAGCACCATTAGAGTCACAAGTGCGCTGCCAAACTTTAACCCCCTTTCCCCCAATTGAGCCTCCGGTACCCTCACTCACTCGATGAAAACTCAGCGCAGGCGCTGCTTCACGCCGGTCTTCTGTGAGGCCATGGTATCACTCCGGTCGAACCGGCCCATTCATGCCGAAGCGTGGCTCTCCCACGATTGAATAATGATTGTTATTGCTCGGGTTTGTGATCACCAATCTGCATTAGGCAAGCGTGGTGATTAACCCTAATCCCATCATAGTAGTGATAACTTGATTTCTATGATAGAGGCCTTTGCCTTGCAGTGGGACAGTATGTAGGCTGATACTTTACTTTACTTTACATAACCACACCATAGCCTCAAGTTTGCGACAGCCATGGTCGCGGTCGCAGCCGCAGTCTACGTCTATCCCATGCGTCATTACCGGTGCTCCACATTGGCGCGCGTTCTCACGCGGTCGTGCGCGCGCGCCGCCGCGTCCATTACGCTGCACTTGCCATGCAGCAGACGATGTGCCAGCATGATTGTATAGTAATTCGTCCGCCTTTATTTGACCAATTGACGATTTCACAGTACCTAAATTGATCATTCGCTTTGGTGCTAACTGTACTGACACCTCGCAAAAAATATAAGGTTTATGTGTTATTATAAATATAGGTAAATAAACACCAGACGTAAAATGCCAGCCAGTTCAATATTCATTAAACCGTTTAGACGATGATATCTGTTTCGTCAACTAACTGGCCTGGAGTGGGAATCCAACTCGCCACTCCAAACAAGCGCATAACGTGTCGTCACAAGTAAATCCATAATTTTAGCTAGAAAACTAATAAAAACGTGCTCAAACTGGGAAATCTAGATATCCCGCTCCGTGATTGAACACTCCAACGATTGTAACATCGAGTCCAACAACATCAGATTATGCAACCCAATTGGCAAGCTTACGGTATCGTATCTAGAATTATGAAAACTAATAATTGTATCTTGAGCAGATCGTAGAGCGTAGCGGCGCGGGCGCAGGCGTTCTCACGCAAATTACTCGCGCGCCTCGATTATAATTCCTGCGCAATGGCCGCGGGCGAGCTGATCACCCGCGCTAATTAGCCGCACGCGTGATGCTGGCGACTACGAGTAAAAATAAATAAAAAGAAATGAATAAGCGCTAAGAAAACGCGTATGTATCACTTAAATTACTTATAACATGACACTTACCTTGCTCGGGATACATTTCACTGCGTCGCTCTTGGTACAATCGCCTGAAACAATAGATAAATTATTTATTGCACAAATGAAGTAAGGATATAAACAAGAGATCATAGTACAATAGGACGGATTTAACCTGAGTTACACAGTTGTAAATGTTAGTATATTGAAGAATTGGCTATTTATGTATCAATGTTCCGAATGTTGTTGTGTTGACAGATATAAGAAAGATGGTTGTAACCTTGCCAATATTTTAGAATAGGCTAGTAATGTGTACAAAGTACATGAGGGATGATAGGCCAATGCTCACGCTAACACAATGGGTACTTCTGCTCGACATGCCGCAGTGACGCTCCACAGGCGAGCTCGTGTGAGCGGCGTGCGCCGGCGCAGCCCGCGCTCAAGGCGGCGGCCGCTGCGGTCGCGCAGCCGACGCCTTTGTGTTCGGCTACTTATTACTGGGGAAGCGGTTATTATCTCGCGTTGTTGCTAACATCGCTTTTGAGGCGTAACTAAATTGCTTCAAACCGGTAAATCTACGTAATACACAATACGAGTAAGTGTAATACTATATCCTATATATAATATTATATCCGCAATTTTCACAAATGAAAAACATATACTAAAATGTAGATATTGTTGTGAAGTTCTGGACTTAGTTCTTAGTTACAACTGTGCGTAAACGTAGACACATGACACAATATTATGTCCATATTCGCGCAAACCCCGAATGCATCACGGCGCAGGCTGCGCGTGGGCGGGCGCACCTGCGCGCGCGCATCCACGGCGTTGTAATTAAGCCGATGTTTTACATTTTGTTGACATCCCTCCGGCCGGCATACAGGGTGTCGGACAGATGCGTAGGCGCAATGGCTCACTCATGCATGTTACATTGGATATGATATATTTTTTGCTTCGACATAATATCTGTACACAACATCATCACGATAATCTATGTACCTATGTCATGTTACGTTTTTCGGAAACCATATTGAAACCTAAAAGATATTTGTGTCCAATGCTGGTCAATCCAATGTCATCTAGTTGTTCCACTGCAAAAAGTCAAATAAGAGAAAATTGCTAGAAAACAGACATATTAAACAAAATATGAAAAAAGAAATCGTAACCACATCAACACATAAGAACAACATGCATAAAATTATTAAGGGATAATTAATGTAGCTATTAAAATTAAATTATTATTAATTTGACCTAGAAGTATTTAATTTGATAATTTTATAAACTAGTTTTTAAGTTGTAAAATCTACTGCCTAACCACTGCTCCTGTAGTAGTTTATTAGATAATTATGGGCATTACCATATCAATTAAAATGCCATAACAAAGAAGCTGTGAGATGCTAGATTCAACAAGAAACAAATGTCTAGTAAGAAGAGTATAAGTAATTTGCTGGCGCGGTAATGAAGTAGTGTTCGACCACAGTATACAAGAAGCCAGTAGCAAAACATAGACCGCCATGATGATCACGGCTACAGAGCCGCCGTTTACAGAAACGGACATATAAGGTGGTCGAAACAGTGCGTCGAACATTTCCAACAAGTGACAATCCTTCAGACTAGAGTTACAAGAACGGATACATTCAAATAAAAAGTTAAACTTATATAAAAATGCTCATTTGTCACGAGAATTCAAAAAGGCCTTACTGGTTCTGTTAACACATAAGAGATTTTGAATAAAATGCCACTGGGAGGGCGTAGAACAGACGGGTGGAGGGTTCTTTAACGTCGTAAGGCCCAGACTGCAGACACAATAGAAAATCAATTGTTTTTGAATTTAGAAGGCTTTAGGGGCTTTTAGGGTCTTACAACGTCACGCGACAAAGCAGAATGTTTCACTTGGAATATTGCCCCCGAGACAATAAATACCCCCCGGCTCGGCAGGAGATTTCCCCTTTCATGAAAAATATTCCATTCCCCTTATACTGACTGTGGCAGCAGGCTACGCGCAGCGAGGTGGTTATGTTCCCACCCTGTATGCGCGCGCGCACGTTGCGAATGGCGGAACCAGTTCCGCGGCCGATGCCACCAAATTAATTGCGCCTCTCCGACAGATTGTTTTTCAATATTCTTTATCGCGTCATGGAAATCACAATTACATTAATATGCTTCGTGAAATTGTTTGGATAATGCGCCCGCGTGAAATGGACTATAAAATGGATCGTTAAAATAGATCGTCCATTTTGTTTTGGCATGTTTTTAATTACTTAAATTGCTGTGGAAATTGGTCCGGTTTTTTGTTACTTCTGTCTAAAAACTGGTGATGAAAGTATGTGGGCTGGGAAGGTAGTAATAGATGTTAACTGTAAAACTATCAAGCATTCGACGGCAATGCACTCCATGTAATCAGTGGCATAACTGGAAGGATTTCATTATACCACAGTTGTTACTTTTGTAAAGAGTTGCTGTAAGGACAATTTATTAATCATACTTCCCAATTGAAAAATACTTGCAGTAAATGCCCTTTCAACGTCATCGATCTATCGGCCAAAACACATTTATCGTACTATAGGTACAACAGTTAAGTCATTACTTACTGATCACATTTCTTTTTATCTCAAAAACCTGACGCCTTAATTTTAAAAAAGAAAGACCGTAATAAATAAGAAACAACGATTCTTTTTACCAGTTAGAAAGTCGAGCCTAGTTCGTATCGCCTTTTGAACTCTACCGTAAACATCCAAGAATTTCGGCAAGCCGAGATAAGCTCTATTATTCGCCTCGTTTATAATTTCCAATATTTATGCAGCAGATTGCTGTCAGTCGGCCGATACTAACGGCTATATTGATAGGAGAGTCGGCGCGCGCGCACTTAATCCCACCGACTCCTAATAACTTACAATAACAATTTTATAACTGACTTTCATAGCAAGAGATTGTCTCTGCAACGAACTATAATGGGACTTGTATTTATTGTGATAGAGTTCAAAGTTTACTGCCAGGTTGCCTAGTGTCAGAGGGCGACAATTTGTGAAGTTGTCTCGTTTGGAACTTTATTTATCGCTCGCGCCCAAATAATAATAATGTTTTTATTGCTCTACCATCATTAATATAAGAATGATTTTCCGTATTATGCGCGATTGGCCGACGCTGTCTGTGCTTACGGTTGCTGCAATGGAATTTTGGATAAAGGGTGCTTAACGGTAGAGTCAAAGCGAAAAGTAGAGCACCGGTACAATCAATTATTTAGGCTTATCAACACAAAGCTAGTGGAGCTCAGTGAAAAATAATATAATATAGAAATATGTGTGACTCACTCTCATTGTTAAATCTTTAGATAGGCATTTTCATTGGTCGGTAAGTCGGTCGTTAGCCCAAATGCGGAGCCTACCTACCTCTCCTCATTCCCTGCCCTGGGGTCCTGGGGTCCTCGGTCATGTTCTGTAGGCACTAATCACAATAAAAATGCCCTTTTAGGTTTCAATTGCTAGTTCAAGTAATATTTCGGGAATAGTGTTACAGTTACTTAAAACGATAGGGACTTTCCTACTCCCATAGTATTTGAACGTAAGAAACTAAATTGTTACACTGTCTGTTTATATCACATTCTCGTAGGATGCACATAACGTGCTGCTTGGGAAAGCAGAGCATTCGCAATCAATCTGTCATAATGTACGGCGTTTCACCGGCTAATAGATTTTGATCTAATCTTTAATAGAAACAGTATTATCATGTACGTAGAGCTCATCATAGAGTCGGTCCATTTGCATCGGCATGTGATTTAGCGTCGCGGCTGTAACGACGTCGTGACGCCGGCACACGAGCCGTACGGGCCGATGTAGAGTCAGTCGATGTCGATGCGCTATCGGCAGGACGGATGTGTCCCGGGATAACATCTCGAAGCTTCCGCCCATTTATCTGCCACGTCTCGGACCCCCGATGTAGAGACGACTCTACAGCGCTACACACGCACAGCGCATGCGAACGCTTCCTACACCGCGCCATCAATTAGCGTATCATGCGAGCCAGGCGGGCGAGGCTCTACATGTAGAGCAGACCTAGTACCGGTTTGAAATAATTGTAGAAACATTTTTAAAATACCTATATCCACTTATTTGTCGATGACTTCTTGGTAGGAGGAATGTGGATTAGTAAGTAGAGTCGGGCTGTTTGAGTGTTTTTCCGCGGAATCTCGGCAGCATTACGGTAATAACATTATACTTGTAAATTCGCTGAGTAAATAAAAAACTTACTTTATTTTATTTATTACAAAAATCTACAACTCTTATTGCTAAAGTACAAAAGTCTTTGGTATAATCTTATAGCTAGTTACGGATTTTCCTTATATTTGTTAAATAATTAATTACTTAAGAATAAATTGCAAATAAATGAAAAAAAAACTTAGATAATTCACAACAACAACAAGGAGACGATAAGATATAATGATAATATATTATCATACATCAGGAATGACCCCTTTGGGCAGCTTAATGCTCTATCATCACGACTAAAGAAGCCCTTTCGATAAAATAAGATCATTATAAATTGTCTGTGACACACTAAGCCAACAACGGGAATGCAGTAAACGGTTTCACATCGCGTTCGAGTCAAGAGTTTACACGTAAATTCCCAGCAGTTGGGTCCGATATGATGGTCCGATTGATTGATCGATGCGCTGGCGCGGCGCGTCTGCGTGCGCCCGCGCAAGTAACGAGCCCATTGTAGGCCAATCAAGCGAGAGCCGAATTCGGCCATTGTGCCCTACGCCTGCTGGAGACCACACCACCGTTTTTTAGTGTTGCCCATATTTTTAAAGAAAACCCTTTAAAATCATTTTTTTATATTGCAAAATCATTATCACCACTAAATTAAAGCTCTAGATCTAGATCAAAGACAAAGAAAGAGTTGAAAAGAATTATTCAATATAATATTCAAGGTTAAACGTGGATCTAATTTGTTGTATTTACAATGCAGTTTACATTGAAAATACTCAAACTTTGCAACAATCACCTGCTGCTTAACCAAACATATAAAATCTATTATTTAAACGTAGCAAAAATCCCTTTTTACATGTTTCTTTTCTAAACTTGAACGTTTCTAGAATACCAATATTTGTGCTATACCAAATTGTATAAACATCTTGCTATTTCTAATTGTTCTTCAATAGAACGATCTATTTGTAAGACCATAACAGTATTTAAGGGTGCTTTTCTTTCTAATTGTACTTTATTGAACGATGGGATTTGGTGGTCAAAATCACCATACTTTATAGTAGAACCCATAGGCTGGTCGCCACAAATGCTACTCGCAGCGCAAGCCTGCGCTCGCGCGCAATACTTCGCTATGCGCTCGCGCACTCGCCCGGCAGACGCGCATCAAAAACTGGAACCACAAAGAAGAAACCGGAATACACAAAATCACTGTCCAACTCTCGATAACTGGTTGATTGTAAGTAACTACATATAAATATTGTTAAACAGGTATTGTATTGTACAGTTTGATAACCACGCTTCGGCATGAACAGGACGGCTCAACAGAAGTGATAAATAAATAAATTGATAGAACATCACATACATTGTCCTGGTCCCAAACTAAGGTTTTCCCTTGTGCTATGGAAACCAGAAACAATAAAAAAGGAACCAAAAACACCCAGAACCAACACAAATACCTGTTTCATCAACAAACATTTGTGTTGATGCCTCGGCCTCACACAAAACCGAAGCACCATCTGCTTGTGTTTCGTCGAGCGGCAGCGCACTTGTCGCTCCGCGTGATGCGTGTGTCTATGGCGGCATTCGCTTACCATCAGGATGAGCGGTTTGCTCGTCTGTTACCTATCACATAAAAAAAGCTTTTGCTTTCCCATCGATTGATACGAATCCTAACAGGTATTTTTTTACGTTGTTCGACTTAGCCACCACAAAAACAATATTAAAGCACAATTAAATTGAAGCTGAGTACAGCTGATGATGAACGAGATTCCCATCATGCCGGCCATTAGCTCCAGCGTTTATGCGGCGAGTGATTGCGGCCGTTTATGGCGACGACCCGAGAGCTCTAATTGTGCGCGACTTCCTGCGACCGCCGATATTGTAATTAGACGAGCAGTTCGTTAATACGCTGAAGTCGCAATTAACTCGCCACGAGACCACGAGACCATGAGAAACGCCAAACTTTAGCCACTAATGATATGGAATGCTAACAGCTTCATCTAGGGAATTGAGTCATTGGCTTCATCATGGTCAACTAACCTTTATTGGGCGAACAGTTCCTATTGTGGCATGAAACATTGCCTTTTATTACAGTATTTAACATCTGCTAGTCACTTTAGTGGGTGACACAACTCATCTGAAAAATATCTTTATTCGCATAGATTTCAAAGAGCGACTTATTTATCATCAAGTGTTAACGTCGTAAGGCCCAGACAGCAGACACAATGGAAAATCAATTGTTTAATGCCTTTTAAAAGGCTTTTGGGTCTTAAGACGTTAAGTATGAAAATCATACCTAAAATACAGAGAAAATCCAAACATGATTATTTATTATTTACGCAAATTACCTAGGTACATAGCTTAACAGTCAACGGTTAATCAATATACAGTATGTACCTTCATTATGTGTTTGATAATTATAGTTTTATCGTAATAACACATGAAATTTTATTTGTTCTCGCCAGTTTTCAATCTTTCTAAGTCAAGCAATGGCTTTATAAATATCTGCATTTGCAGTGTTTCTGCAATAGTATTACCACATTATTTTAATCTTCTAAAATTCTATTACATTTCACTTTTCCTTGGCGTTTATTATTAATACCTACACATATTGAATGTAACTCGACTTTAATGTGGAAACTTTAATTTTGTGTCAAGGGTGATCTTCTATACAAGCGCAACTTAAGCTTAGAACATGTTAGCAATTATACTGGTTCCCACCTAAAGGTCAAGAGAACTAAACGCAGTATGTAGAGCTTAAAATATGTAAATTGACTTTATTGGAGCCATTGCACGTCGAATCCTCCTAATTAATCTAGTTTTGCTTAATTAATCCGGCGTAATCCAGTGACCTTCTTTCGCTACCATTAACTTGCTTTATAAATATTCAAAATGGCAAAACTGTACATTTTAATCTAAATTAAAAATTCGTGAGTTTTTGTGTTTTAATTGGGTCGCTTGTTGTTTGAGATGCAAAATCGAGGGGAGGGGGGCGTGGGAGCGCGCGCACCTGCGCCGGCGCCGCGCGACGCACGTTAGCGTAATGTATGATGATTCAGCAACGATAACTGTTGGAGGTTTACACTTGTTTCATAGCTCTGCGATTGAAGTGCCAAATGAATTTATTACATTAATTGATACTATTATTTTTAAATCTAGAGCACTAGGACTTAATTTAAATAAAACATAATTCTGTTGTTTTAACAAATACAACAATTTTTTATTCTGGATAGCTTCTTAGATCTCTATCGTACGTATGTATCAATAATAAAATTCTAATAACTTAATATTACCAACTTTTAATTCGTTTTTTACAAACTCAGTTACGGTATCGACACTGCTCTCTACCAAGTACGAGTCAATTAATTATTTATTGGTTTTTACATAGATATCATTTGAAGTAAATCCTTTAAAAAGAGATACAAAGCACTGGCTAGTGTATCATAGAGACAGGGAGGAGTAGAGGTCGCTTGCGCATGCGCAGCGCGCGCCCGGAGCCGCGCTTCCGCTCGCGTTGCTACAACTGGGTTACTGCGGCGCGCTCGCCGCTGCGCGCCGGCACTACACTATGGTTACTCTATTGTAGTAGAGCAATAGTGTTAAAAGCTTATTAGCTTAATAGGGCAATTTTTATTACATCCCTTAACCACGTGTTACACTAACCATTTTTGAATGACTTTTGGAAATTCGCATATAATAATACAATTTACAAAGTCATTCAGTCAGTCAGTAATTATTTATTTAAACTTTATTGCACAAAATTTGTAACAATAGGCGAACTTAATGCCCAGAACAGTAATTAATTTACAAAGTTACTTGGTTATTTTGTATTGGGTATCGAAAAAAATGACGATTTTCCAAAAGCACATAGTAGAACAAAATTGTATGTTTTTCAGAATGGTTGAGTAGTAGGGATGGTCAAAGGGATAAGGTAATTTAGAGTTGAAATACTTTTTTATTCTCTACACTTTTTAAATTTTCTCAGTCAAAAATGAGAAAATCAGTAATTTTACGATACATTATATATTTTGTTGTTAAATGAAACCGATCCAATCCAACCGTCTCTACATTCGCCACACGGAGGCATTCACAAGCAGCGTTCAGTTTTCCAATATACTTTTATGAGTTTTCAAAAGAATCCCATATCGCGGCGCATCGGCCCAAGCCCCGCGGTCTGAGGCTCATTCCGCATGTTTATGGCAAAGGATCGTATTTATTCGCCGCAGCGATCCCGCGCACCGTACACCGCGCAGGGCTACCAAGGATCCACATACAGCTTTGAGAATTATGGAAATGTATTTTAAAATAGAACACCTTTTAGCATTCATAGACTAACTTTTTTGTTTAACACGTTTGGTGGCTGCATTAATTTGCGCCAATAAAGCAAGCATATTCATTTGAAATGAATTAAAATGACATTAATTTTAATTAGCACTATTTATGCTGACAGGCTTTTTATGTTAATATACGTCTCAGATCACAAAGTTCGGCTGCCGTTTAAAGAAGTTAGTGAGCCCTATCCGCGAGTGGCATTCCCCGGGCCGCGCCGGCGCAGCGACCTGCGGATTCGCGACTCCCCCCTCCCCCCTCCCCTGCGGTGCAATAAAAATAAATCAGTGGCCTGGGATTAAAAGGTCCGGAGCGGGGGGTGCGGGGAGGGCGCGGGGGCGGCGCTCGCCGGCGGCAGTCCGCAGCGGTCGCGCTTGGGTCGCGGTCGTGTCGCCGCGAGCGAGTGCAGTGAGTGCCAGTGTGTGCGTGTGTGTGACGGGAGCCGCTCGGCATGCGGCCGGCGCGCGCGCCGCGGCGCCCCGCGCTGCGCTGACCCGATGCCGCCGCAGCAGGCGCCGCGCGCGCCGCTGCTCGCCCTCGCCCTCGCCTGCCTGCTGCGCGTACGTGTCCCCGACACCACCCATCACATCACCGACACATCACACCCCACGACAGAACAAGCCTCGACTGGTCACCATTAGTGTAGTGCCGTAAAATCTTTACCAAAGTTGCAAGAGCTAAGAACCAGTTAAACTTTTGGAATAAATCGAAAATTCCAGCGCAAAAAACACAAGATTGGATATTAAAAAATCGCGCAAAACGTGTTAACTCGATCGAATAGCGTGCTCGCTAAACCCAAATGTAAAAGAGATCCTAAATCTAATTAGACTGTCTAAATAAAAAGCACATAAGAGGGAAATCTTATTAGATTTTCGGAACAGGCAGGAAATCCAATAATAAAAATGTTTGACATTCTCCAATAGCTCCATGTAGAGACAAAACGACGGACAAACACCCGTTACAATGAAAGCTCTCTCACGAAGCACTTTGCATTATGCTAATGATACAACAGCAACAGCCAAAAATATGGAATTTAAAAGAGTAACATTGAGACAGACTCCTACAGACTCTACCACGATTACCATCGGGAACAAATGTGTGTGAAATCAAGTAAACTCTAGTTCACAAGTACGAGCGGTTTCGTGCGCGCGCGACGCGACTCTACGTGCGGCGCCTGACAATTATGCTTCTGAGAAAAACGTGCTCTTTAAGCCACTTCCATAAAGAAAACGCATTCGGACACTAAATCACGGCGAATGAAAGAAAGTCCTGTTTGACGGTTTAACAATAACGGATGTAGAGCCAGTAGGCCACCATTATGTAAAACATACGCAACTAATACAAAAAAAGAAATCATCTTAGTTGTTCAAATATTATAAATTCAAACATGTTGTCATTTATTGAATTAGAAGACTGAAGCAGGCAAGCACTATACAGAAAATATAATCTTATTGGATTCAGTAAAAATACTCTGCCGATTGTAATAATCTCATTTCGATCAGTCAAAATAGCATTTCTATTAGAACAAATATAAAGAAAATGCAGATTATTAATATACGTGACATATTTAAACGGTAGTTTATTGTTTATAATTTTATATATCCTGTAATATAGTAGGCAATGATATTTTATCGCATCGTAAAATTCAACAAAAGCCTTCGAAGTAGTCAAATATAACAAATCCTAGCAGGAGTCCTATGGTTTATGGGATTTATTCAACTAAGTGACTATTTTATAGCCATTTTGTGATATTAAATATAAAGTAGGCTCATAACATAATTTACACAAATAACTAATTAAGATGTACACTTCGATAGTGCTAGCTCTACAGCGCAAGCTCTACGCCGCGGTACAGTTACGCGCTCGTCTCATTAATTTCCCAAACGTTCTAGTTCCGTTTAATCTGAAACGTCACGGTCGTATAATGGATTGCTTCATACGATGTAGAGCAATTAACATTTTATCGAGCAGTTTGGTTCACCTCCATTAATCCCAAGTACTACCAGAACTCTGTTTACGAAACATTTTATATTTATCGATTAATGACGCACTTATACGGTCATAGAATTTTTAATAAAATTTAAAAACAATTTTTATTCATTAAAGCTCCACATAATATTATACTCGATGTCCTAAAGTGTGTGAATGTAAATTTAATCTAAAACCACTCATGATTATTTCATATTTCATATTAAATTGTTGATGTGACTTTCATTCCAATTTATTAATTTCGAACGGTCGTTAAACAAATTTGATCAATAGCAGGAAATGTTTTAAACAGTAATCGGTGGTACAAGCCATACATTTACACAAGCAGTTAATTTATAGAGCTCAAGTAAATCTCATAAAAGCTTCTTGTAGACGCAGACATTAGTTATCTGTAGAGCGGCAGAGCCGTGCTCTTAATGCATTATTCATCCCGCGGCCACCTGTAGCGCGGCTGCGCGTGGAGTGCGCGGGCGCACGCGGGAGAGCTCGCTGCGCCGATAAACGCGGAAAACTCATAAAAGACAAAATAAATAGCATAATTAAATACAAATGCACGGGAGCATTCACCGGCGTAGAATGGTTCACGGAACTTTCGAAAAAGTAGAGAAAACTATAAAAAATAACTGACTCAATTTAGTTAAGAGCCTGAGATCATTGAATGTTTACAACGAAGCTAACTGTTTTCCTAATCTTAATCGTCTTTGGCTAGTCATTATTTCTGATTCAAGTTTGTCTATGAGGTTACTGTATTGTGAAATTGACGTATAGTGAATAAGTGTTGTTACTGAATAAAACATGAACAGCAGGTCATGTCCACACGCGTGCCCCGCGCTGCGCTGGACGAGCCAAATACATTAATATGTCATAAATAAATATAATTAATCCACCTGACCACAACTTATGTAGTTTAAGTAACTTGTGTTACATTGTGAGAATCAAAATTATTCAAAATCAATGCAATGTGAACTGTACTGAGATAAACAAGTAACAGTAGATAGAAATTTAAGATTATCAACACTTAATCTTCAACATACCAACATAGAATACAGGTATAGAGGTAAAACAAAACAAAGCACAATTAGGTATTTGAGCTAACTGTCACTACACAGGTAACCACATCATGCATGGTAGATAAAAAATAAATAGTCTGGATCAAGCGGAGTTTTTCACATCACGAAAATTAATAAAGTAGAGACAGATAATACAAAAATATTACATACAACAAGATAAGGCAAGAGTGAACAGGCATCTGTTAGGCAAACGCGTGTTATCCTAGACCTCATCGTCACTTTTTATCAGGTGCGATTGTGGTCAAGCGTTGGCCTATAGTTTAATAAAAAAAATACCAAATTAATTTCCTTACAACTACAGGCTTATAAGTAGATACTAGCTAATTATTCTTACATTTACATTTGGACGTAGTCACGTAGCACGGCGGCGTAGTACGTAACGCTACGGCGTAGTCTGTGTGTTTGCTGTCATAATCTGCATTTGCACCGGCGCGCGCGCAATCAATCAACATCCGACGTCTGCGCGACACACATCGCTTCTTGTGCGTTCTGTGACCCGGAATAATTGCTTCGGATTGTATTGTCTTGTTGTGTCTTTACTTGAAAGAACAGTTACTTAGGACAGTTTTTATTTATTTTCAATTGTATATTTTAATGTTTATTAAGGTAGATAGGACAGTATAAGAATATGTATATGTTGTTAATAATACAACTTTATTAGGACAGTAAGAAAGAAAAATCTTTTAAAACGTGACAGAAACCCAACACTACATTGTATATGTGTATCCTACCATAGTCACCAAAGCGACTTGCGAAATGAGACTTAACGGTGGGAATAGGGAATCTAAAGACACGCTTGTTAAGTAAGCTTTGGTAAATATCAGAGTTTAGTGTGTGTTTGTGAGCTATCAGAGAAGTTCTTAAAATAAATAATTGTCGAATTGAAAATACTTATGAATCCCTATAGACGAGGTTTGTAGGATATCTAAACGGTTTTCTGAGCATGATCTTGAGAATGCATCTATTCGCACGTTCAGCTTCTAGGAGTATAGATTTACCAGCAGCACCCCACACCGTAATGCAGTAGGCAGCAGAAGATACAACGAGGGCCTTGTATATCAGTATAAGTAGCTCTTTGTTGCACACGTCTCGAAGCTTTCTGAAGATGCCAGAGACAGTTGAATGTGAATTTGAAAGTTAAGATTTTCACCAATCAGAACTCCCAAGTATTTAATAGCCTTAGTACGATTAATAGAGTTGCAAGTACAGGGATGGGAATCTAAGGCGCAGGAGTGGATTTTAAGCACATTATCGCAATTTGGGCTGGAAGCTGCAGTTTTGTGAAAACAGATGAAATTAGATTTGATAAATTCAATGTGAGTAAGTTGTTTTTAAGCCAGTTGCATATTGAGGACATGCTCGTTCAGAGGATTAAGCAGCTGTTCCCTCCCTCTAAACAGGACCACAGTATCGTCAACATAGCATATCACCTCTGCATTGGGTATCTTGTAGGTCCAAGATGTCATTCATATAGACAATAAACAGCGATGTACCTAACTTTTACTCTAACCGTGTGTCTGCCTACCGTTTTATCTTCATGTCTACTCGTAGATTTCAGATTGTAACTGCTGATAAACTATGTTAATTCTTGACTGGTCCCTCCGTCCTTTTGAAAATTAATTTATTGACCCTTAAAACGTAGTGAGCTCGATGAAACAGAAGCGGAAGCCCACTTTCTACAAATTCCGCGCTGAGCCGCGTAGCGTGCACAATGCTCATAAATAACACCATTAATTGTCTTACTCCACCGGCGCAGGATTATTGATGGATGCTCTAATGCCAATAACAGTGCTGAAGTCGATCATCAATTAAATGAGTGAGATTAAGAGATAAGATTCATGTTTATTCCGTGTTCTCAAAAAAAAAAACTATTTGTGCTATGTTAAACTATACATTTAAGTTAATTTTTTACTTTATGTATGCTGTGCTCAATAAAATTAGGTAGATAATTTATTAAATTATTAATTTTACTCAAAAATTGCTCATCTCGTCTCATCAATAGGGTGTATCTGTCCATCAATAGTTTCAAATCTATGCGCTACTACCTTTAGCTCGGCGGTGAGGGAAACGTTCCGGATAGGTTTCTGAGACCTGTAACCATTGACCTGCAACCAGTTAGCCTGGTTCCCCTTCTATTGCGAAGGTCAATAATTATGCTGTTGCGAAGATCAGATGATAGTTGATTCATTATAATTATCAGTCTCACCAAATCCTGGGCTATGGTCTAAGCTTAACCCGGGCTCCGAAGTGACAACTTATACGAAATGGGAATGACACTCTGAGATGGTGATGAAAAGGCCGTCTAAGAAAACTGCTAGACAAAAGCCTTTGCTAAAGTCAAAGTTTGTACACAGTACTTACAAATCGTCATCGTTCACTATTTCCCACTGATTTTGACTTGACCCGTCCAATTTACCAGCGGACTTTAGCAGGTTGCCACTCAACCCTAGTCGTGGTTTGACTGAACTTTCCAACCCCAACGATTATCAGCTTCCCCCACAGATAAGGCTAACTCACTGCCACATCTGCATCGAATAACATGGCTCATTCAGCCAAATGCTACATAAATAATTATAATACATATTATATGCGCTGGAAAATCCACACCGGTCACTTAGTCACAAATGCCCCAGCGGTCGCTGTACTATACTCATATGTACCTACTAGATGATCATTGGGGGCGTCACCCAGATTCGAGACAATTCAGAAAAAACAGTCTTTCAAACTAAAACGAATCGACCATAAATTCATACTTAGTCGTATATTTTACGCTTTATACCAACACTCGCCAATTTAGGTAAAGTTATTCAAGTTTCCGTAATAAATAAAATCAACATTCCATAGCAATACCTACTTGTTTTTTACATTCAACAAGTGTGTTAAGCTCACGAGCGTAAATTCTCATTACATTAATCTCTTCAGCGGGCTATTCGTCTTCCAAAATTAACTTACTCGTGGTTAGTTGCGCGCTGTCCGCGGCCATTCCGGTTATTGCCGATCAATGTGCGCGCGCGCAGCGCGGGGAACTGGCGGAGCCCTCGAATAGTTGCACTATCTATTGCTTTATGGACCTGAGTAGGGATGTGCAATAGGTTCTAGATAATCAAGGTAGCAGAACTGATGGTACTTGGAAATCCTGTACTTTGATTTTAATCAAGTACAATAATTCGTTAATAGATGAAAATTTGTAATTTAGAAATACATATAGATTGTACTCTTTATTGTAAAACACACAAAAACTTAGTAACTAGGTTTACTTGGAGATTTTTTTATGTGATAGGTAGCAGACGAGCAGGCGGATCACCTGATGGTAAGCAATTGCCGCCGCTAATGGACACCTGCAACACCAGTGGAGTTACAAGTGCGCTTATTTAGTAAAATTATTGGGTGGTCCGATCCATGTAAACAATTTCTGCCAAACAAAGATGATCTTTATACCACCCTTAAGGTAATCGAATGATCTAGAGGGTAAAGTCCAAACATCAAGTATAATAACTGAAGTCGATTGCATTTGGTGATGCATTTACTGGTCTGCCACCTAGCACATGAAAAAGGCAACGTTTTCTCGTGATTTGTCTAAGATGTCCATATTATGCAGTCACAGATATAGATAAAGCAACAGGCATAGACGTAACTGTAAATACGAGCGTTTTCTGAGTATTAGCTTTGTAACCGAAATCCGGGTTCGTCTATATGTATAGTCTATTATTATAGATTCGTGGTTTGGATACAAACACATCCCTACATTCGTGTGTCGTGTTCGCAGCTAGAGACACTCATAGCTGTGTTTACCGACAGCTATGCACTCGGTACATTTGCTACGTTAGTGTCACTTACAGCCGGGTAACAGTTTTCCTGGAACTCACTCCGCCATAAACGGTTCAAATACATCGTTAACTATGTGTGAACAAATTCTGGCTTTCTGAGCAATTGATGTCATGAATGTAGCCTCTAGATGAATCAGTCAGACTTATAGTGAAACGATCAAATTAAGTTCATGTATTTGGAAATCTATAACAAGGAATACACTATTATTTGATATTTTTTAAATATATACGCTTATATTATATGGTAATAATAAAATATCATGAGAATTCTACACATTTTGGGATAATGTCTAAGATGTGTAATCATTATTTAGATCTGGTCTGGTCTCCCTTTTACAGTGTTGTAAAGATCAGACGTCAATCGCTTCATTGTAATTTAAAAAACTTATACAACTGGGAATGAAATGCTGAGATAAAAATGAAGTACATTTTAATAGAATCCGCTAATATTTTACTTTAATCTATGCAGTTTTAATAGAATAGAATAGTATTTATTTGTGTGAAATAAATAATGACAAAAATATTTTATCCAGATTATGTAAATTCGAATAATATGGTATGTGAATTCTCAATCTTAGTATTATAAAGTATATTAAAATCAAAATACATATTTACATTCACACGCAATCCAATTGCTTACCATCAGGTGATCCGCCTGCTTGTCTTCTACCTATCACATAAAAAAAATCGTGCAATAAATAATCAGGGTTGCGGTCTGCGCGTTTGCTCAATAAAATGAAAAAAGAATGCATATTCGAGGACAAATGCTAGGAAACCTAACCCACACTAGACAGAGAACAGACCAGGCCAGAAATTCGATAAATCCATAGCTGTTTGAACTGTGGTTTATTTGGTTTTAGTTGAATATTGATTTTGAATATATTTCGACAAATTCAACAAACGGCCAGCTTTAAACTTGTCTGCAACACCGGCATTCCGGCCTACTCGTATCGCTGATCCGAACTACACGAGAAATCACTCACCAATTTGTTATCTCGAGAGCTTTTATACGTTCCCCAAACATGGCTAATGAGGAATTATCGGAAACCTGCGCCTGCGCACGTGATTAATTCAATTTACGGTTCTCTGCGCGCGCGCATCCATCACGTAACGGTTCGTTAGCTGTTGTGCTGAGGTCAAAATTTCCAAAACTATCGGTTTTATTGTACGCAGTATTTATGCGCGTCTGACAGCTCTTAAATAATGATCCGTCTGACCTGCGCACCCGCAAGACATCTGATACGCGTTTATGGTTAAATGACCGTGGAATTATGACAGAATAATTAATTTGGCCATATCTATAGATTCCTTTTTTGTACCCACTACCTACTTTTTGTTGGCATAGAGAAATATAGAACAGTGTTTAGAAGACTAGGATGATGATGGATGGTGGGTAGATTAAAATTTCATAAGCCCCATATGATAAAAACCGTAAAAGAAACTGTATGTAAAATTATTTTATTGCTACGTGAGCTAGGTACAAATACCTACGTAGGATCTTATTAATATATGGTTTGTAGACCACAGGTGTAAATGGGCGGTGGCAATCGCGTACCAGCAGGCAAGAGGTAATCTGTCCCCTGGTCTGCCACCTAATCGCATAAAGACTGTGGTTCTACATGACAAGTCGACATTGCATTCTCTACTAAGAAGTCTTTGTGTGTAACACACATAAATTAAACGATCAAATAATATTTTGATCAGTATGTAATAATGAAACATGATGTTGAAAATAACATACTCAGGGATTTCCATTTGATAACGCAAATATGTTGGAAAAAATATTAAATACGAGAAACTGATAACATTGGGTTATTTGATCATCCAATAAACTATACTGAAATGTATGCTTATTTCTAAAGGAAGTTAATGTTTATTTAACGTCGTAAGGCCCATAAGCCTTTTAAAAGGCATAAAACAATTGATTTTCCATTGTGTCTGCTTTCTGGGCGTTACGACGTTAATGAGAACTAAACCAACTCCTCACAAGTACTCGGCGCGCAAATAGTAAACATGTGTAACACAAACTATTATCTTATTAAGTTTGACCAGGATTTAATTGACACAACATTAAAAAAAAACTATATCACAAAGATCGTAGTGCGTTAAATAACTGCAAAATATTTTTGTTACGTAATTGAAAATAAACAAATAGTTACGTTTCATTGAAAGTTCTGAAGTGATTAAAACTTTTCATTTAGTGCTAGGATTTGTCATTGTTTAATTGTACGATAGCTCATTAAAATAAATATATTAATTGAAAGACGTAACCAATTTTACTATCAAATATTCATTGACTGAAAGTTGTCTGGTAGAAATGGTATTATGTATGAAATGCCTAATGTTGTTAAGTCCTGTTTTTTGTGCAAAACAGCATGTAAGTACATCTATCTATCAATCTAAGCAGCGAACATTTTGAGGATCGTATGTCCAGAAGTGGACAGGCTGATATTGGCCCGTATATTGTGTTCAATCTTTTTCCTTGTTATGTTTACCCTAAAGTACCTGAACCTGTCTCGTGTGTCATTTATCATCACATAATACGAGTATGTCGACTTATAACATGTATCTTAGTTATCTTAGGTTATATTTAATTAACTACATTCACACATACTGTGATATCAATATTTCAATCGCACCTTGTATATTTCAAATCTAAAGATTGATTTAAAAAGACAAGTTTGCCCTAATCCGCATATCAAAAACGAAGTCAGTCAGTTCAGTCTTCACATTTTGCACAAAGTTATTTTTAGAGACTCAAAATAAAAACATTAAACGTGAAGTTCTATTATCTGCAACTAAGCCAATTGATTGTAACAAAAATGTTCCTACCTTAAATTCCCGTAGATCAAGCGGCCATGTTCTCCACACACACAATACACTCATTATACAAAGCACGTTTCACGATTTAACCAAATTACACTTTAACATCCTCCACTAAACGGAAATTATAATGTTCCGATGTACGAGGCGTATTCCACATCGACCGAAGGAATTACGGCCAAGGAAATACATACTTAATAACTTTTAATCGATAGAGGACGTTACGACAATCCAACAAAGATACCGACACTAACTTTTCTGAGGGTACGTCAGCTGCGATACGATTCAAACTACCGTAGAAAATTTAAAAAGCGAATAGGCAAAGATCATCGTTTCCATACAGCCAGTTACAAACTGGTGATCGAAAAAGAACATCAATGACACGTATTATTTGAAAATGGAATGCGATCTGTTCTTCTTTACATGGAATGCAATGCTTTGAATATGTAAACGCGAAACATGATTTGGTGCCTAGTATTTGATATGCATGATTTTTCCAATGCTCAACGAACTTTAATTTTGTTTTTTATTCACATTAAGATTTAGTGAGGTTTACATTAGCATAGTAAAATTTTTAACTTTTCCGTTACATTATTAAAATAATAAATATTACCAGGATGATATTAAATAAGTGTAATTACATGTTTAGTATGTACAGACAGCAACTCGATTGTGAATCTGATGTTTCACAGTCTACAATTATGATTAGTTAGTCATTTGATAATTTTAATAAGTAATTAAATTGAGACATCATCACATACATGGTTCTTATCTCAAACTCAGGTTTTTGATAATTTATAGTTATAATGCAACGCAAAAATCTAAAAAACTAAAAATAAAATGAAACTCAATTGTTAAGATCACCGGTATTTTTTCTATTGTCGTACGTCTCTTTAGTGTATCAACTTGACACTAGCAGAATTGACTGTGTTCGCTAAACGACGCATAGCAGCAATTAAAAAAAAAGAGTCTTAACCGTCAGTCAACCGTACATTCTTTTGTAATTTTATAAATAGTCACAATTTTCCGGGATGTGTATACTATTTATAGATAACGTATGTGTTGTGCAATAAAGAGTATCTATCTATTACTGTCTAGCCTTAGTTAAGTGATTTTTTTTACTGCTGCCGAGTTATGACTGCAATTTGTCAATGTATGTAGCATGTTCAATACGAGTAAGTTGCACAACTTCCTTAATAATATCCCGGTAAGAGAAGTATAGCAAAAACTGTCTCGCTATGTGCGTTAAGATCTATAATAAGATCCCAAACGAAATGAAGGTTCTTATACACGTAGATTTAAGAAAGCATTGTTAACCTTTCTGTGCAATCATAACTTTAATGACATAAGAGAATTTTTGGATGAAAAATTTTGATTATGTTAAATATTTGCATGCTACAATTTTGGCTAAACATGTGAACGTGTGTATTTGATAAGACCTTGTTGACCTTGAAAACAAGGAACATTTGAAGTAGACTGAGGTTCCAATTTATAATAGCAATGTCAATATACTTTGGTCGTACTTTGCGTTTGTTTTTTGGATGCAGAGCTAAAGTCTATTTTGGTCGATTGTTAAAAATCAAAACGAATGTTTTCTTCTGTAATAAATAAGCTTGCACTGCTTTTTCCCATCATTACTTATATACTGTTTCTCTCCTCCACCAAAAGTCCAAAGTTTGTTTGGAAGAAATTGCTAGATGCGATAAGCCCGCCTTATTGTTCTGTGTTTTGTGGTTGTAACTCATACCTGTATTCGGTTTTAAAATACTCAAAAGAGCATACAGCATAATACTTGGGTTTGCCATGTTTTTATTAAGCAATATTTAACGTCGTAAGACCCAAAAGCCTGCGATGCAAAAACAATTGATTTTTCATTGTGTCTGCTGTCTGGGCCTTACGATGTTAATACGAGTATTATAATGGTAAAAAAACAGTGTCATTCAAATCATTCTAAAGTCAATAGATTTACTTTATTCTGAAATCTTGAAAACTTTCTTTGTTCCTTTCCCTTTGAAAGAAAAGCTATAAAATTTAACCTAAGTCCTGACTGATTAAAGAAAATAAGAACATAAATGCACAGCGAGTAGAACACAGTGTGTCGTGTGCGCGTGCGCGCGCTGGGCGTGCCGCGCGGTGGGAGGGGCCGCGCCGCCCCCCGCGCCCCGCCCCCTGCGCGCGCGCGAGATTAGATCTAATCGACCGCGCGCCAGCGCCGCCGCCGCTCGCTCCACTTTACACTGGGCCTTTATCATCCTCAAATAAGAGGCTCTGTTTGTTTGTTGTTCTTGTACTCGGATTACTTGTCTACTTCTGTTACTAAAATGGTAATGAGAAAAAAGTTTTTCTTATTACTTTGACAGAATAACTCATTTGCAAAATCTACAGTTAATACAAAAAATACTTATATTTTAATAAACTACGAGTACTATGCACAGTTCAGGGTTTTATTTCACCTACTCAGTAATATTTTATTTGAACTTGAGTTTTCATAAAATATACCTAGCCCATAGGCATAGGTCAACATATTTACTATATCACTACGTTTAACCTTAGAAATTTTAATGAGGAAAGTAAACCAATACTTTTTGAAAGCCAGTATTTTCAACAAAAAACAAACGCAACAATAAAATTCCTGAAGAAGTGCTTGCTCGGTCCGCCTGATTTTTATTAATTGTGATAAATTCTAGACCTTTATTGTAAACGTCTCTTTATTTTAAAAGTCATTTAAAGATGCAAATAAATGTTTGCAAAGAGTTTTCATACATACTAGCTGTCACTACGCTCGTAGTCGCCTTCCAAGCGCTACGAGTCCCCGCGACTACGGCCGTAGCCTCGTACATTAGACATCGACGCTAACGGATCAGACGCGATGTCTTTATTTTGGAAATGGACTCAATTGTTTCAACTTTAATATAGTTAAGCTAATCTTTTTATATTAAAAATATATAACAAAAAAGTAATTTAGCTTTACAATAAATTAAATAAACGGCCAATGTACGTTGCTTCACATATAGGTCTGTGGTAAAATTTTCAGAAGAGGCCTCTTAACTTAAACTTGTTTATTTATTTGACCTACTTAACAAACAAGTTTTAGGTTACAATCCAACTGATATAGGTGTATGTAGTAATTACGAACGCGTTATGTCTAACAAATAAATAGCATTACTTATAATAGCGGTTATTTGTGAGAAATCCGAAAATGATACAAATATTTCTTTGGATCACTAATGCAATAAGAAATTGCTAAAACAGTTTCATAATTTCGATCTAGTATTTATTTAGTTGTAAAGAACATAGACTAACATAGATATAGATTTTTCCTATTCGTTTTACAAAAAATAAGTTTCTAGAATTTTGTTTTATGCGATTGGTATCAGACGCGCAGATGGATCACCTGATTTGACATTTCTGTGGACGCATAAATACAACGTCATGTTTACCGGGTTTGTTTCTGAAGATAAGTTTTTTGTTTGAATCAGAACTTAAGTAATAAAGGTAGGTACACTTATGCACATACACACCTAACTAAGTATTTAAGTACAATTTAAGTGCCATGAAGAGATGTTTGAATCTTGTTGAACACTAAATGTTTCCCTGATTCTTAGTCCTTTTCTATATTTATCAAGAATTCTTGATGAGACATATGTACCTTCATAAGATGGATCATGTAATCAAATCAAACCCAAATTTAATAGCAGTAATGTGGTTGTTTAAAATAAAAAAATATTCCACTGCTATAGACAAAGTAAACTACAAGTTTTTGTGAGGTTTTGTTTTGTCATACTTTATTTTGGAAGAGTCCGCTCGTAGGTCGCTAGCTGAGTAAGCTTCGGCATGTACTGGCTCGACCGAAATGATACGGCCTCACAAAAGACCGGAATGAAGCAGTACCAAGCGGCCCAAGGTAGCGCACTTGTGACTCAACTCCACTGGTGCCTATGATCGGCGGTAATCCCTCACCATCGGGTGATTGGTCTGCTCGTTTGCTACCTATCCCATAAAATATAAGTACAATTGTGCGGTCAATAATTGAGTTACTTACTTATTTATGTACATTTGTTGCGTGCAGTGTGCGGCGGGGGCGGGCGTGTTCGAGCTACAAATCCTCGAGTTCTCCAACTACCGGCTAGAGCTGGCGTCGGGCGCGTGCTGCGGCGGCGCCGCGGCGGCCGCGCCGTGCGCGCAGCCCTGCCGCACGCGCTTCGAACTGTGCCTCAAGGAATATCAGGTTGCTATGGTATATGTTACCGACTGTTCTTTATACTTGAAGTTTATTTACTTTTGAAATTGATGCTTTTATTCACCGTTTTAACTATCTTTTCGAACTGCCTCTGCTCTATTAAATCAATTTAATCAATTAAAAGCGATCAGCTGTTTAAAGCAATTTGTATGAGAATATAATTTTCCCCCAGGGAACATAGAGCCTATTCGTTTAGTCCCGTTTATATCAAGTATTAACATAGAACCTGATCTAAAAAAATGTTTCTAATTTTTCGCTCGGGTTTGTGATCACCAATCCGCATTAAGGAAGTTGTTTAAGCCTAATCCCATCATAGTAGCGATGACTTGACTTCTATGATGGAGGCCTTTGCCCTGGCAGTGTGGGACATATAGGCTGATACTGAGTTGACATTAGATAGATAATATTAAAATATTAGCTAGCTACGCCTCTATGGATGGGGCGATGGTGATGGTGTTGGTTCGCGGTGACTGTATCTAACATCGTGTTGTATTGCGTGTGCGCAGTCTGCGGCCGCGCCGGGCGCGTGCTCGTTCGGGCGCGCGGCGTCGCCCGTGCTCGGCACGGACTCCTTCACGCTCGCCGAGCCGCTCTACACGCTCGCGCTCAACTTCAGCTTCCGGTGGACGGTCAGTATACACTTAACAACACTTAAGTAAATTGCATTTAAAAATTCATCGACCGGTTCAGGTGGGATTCGAACCCACAACCTTCCACAGTCCGGGTGGCTGTGCTACCAATAATTGTAAATACTAACTGAACCCCTTACTAAGCAGACGAATTTTGTAAGTGCTTAATTCGCCATGAGCTGATTATTTACTTAAGAATAAATTGCAAAGAATTGATATAACAAAAAGAAATTATTCAGTATATACTTGTCAATGGCTACATATCACGAGGTCATGGGTTCGATTCCCAACCTGGACAAATGTTCGCGTGATGAACACTTGTGTTCATTCAGTGGGTGTAATAGTACGGATTTAGCTAAGTATGATATTTCTTATTCTTCTGTGGTGTGATAATATCCGTAACACAAGGTCTTAATCTCCTTAGTACACAATCATTATGTGTGGTTGTATGAATTATGTGGAAAAAATAAAATAAAGATATAAACGAAGTCATTTTTTTAAATTGAATTTATAGGGGATTATGTTTTAACACCTTTTAATTTTGTTTTCAGCGTTCATTTACATTAATTCTGCAAGCTTACGACGATAGTGATTATACAGACCCAGGTGAGTGGAACCTATTTTTATGATATAAAATATTTGTAAATATTTGAGCATAAATTAACATAATGATATGATTGAATTTGAAGATCCATAATAGACAGCATACTTTTTGCAGCTTAGTAACGCGTTTTTTGTAAAGCGTAGCAGGTATTTATAGGATTAGTGGTGTAAGATATTAATGGATGACGTAATGCGCAGAGGCGGGGCTGATCGAGGAGGCGTGGTGGTCGGGCATCGTGGAGCCGGGCGCGGAGTGGCACGCGCTGCGGCACGCGGGCGCGGCGGCGGCGCTGGCCTACCGCGTGCGCGTGCTGTGCGCCGCCAACTACTACAACGGCACCTGCACCACCTTCTGCCGCCCGCGCGACGACAAGTTCGGCCACTACGCCTGCTCGCCCGACGGCGACAAGCAGTGCCTGCCCGGCTGGCAGGGCGACAACTGCGAGAAGCCCGTCTGCAAGGAGGGCTGCCACCCGCTGCACGGCCGCTGCGACCAGCCCGGCGAGTGCCTGTGCCGCCCCGGCTGGCGCGGCGACCTGTGCGACCAGTGCACGCCCTACCCCGGCTGCAAGCACGGCTACTGCAACGGCTCCCCGTGGGACTGCACCTGCGACACCAACTGGGGCGGCATCCTGTGCGACCAAGATCTCAACTACTGCTGGCACGCACGAGCCGTGCCAGCACGGCGGCACGTGCGAGAACACGGCGCCCGACCAGTACCTGTGCACGTGCGCCGAGGGCTTCTCGGGCGTGGACTGCGAGCGCGTGGACAACCCGTGCGCGCCGCAGCCCTGCGCGCACGGCGCGTGCAGCCTGTCGGCGGCGCCGCGCGGCTTCGCGTGCGCGTGCGACGCCGGCTGGACGGGCGCGCTGTGCGACGCCGACGTGGACGACTGCGCCTCCGCGCCCTGCCGCAACGCCGCCGCCTGCCGCGACGCCGTCAACGGCTTCTCCTGCGACTGCACGCCGGGCTGGACCGGACCTACCTGTGATCAAGGTCAGTCATTTACAAGTGTGATTTTTTATAGATTGCATTTTTACTTTATTTGGAGTTCTGTATCACTACCTGTTGTGATAATAAGCCTAGATTGGTAATCCCTACTGAATTGGCCCGCCTCCGGCAGATGTGGACGAGTGCGCGGGCGCGAGCGCGACGGAGGGCGCGCTGGGCCCGTGCGTGAACGCGGCGGCGTGCAACAACACGGCGGGCGGCTACGCGTGCGCCTGCCTGGCGGGCTGGACGGGCCGCGACTGCGAGGCCAACGTGGACGACTGCACGGGCCAGTGCCTGCACGGCGCCACCTGCATCGACCTGGTGGACGACTTCCACTGCGCGTGCGCGCCGGGCTACGCGGGCCGCACGTGCGCGCGCGACGTCGACGACTGCGCCTCGCGCCCCTGCCGCAACGGCGGCGAGTGCGTCGACCTGCTCGACGCCTACCGGTGCATCTGCCCAGTGGGCTTCTCCGGCACTGATTGCGAGGTATTCATCCAAAACCACACAAAAGTCTTCAATCATTCCTCTTTCAACTAATCTAACAAACTATCGTACTATATCTACTACAACGCTATATTGCCACATATTTGACAGATTTATCCAGTAGTGCTCATTAGATAAGAACGTGTGCATGGTGAAATCTGATCAGGCAACTCTGAATTTGTCAGATCTACCATTTATGTATCTCAACGGTGAGGGAAATCATCACAAGGTAGGTTTCCTGACTATGGTTTCCTGCACTTACAGAAACTTGTCCTAGACGTGTAACCAGAATTCTGTTTGTATGATTAGGGGAATCATACGAACAGGATACGTTGTTGTCGTTTTGTACCCTAGGACCCGCTAGTATGACGAATGCGCTCGTAGTAAAAATCTGTCAAATATGAGGGTCTATTTCCTTCTCACACCCAGGCGCGGGCGCAGGTGATGCGCACTAACCACACTAACACCACTTCTGCTTTTAGCTGACCACCTGCCTCGGAAGGTATTGCCCGGTAAGCGCATATTGACTCTTTTCATGTATCAGTTTGTAAATAACTTTTTATTAACTTGAATGTTCAAACTTTTAAATGCATGCGGCATGAAGTGTTGATCAAAATTAGCTCTTAAAACTTTTTAATATTAACCACCAGCTAAATTAAAAACAGGAAAGTGCACGTAAACAGTTTACTTCTTATTCATTCCATGCATCCATTGGCTGCGACAACTTTTGGACCAGCTGTTTTCAATGCTTGTTTTTGAAGTATTGTGGTTGAAAAAGAAAGAGTTAACGTTAGAAAGTATTTAAATAATGTGTCGGTGCGCAGGACGACCGCGACCACTGCGCGGAGTCGCCGTGCGCGAACGGCGCGGCGTGCTACACCGCGCAGAGCGACTACTACTGCCACTGCGCGCCCGGCTGGACCGGCAAGAACTGCACGCAACGCGTCCCACGAGACCGTGAGTATCACACAACTAACTACACACAACAGTATCTTGTACTTCATCTCATCGCGGCGTGATCTATCCTCCGCTGTATGCAAGCATCCGGCTCGAAGGACCAGAAAAATTTTGGGATTGTTGATCTTCCTACAATCCTACTACTATTATAAAGGCGAAAGTTTGTATGGATGTATGGATGTTTGTTACTCTTTCACGTAAAAACTACTGAATGGATTTTAATGAAACTTTACCACAATTATAGCTTATACATCAGAATCAACATCTTAACATTAGCATCACAGTATATTTTTGACTGTATAATGTATGTTTATAAAAATCTCAATTTATTACCGAAGAAATCTGATAAGCATAGCCTAAACACCAGAAATAAACACAAACTTGCTGTTCCAAATCTCAGACTTCATAAAATTGGTAATTCATTTGTCGGAATGAGCATTAAAATTTTTAACAAATTACCACAAACCCTTGTTGATTTACCCATATATAAATTTAAATCTAAAGTTAATCTTATTGATGGCAAATGCCTATTACAATGAAGAATACCTAAATGACAAGAATTTGTGGAAATGATAAACTAAAATAATAAAGGAAATCGCTCTGTTTGACTGCTGATTCATATTAAAAAGAAGTTGTGCTACCCAAAATGAAATAAAGGTGGCTTCACACTGTTCTGTATTATGCGATAGCTCGTACAAATATACTGACTGAGGCCTACGAGGGTCGCGTAGGCCTTTATAAGAGTTTGCTTCCACGTAGTCTCGTCTCTTACATAAAATCTATCTAATTATGTTGTTCATGTATTTCGCAGGTATGGAAGATTGTTCAACAACCGGGTGTGGGCCCGGCGGCGCGTGCGTGGACGCAGGAGGCGCGCGCCGCTGCGCCTGCCGCGCCGGCTGGACGGGCGCGCGCTGCGAACACGGTCAGTCAGCTTAACCACCTCATATCCAGTAGTTCATCTACGCAGAATGTCAAAATAAATCTACAAACACTCATTTTTGTTATCTAATTTCAGAAATGAACGAGTGCGCAACAAATCCTTGCCGTAACAACGGTACCTGTGTCGACGGCCCTGCTGATTTCGCGTGTGTCTGCCGTGATGGATGGACTGGTATGTTATTACAAACGATTATTATACAATATACCCCAGCTAAATTTAGTTGGTACCATAAATCAACATTAGGTGCCATAACAAATGGTGATGTTCGTGGTTGCAGGTAAAACTTGCTCCGTGCGATCAGAGACTGACCGATGTCCGGAGAGTGCTTGTTTGAATGGAGCCACGTGCGTCCGCGACGGGAGCGCGTTCCGTTGCATGTGCGCGACGGGGTGGGCGGGCGTGTCGTGCGACGCGCCGCTGCCGCCCCCCGCGGCCGCGCAGCCCGCGCCGGCGCCGGCGTGTCCGTGCGCGCACGGCGCGTGCGTGCCCGCCGCGGCGCCGCCGGGCTGGGCGTGCGCCTGCCGCGCCGGCTGGGCCGGGCCGCGCTGCGAGCGCGCCGTCGACGGCTGCGAGTCCAGCCCGTGCCGCAACGGCGCGCGCTGCGTGGGCGGCCCGGGCTGGTGGGCGTGCGAGTGCGCGCCGGGCTGGGCGGGCGACACGTGCAACGCGCGCGTCGCGCCCGTCGCCGAGTGCTCGCCCGCGTGCCCGCCGCCCGCCACCTGTACACCCTGACTCCGAGCGCGGCGCGCGGTGCGTCTGCCCCCCTCCGCCTGCGAGAGCTTCCCGGCGATGTCTAGAATGTAAGTAGTTTAACCTGCTTGCCAAAAATTGTGGTTTATTTTCAATAACTTTCCCGTAATTAGTGGCGTAGTATTTTTTTTTCACTGAAGCACAAATTGAATACCTACTTAGTAGCTCTGCTCTAGTTGACATATCGACAAGTTCGTTGACCTACGCGCTAGATTATATCGTTTCTTTCCTGCACTCATTCAGTATAGTCTGTAATTTTTCATGCAGAACTACTAAGGAATAGCCTGTTTATCACGCGACGCTACGTACTGTGTTTCTATATTTTGAGACTGAAGTTATCACGTCAAACAAAAGAGTAAATTTGAATGTATGTGTGTCTCCAGTGGTGGCCGGGCTGGGCGTGGAGGGCGTGGAGGGCGGCGAGGGCGCGGAGGGCGAGGGCGCGGCGGGCGCGGGCGACGCGTGCAGCGCCGCCAACGGCACGTGGTGGTGGGGCTGCAACGCGTGCTGGTGCGCGGGCGGCGCGCCCGCCTGCACGCGCCTGTGGTGCGGCCTGCCCGACTGCCTCGCCGCCACGGCGCAGCCCTGTAGGACTGATGAGGTATGCTGCTTCATTATGTTTTTCTACTACTAACAAACAAATGGCTTTTGACTACCATTGAGTAGCAACTTCGCATCATCATCATTTCAGCCAATAGACGTCCACTGCTGGACATAGGCCTCCCCAAAGTTCTCCACAGAGATCGGTCCTGTGCCACCCACGACCTTCACTAGGATCGTCAGGTCCACCTGTTGGGAGGCCTGCCACGGCTTTTGGGCTACGTCCGTGACCTTAGATCTCCTGCGGATCTCATCACTTCGCATACTTACCTTATTTCCTGGTGCTGTCAGTAAAAAAAGGAAGTGAAACGTACCGAAAAAGAATAAGCTTTTGAAGACCACAAAACAGCTGGATTGAAATAAAAACGGAAGCAAATATCTGGCGCAAACTTTTTTTATGCTTTTCCGCCAATTGAGTCTCCGATATCCTCACCAATAAACTTGAAGTGAAACTCTTGTAATCCGTTGTCTGCAGGTGTGCGTGCCGACGGCGGCGTCGCTGTGCCTGCGCGGCGGCTGCGCGCCGCTGGGCGAGTGCCGGCGCGTGGCGGGCCGGCGCGTCGAGCCGCCCGCGCTGCCCGCGCCGCCCTCCTGCTGGCCCAGCTCGCGCGCGCCGCTGCCGCCCGGCTGCGCACAGGTACACAAACACTACTGTTACTGAGGCCGGTTAGAACAGTGACCATCAAAAAAATCTTGAAATTTTTGGGTTAGTTTGTTTTGGGTGAGTTGCCACCTAAGCTCTGTTACTGGCTTGCTGGCTGGCGAGCGGTAACGGATGCTGAATGACATAAACAGGAACGAGATAGGACGAGTATACCATCGAGACATGGTCAACTCTGCGGAAGATTCTTATTGATTCAGCCAGCATGAGAGAATGAGAGAAGAATGTGTAGCTACATCGGTTACTAAAAAAGTAAAAAAACTAAAACCAAACTACGACAAAAAAAAAACGACGCTGAAAAAGTATAAAACAAGATTTTCAGAATACTGAACTGAACAAAGTTGCTAATGTAGATGCAAAGTTAATGGACACCAAGATGCTTTCGTTGTCAATTTACAATAATGTCATACAATACTATTCTGAAGTATGCAATATTCACTATGTAGAGATAAATTTTCATGTTTGGAAATCCGCAGTCACACGTTGTCAAAGTGCTACGGTAGGTAGGTAGGTATGTGTAACGTGTGACTACGCCATAATATTAGATACAAGATGCTTATTAAAACGTTTGTTTCAGGCGTCACTCCAGCTGGCCCGCGAGCGGCTCTCGCGCGGCGCGCACGTGGAGCGCGCGTGCGTGGCGCTGCGGCGCGCGCTCGCCGCCACGCTCGCCGCGCGCGCGCCGCCCGCGCCGCCGCTCGTGCTGCTGTGCGACCTGGCGCCCGACGACGACGACGCGCTCGATCTAGCCCTGGTTAGCATACACACACTTCTATGTACTAAATTTTACGAAGGTACAAATACAAAGGATGAATAATGACCATTGTAATTGTTATGTTCACAGTGGGTAGGCGATGAAGTAGGCCTCGACGGCGAGGCAGACATAAGCGCACTGGGGGCGGCGGTGCGAGCACTTAGCGAACTAGTATCACGGCGGCGCCTGGCGCACCACCCGCTGCTGGGCGCGGCGCTGCGGCTGCGCGTGGCGCCCGCCGCGGCCGCGCCGCCGCCGCCCGCGCCCGCCGCCGCGCCCGCCGCGCCCGCGTCGCTGCTCGCGCTCGCCGCGATAGCTCCGCTGCTGCTGTTGGCCGCGGCGGGGGGCGCGGTGCTGCTGGTGCGACGCCGACGCGTGGCCGCCGCTGCCGCCGAGCGCTCCCGGCGCTGCGACGAGGAGAAGTCGAACAACCTGCAGAACGAGGAGAACCTCCGCCGCTACGCGAACCCGCTGCGCGACGAGGCGCGGGGCGGCGGCGGCGGCGGCGCGGGCGCGGGCGGCGGGGGCGCGAGCGGCGCGCGGCGGCCGCCGGACGAGCTGCCGCGCGCGCACTCGCTGTACAAGGCGCAGAACGCGGACGCGCGCAACGACACGCCGCCGCGCGACAAGGAGCTGACGAAGCGCGCGCTGCCGCCGCCCGAGCCGCCGCCCGCGCGCCACCCGCCGCCCGAGCGCCTCACCGTGCTCGTGTGATGCCTTGTGATGTAGCTTAGTGTAGCGTAAGCACGCGGTGCGTCCGGGAACACTTGCCGCTATTTATTGTATTAGTTAGAACGATATGTCCCGATTTGTAAATATGTATTTTTTGTAAATAATGTTAAAGAGTGTATTTTTGTATGTTTTATTGAAAGATTATTTGGGACGTGATTTTTGTACTTTTGTAATTTGTAAAGGTTGTAAAGTTAAATAAAATGATCGTTTTAATAAAACGCTGCCAAGTTCACTCGTTGTTTCATTGTTAAGTTTAACTGAAGCATTTATGCATATACATTATTTTACGCTGCCACTGGGGCTAGAACAGCTGCTACTGGTGGTGACTGGGTGCCGGTAGAAATGCCAGGACTAACTTCAGCAGCGTACATGCTATTGTCCTCATGTCAGGACAAGCTGAGTTCTAGTAACCATAGAATCAATGCAGCAACTCCTCCAAGTTTCCAGCATAATTTCCTAAAAAGGTAAACGGGCCCAGCGTGATCCGTGGCCGGCTTTTATCAGACAACGATATTCAAAAAGACAAAGAATGCGATAGGACGTGGGTGATTCAAGCAATGGTCCGTCGAACAAATATAGAATTTATGATTTCTTGCTATCGCACTCGACAATACTATCAGTAGTAGGTATTTTCGATACCCTGAATTGTTTTCGAGGACAACTATCGACAGTTCAGCAACAGTGGTATTCATCCAAACCATTCATCTATCTAAACTATCAAGTCACCAGATGATCGTGAAGAAATTCGCGGTCATTTCGAGTGTAAATAATAGGTAATATTTCAAAATTAGGGTTGTTAAATTTCCTGCCGTAGCTTTAAAAGTTATCTACCCTCATCTTTCCTAACAAAGAACAAACGTAAACTGTCAGTATTAAGATGACTCGCGTCAACGCAGAGACGCGTCACCCGGTGACGGTGAAAACCGAGGCTAACTTTTAAAAGGAACATTCTTCCTGTGAATTGTATAGTGATACAACGACCGAGTCGACTGGAGGCTGTGGAGGTTTCGGGGAAATTCAGGAAGTACCAAGTATATAAAGGGTACCCTAGACCCAGGATGGCGCTAGGTAAGTACGCATGTTGTTCGTAGCTCTTAAATTTTTGGCGGAATTCAGATGTCTGTGGGCTGTATTTGGAGATAGCCCTCCACTTAAAAGTGTAGTTGGCTTCCTATTTATTTTGCTGTATGTTAATGACTACTTTCAACACCTTGACATTGGTGGTGAATGGACGAGACAAGAAAAAAGCTATTTGAATTAAAAATATTATACTTAAAAACATTGTATTGTATCTGTAAACATTAACATCCCTTTAACTACGTTTTCTACAAGCCATTTTGATTGTTCAACGACTTTTCGAAATTCAACGAAAAAATTTTCGTTTCCCCATACAAAATGATATAAATATTCACTAATACACCTGTATAAATGTTGCGAACCCTGTTCTAAGGTACTTTGTAACCACATGATGACGCAATAAAGAAAGTAACTCGGTATATCTGTGAACATTTCACAAAAATATTACCTAGGTGGCTCCCGGCGAACTTCGTTCCACCTACTTTTTGTTTATTTTCTCACCTTTTAGACATTCCCTGGACTACGACAAACATTTTAAAACTAAAATCAGCTCAATCGGTCCAGCCGTTATCGGGTTTTAATCAGACTAACGAACATTAATTATTTATATACATAGATAAATACTACCAATGTACAAAATAATACTTTTTATAACAGTTCACGCCAAAAGAAGAAGTCATGAGATCGGTGAAAAGTAATAAATGTTTTCGCCATTTTGCTCTGAGATTAAACTTTTGCCACTTCCGTGCCACATAAAATTATTACACAGGCGTAAATAATAACTGGTATCTTTGTTAAAATAAATACACTATAAGCCTGCGGAAGCCGAACACTTCAAACAAACACTTCTTTAATAAACAAAGTACCTATTCCTTCAGTAATTATCAAAGCTCCATTGTTTATTATGTGTTATTGGAGAATAATAATAACAATTGCTAACCCACTGAAATATGCAGAAAACAATAGATAATATAATAATCATTGTGAGAGCGAGAGATATATTTCATTTTCGTTTTATACCATTTAAATAGTTTTCATAATAAAATACTCATTCTCCCTGCAACATTCCTGATTAAGTATCAGGAATGTTGCAGGCACTACGTTTAAGCCCCCATTTCACCCCTTTATAGATTCATAAAAAAATGCCAAAATCCCTTTCATTAATTTGTATGGAAAGCTCAAATAAGTACCAATTTTTAAGATTCCAACTTTAAAATTACAAATCTTCCTCACAAATTAACAAATTATAAATTAAAAATTACAAATTATAAATTATTTTTTATTGTTTATTTGCCGTAACGCCCTGTTGGTCTAGTGGTTTAAGTACAAATCTTCCATATTATTTTTTTATTGTTTATTTGCCGTAAGTTTACAATTGTAAAACTTATAATAGCGAACTCTGCACTAAGCTAGGCTTATATGGTGGAGCCCAGAGTACAATTACTTATAAATATGTAGTTTAAAAACACAGCTCTTGCGAAATAGGCCACAAAATTAGCAAATAAAGAAGTCCGAGGTTGGTAGTAAGATCAATTGTGAGCGTATATGTTGTGTTTGCTTATATGTATATGTATATTGTTGTATCTTATCGCTTACCCTGTGGTTTCCAAGGTTCTTGAGCCTTATTTTTGGCATACAGAATTATACAGACGTGGTTAAAGGTATAAAGGCGTCAGCCTTGCAAAGGTAGTGCGAGCTGATGGCCTACAATTTTATATACACGTTGGGCTTTTCGCTTTTTATAGTCCGAGGCAGAAAGCGCAATACTATGAATAGAATAGAATAGAATATTTTTATTTGCGTGAAAAATGGTATTACTTAGTTGGTACAAAATACAAATGAACTCACAATTCACCAGAATCTGGCATGCATATATAGTAATAAATTATTAGTAATAAATTAATTAAATTATAATACACATTGATACATTGTTTTGATTTAATAATTTATTAATTACATAAAATAAATGGGTTATACCATTGGCTTCAATGTGTCAAAATATTCATTAATTGAGTAAAAACTATTTTCAATCAACCATTTTTTTAATGTGTCTTAATTTATTTAAAGGTAGTAATTTAAGGTCATCTCCTAATCTATTATAGATTTTGATCACCATGCAGTAAGTATTTCGACTGTATAAACTTGTCGACACAGAAGGCAAAACAAGTTATTAGGATACCTCGTGTTAAAATAAAAGAACAGACGTCTTTGATTAACTTGAGAGGTGGGGATTAGTTTACGCGAAAACGCACACTTCAAAAATATACAAGCTTG